>JAFIDM010012231.1:140886456-140962661 GCA_023159025.1 Thereuonema tuberculata
TCTATTTTTAACTTCTTTTGAGAAATTTGTTCTTAAAAACATTTAATTTATTAGAAGCTAGATTACGAGATTAGATGACATATCTAGATGTGATGTAACTTGCATAAAAGAAAAGAAATCTGGTCAACTTTTGAAAGAAAGTGATCTATTTCACTCAGTATTTGTGTGATAGATACAATAGTAATACAGTAGTATTCAGCAGATAAAATCTATTGTAGGTAAAGTGCCTCAGGATTCTCAAATTTACATCAAAATTTGGCATTTCTGTTGTTAGAGGATTTGTTTCTAGAAACTGATGTCCAAAGTATTCAACACATACTAGATGTGGATCATCGTCTTTATTTGTTTGTATATTTTTTTTTGCTTGATATCAATTGGATGTAGTTTCTTAAGACATGCAGTTGTCAGAACTACTACTTAATTCAGTGTAATTTGACATATTCTATAATGTATGACTTAGCCCCTTGTAAGTGTGTATACAGGCAGCTGTTGAATGCTTCACAGATAATCATTCTGAATTGTTTTTTAATATACGCAACTTGCTTATTATTTACCCTACCTCCAGCACTCCTCAGAGATCAAGGTCTTAGGTTCAGAATCTTAAAAATCTTAGTCATTGTTGCTCATGAGGAATTGATTCTTATTCAATCATTTTTTGAAATCTATTTAAAATATCAGAATTGAAAGGCAACTTGAAACCAAATAAACATAAATTTTCAATGAATGAGTCATTGGTAACTAATAAGTATTTAATTTCATACTTAAAAAAAATTATCAAAAGATTTTATCATTGCAAGTGCAAATAAAATGATAGTAGACCGTCTGGGCATTGTTTTTATCACTGTATCTGAAATCAACATACCCACCTTTTATTTTATTTTCATTTCTTATAATAGATGACATTTATCAATTTAACATCATCTATCATAACAAATAAAAAATAGAGATGTGTGATGCAAATCATCGTATCTATTTTTGCAAATTAATATTGTTATTTTGGAAATGAATTTGTGAATTTTTTTTTGTTCCTGTTTTATTTCTACTGATATCAAGTCTTAAAAAATATCATTTCCCAACAATATTTTAAAGAGAATATTTTTTTTTCTTACTGAATAACTTCATTTTTTAACAATATTAATCAATTTAATAAAACATTTTTATGTTTTTAGTATTTAATGATCTGTCTTCTGGTGGTGGCATTTTTTTTTTAATCTGTGGTAAAGGTGAAGGCACATTAACCAATTGATAACATTAATTAGAATAAAAATTGAGATATAGCATTTACTTTGTTGCCAGATTGACAATCCTCCTGTGTCGACAAGTATAAACAATGCGTTCCTGTCCTCTGGGAGTGGTTTACAGTATTCTCAGGTATTTTTTTTTTTTTTAATTTTTTTGGTTTTTGTTATTAGTTTTTGTATTATTTTCTAATTTTGTATTTTATGTCCATCCTGTAATTATTTTTTGTTTTGTTTCTTTTGTTCCCCTAAATTAATAAATAGCGATTAATTATAAATTTTAATTCATCCTTTTTATTTGTGAAACCTTGTTTTCTGTTTAATTATTATTTAAAGCCTTAAATTTGATTACTTTTTTTTTTTTTTTTTTTGATTTTTTTTTTTTTTTTTTAATCAAGCTTTATCAAAACAGATAATTGTCATCAAGTTTTGAACTAAAAATATAGATGTTCAGAATATTTTTTCTTTTAGTTTTTTGATTGCTTTCCATTACATTTCTTAAATAAGCTTTAGAAAGTGAACTTTAATTTTAGTATTTTATTTTATTATACTTTTTTAAATTAAGTTTAATTAATTACACTTTTATTTATTTGTTTTTACATTGTTGGGATTTTAAAATGAATAGCAAACTTCAATGCAAAGATCATGATATAGCAAACGTTAGAATTTAAATTGAAAGTTTAATTTTGTTTGATTTTCTTTTTTTTTTAATGTTTATTCTATATGATTCTTAATAACAGGAAGAACTTGAATGAATTGGCATTCTGTATTGTCTTACTTCCTGAGGATGTTTTAACTTTTATTGTTTATAGTGATTTTAGAGAAGGTTTGGGCAGCAATAAAACCATGTGACTTGAAGCGACTAAAGGATAACTAAAAATGAATTTCAGATCATCATTTAAATGAAACCTTGTTTAAATTAAAGAACATACAATTTTGAAGTCTTTTGTTGAAATCTTTAAGCTTTATTAATTTACTTATCTTAAGAGGAAGAAACCAATTTTATTTGACTTTTCTTCTTTGACATTTTTTGTATTTGACAGAATCATTTAAGAATATGATATTAAGAACACACATAAAAGATGAAAAAAAAAAATCCTTTAAAAAAACTTTTTATCTATTTAGTAATTACTTATTTATTTTATTTTTTTTTTTTATTAAAAAAAAAAAGTTGAAGATGATACAGGCCATTTAGCAAGATGCAGGATGATACAGACCATCATCAACAGGAGTGGTTCCCCTGCATAAATAAATATGTATGCACAAACAGTATTGAAAAATCATAAATAATAATAATAAATACAAACTGACTGTCATTTGGATCACAACATAATGTGATCAATATGTTTGATATAACAATATGTTTTTTTTTAAAAAGAAATTTTTTTTTCTAATAGATGTGGCAATACCTTAAGATGCACAAATTGTTGAGAAAGAACAGGAAAAGATCACAAAATATAGGAACCAACAATTGAAATTTCTCGATTCTGGAACAAACGTACCACTGTGACACCTATAGTCATTGGTGTCCTTGGTGCCATATCAAATGAATTTGTAAAATACTTTAATAGTTTGGAACTTTCCGATATTTCAATAACAGACCTGCAGATCAAACAAACAAAAAAAAAAACTGTTGTAATTTTGCTTTCAGGAATCAGATTTTCTCCTGAAAATTTTGTCTGATTTAAGAATAGTGGTGCTTGGAGTGGCATCAGTTCTCCATTATGACCTCTTAGAAATTTAATTGTGACTTTTCACATATTTTATTTATCAAGGATTCCACTCTACAGACCATACATGCGCTTTGCATGCATTGGGGATATAGGCCCCAACGATTCTCAACCATTGGGATGTAGTTAGGATCAGTTTGATGCCCTCCTTTGACCACAGAAAAGAAACTAGGTTCTCATTAGCTGATACACAAAATAGACAAAAGGAACCACTACCTACAAAGCAGGTTTGGGGATCCAAGACAAAGATAATCATGAATACACAAAGGACAGAACATAAAACAAAAAATATTAAAAACCATAAAATCTCCCTATATCGAATAAACCCTATTATATTTTAATAACAATATAATCTTTAGATCCTCCAAAGTAATAATAATAATAAGATATATAGTCAAAATAATATAAATAACAAAAAGGAAGAATAATTTCATAATCGAAAGTTACCTCCAAGGATCGGTATGATTTGGCTGGCAGGATCCCACCCTGAACAGCTCCATAGACTGACAAAGGCCCTATCCATAGAGCCGGGTACAGTTTGGGCCCCACCCTTCCCATTGACCCAGCCAATTGGGTAGACCGAATAAAAGAAAGAAAAGACGTTTTTATTTTCCAAAAGAAGTAATCCATAAAAGATAGAATAATAAGACAAAAAAAATTAAATAGAAATTTCCTTCTTACTTATTATTGATATATTAATGATTTTAATTTAATAAAATTAATTATAATTAAAAAAAACCTAATGTCCCAATTAAAAGAAAGTGGAAAAGGTTTCATGCCTAATGTCCACTACTGGATGACAGAAGAAATCATGAAAATGTTGGCCTTCCCTCCAAATGTTGAAATGCATGGATCAATGTAAAACCAACACCTAATATTAGAAAAAAAAAATTGAAAAAACTAAATACACAAAACCAAATTACAAAAATGCTTATCATAGATTGATAATTGATAATTCTAAATGTTATAAATATTAAATAGAATTTAAAAAAATAATTAACAATACAATATTAAAATTTAAAAAAAATTAACTGGGCATAGGAAACTAATATTCATAAATTATTTACAATTTAAAAGAAAGCTAATAACCAGTTCTATTAACGAAGAGAGGGGGAAAAAAACGGATGCAGAGCAAAATCTCTTCAGCCTGAAACCTTAAGTGCAATCATTATAAATATACTTTGTTTGAAACTTTTAAACATTCTGAATACCTTATTATTATAAGGAAAAGGTAATCCTTTAGCAATGAAAGAATTTCTAAAAGAATCTTTTGTTACTATTCTGGATGAACTCTTAAGACCCATCTGGAGCAGAAACACCCAGGGAAAAATCCCTGAACTCTGCCCGGAATTAAATCCTCTCTTCACGCCCTCAGTCTAGTTCCTATAACACTGGACTATTGGGCCCCCACTTTATTAATTCAAGGTAACAACCATATGGATGGATTTAATTTTCTAAGAGATTTTTTTTATTTGTTCCAATTAGTAACTGAAGCATTTCCCACGACATTTTCAACTCTTGAAGAATCAAGAATAAGCAAATGAATTTTAATTGCATTCTAATTGAATAAGATATTAAGAAAATCTGGTGTCCTACGTGTGATACGAATTGTGGTAGCTCAAAATGATAATGGGAATTTCTTCTCTTTATCCAGGTAATCAGATTTCAACATGAAAATAAAACATTACAGATTAGATAGTGTGCGGTTTCAGTACTTCTCTCAGATATACTTCAATAATAATAATAATAAGTAAATCATCCATTTACTTGAAAACAGCAATTTTTCCTATTTTTTTTTTCCAAGCATATTGTCTATTGACAATATCAGGATGTCAGATTGAAATAAAGTGGTATGCTTGATTTTCTTGAAGTGACCTGAGAAAATACTTTATTTATTTATTTATTTATTTATTTTTAATGCGGTCATCTACTGCTTATGATGATCTAGATATGCAACCTGTCATAATTTTTTATTAACTTTCTGTAAGGATAGCCTGCGCTTTCGGTAGGGTTTCTTTTTAAGGCATGTTTAGGGAAAACAAACCAGAAAACTGCAAAGAAAATGGTATGAGTAGTTGGGTTTATTTTTATTGTTATTATCTACTTACTAGATGGGAGAATAGTTTAACTATAATGCATAAAATTAACGTGCTTACAACAATATATAAAAGGAAAATAAGAATAAAACGCACGAGACTAAAGAGTTCACTGATCTGTTTTTGGCATCGCAATTTCCAAAAACAGATCAGTGAACTCTTTAGTCTTGTGCGTTTTATTCTTATTTTCCTTTTATATAGAATAGTTTAACTGAAATCCATTTGTCTTATCTGTTATGGATTTGCTTCTCTGGAACATGGTGGATGTTATTATGACAGGCATTTGTGATGAAATTGATAGCACTCTTTTGTATTAGATGCTTCCCTATACCACAAAGGTTACCAAAAACAAAAACCTAAATCTAAAAATTAGTACTGCTGTTGTAGTTTCCATGAAAATCTATATCCCATAATCCTTGGTAAGAGATGAGATTACATTTTTTGCTGCAGAGATGGGAGGGATCGTATTTAGAATCTGTTTTTTCTCCATCCTTTTTGTTCATAGCTCATAAGTAGACTAAATAATTCTGCTGTTGTTGTGCAAAGTTTAGACAGTGTTGGGGTCAGTAACTAAATTACTGATTATTTTTTTTTGTCTGTGGAGTAAAAAATGTTGGCTTGTAAACTCCAGTTTAGTGGTAATTTGGCACCAAGATAGCTGAGATAACCGCAGTTCTTGTTTGCTTACCATTAACACTCAAGATGGCATTAATATTTTATTTTTCAGCTTAAAATCATTAGAAAACAGTTGCTTAAGAAATTCTTGCCATTAGGAGAACACAAAGATATTATTTATTTATTTATTTATTTATTTATTTATTTATTTTCACAAATCCTTTTTAATGTTTGACAATCCCTATTATTCAGTTTCAGTTTGCACCCACTACTCTTCTTCTCCGATGAAGTCTTGTCATTAAAATAAAGTTCTTCATTATATATTAAAACAAAAATATATTCCTTCCATTTTCATCAATCTTTTAAAACTCTTCAACGATATTTCGCGGAAACTATCGTTCCGCTTTGTCAAGTTTTTCGTAAAATAAAATAACAATAAAATGTAGTAATCACAATGTCAACAATGTATATGCAATAGCTGTTCGCTGTCTAACCTTGTCTTGTCATACATTGTAAGTGCGGTTTGGGTTATAACTGTGGGAATTGTTGCTCTTAAAACACTAAAACAATTTTGATGTTATGGTTATGGATGCTCCTGCTAAACGGACTCCTGCAATTTGTCATTTAGTGATTTGTAATTTTTAGTGATTTGTAATTTAAATCTGACAATTCACTCATTTAACCAACTGCTCTTACTAACTGCTGCCCAACACAACTTGGATTACACTAGACAAAAGATAAAGAAAGATATGTTTTAATTTGTTTATTTTTTTCTTCACTGTAGCCTATATGAATAACTTAATAAGCAAGGGTCGGAGCTTAAGTCATGGCAACTATTTTTTATCTACCAAACATGCGGCACCACTGCAATTCCAGAATAAACATTTAAAAGCTTGTTGGATGTGCTTCTGATTAGCACCACTAACCAGTCTGGGTCAGTCAAGTAAAGTCGTAGGAACAAGTGGAAAATACGTATTCGGAAATCATTGTTTCATAAGGCAATGCAGTGTAGCCAAGGAAGAAAAAGAACACATTGATAAAATCTCCAAAGTAATCTCCAAGATTGTCCATCGTAAGTTGCCAGCGTTTGGGAAGGCGGAGAATACCATTTGCTGCTTGTGAATAATTAAGTGTAAGACGTTTCGCCGAAACACCGTCAAGGAATATTTCCTTGATGAACCTTTGGTCTTCATCTTTGTTTCACAAGGTTTCACAGGTACTCAGATCTGGCGAAATTGGAGGGTGTTCCAAGACATCCCATTCCTATGGACGTAACAAATCCTGTGCAGGAGCTTATATATGATGTGGGACGTTATCGTGAAGAATGATGGCATTGGACAGCAGATCCCAAATGCTGGCAGTGAATGGTGGACAATCTTGGAGATTACTTTGAGGGGAGTTAGCAATGTGTATTGAGCATTCCTGTATTCCTTTTTATTCCTTGGCTACACTGCATTGCCTTATTAAACGATGATTTCCCAATACATATTTTCCACTTGCTCCTACGACATTCCTTCACTGACCCAGATCAGGTTAGTGGTGCCAATCAGAAGCATATCCAACAAGATTTCAAATGTGTATTCTGGAATTGCGATGGTGCCACATGTTTGGCAGATAAAAAATAGTTGCCATGATAAACTTGATGAACTTCTTTTAATAACTTCTAGACTTCTAAAATTATACAATATTTCTCTTCCTTCAACAGGAAGCTTCTTCAGGTTTATTTGAGGACAGGAAAAAAACTTTTCCTCTTCCTCACAGAATCTGTTACATACAGTTACTACATTTAACGGATTCTGTGAGGAAGAGGAAATTTTTTTTTTCCTTTCATCAAATAAACCTGAAGAAGCTGCCTGTTGAAGGAAGAGAAAGATTGTATAATTTTAGAAGTCTAGAAGTTATTAAAAGAAGTTTATCAAGTTTATCAACACTTTTATTATTGTGGAAATATCTAATAGTTGCCATGGCTTAAGCCCCAACCCTCGTATTTATAAATAGATAGATAGGTTTAAGATTCAGATCAAAACTTACTGTAATTCTCATCAGCCATTAACTATACATTTACTTTTAATATCTTTTCGATATCATTTATTTCATCCATGTTAACTTTGTTTTAGGCTTCTTCTGCTTTCTTATCAGAAATATTCTGTCATATTCAGTTCATTGCTAGTCATTGTAAGTTGTTCTTTTTTTCAAAACCTTACATTAGTTTCCTTGCATTAAATGTAGTATAGTTTAATTTGTAGCAGTCTGTTAGCAATGTGACAGTATCAGTTGCCGAAACGTGTTGCTTTTTTATCATTGATATATGAGATGTGCTTTCTGCATGAACCCGTGAATTGTAAATTTATATTGAACTGATTGTAAATATAATTAATTCAACAATTAAATACAAAGACAGCTGTAAGGACAACTATTGTTTATGTGATTGATTGTAGAAATTTAACAAATTATCTTCCATCATTTGGTAAGTTTATCATTCCTGCCTATAAATCTTTGTAAATCTTTAGAATTGAGTAAAGCTTTGGTAATTGTTTGATGATAGCGAAGATTGTGAAAGTTGTATTTTTATATTAGCTTTGTAGGAATAACAACAAATGCTAGTGGAAATTGGAGAAGCTGTAAGAATCTAGTGAATGAAATAGAGCTGCCCATGAGATCCTCCATTTTTGATGGATTGCCTTGGTTGTTATAACATATAATTGGTAAGTTGTAACGATAACGAAGACCACTCTAAAAGGCAAATAGAACCAATTATAGCAAGTTGATGAAACTGTATCAAATAATTGTCTTGAAGTACTCTCTAGCACATGTTACCTTGCATCTCAGCTGCTTGAACCAAGTGTCAGGCATCTTTGGATATATTTTAAAGATACACCTCATTAAGCAGCCACTGCAGCTTTCAGGGAATTGAACCAACAGTTGTGATTATTATCCTTCAATAGAGGAAGATCTGGATTGAAGAGTCCAAACTCATTATTCTTTGAGAAACTGGACTGTTTGTCCTCTAGTGTGGACATATGTATTAGTATTATGTTATGTATTAATATATAGTGCAGCAGAATTTGATACATTAGATTGTTTTCTTCTTAATAAAATTTGTAATGTGTGTGAGATAAAACAATTAAATTAATAAAATGCCAACACACTGCTTCAAGATAAAAATTCTAGTTTAAAAAGTTGAAATACTCAGCATGAAGCTTTCGGGCTCCTTGAGATGCAACGTTATGTTGATGAAGGGTGGCCGCAAAGGAGCTCGAAAGCTTTATGCTAAGTATTTTAACTTTTTATAAACTAGAATTTTTATCTTGAAATTGTGTGTTGGCATTTTATTAATTTAATGTTTTCTTCTTAGTTCATCAAAAGCCTTAAGCAGGTATGTTATGGTTTATCATTCTAATGTGACTGTCTTTTATTTCTCAAATGAAATAGTGACAACTGGCAGAGAAAAATACAACTTACCTTTCTGACATTTTTTTTTTTCAAGTTTGAGAAACTTGAGGGAACTCTGACAACTATGGCTGTTGCTTTGTTTCTGGATCATACTGATATATTCAGCTTTGGTCACCACTAATAATTTTACAAAATCTCCTTTGAAAGTCTCATCAAATCTGAGTGAATTTCTTGAAACCAAATATTCAGGGTTAATTTCTGCTGAACAGTGAAGTGATCTGAGATCATGCAGCTACAAATCTCCCTAATGTGAAGCTGTTCATCCAGGATCTTCTTTTCCATTACCAATCCAATATTCAAGCCTTCCTGAATTTGTATTTATTTGAACGGTGAATATTTCCTGAAAATTGATTCCTTCCATAGAGCATTTTCATTAAATTGTTGCTGTGATGTGCAGGCTTCAAAGACTCATCATGAATTCACCACGACAATCAATAATTTAAAAAAGGTCAAAGATACTGAAATGCTCTGTGATGTTCTCTCTCGCTTAAATCGGCTTCAAAAAGATAGACAATTTTGTCAAGGAAATCCTTACATTTTTGAAGCTCACCCTTGCTTCTGCTGCAACAATTACTAACCCAGCAAAATAGAGTTTCTGTAACAAGCTAATGTCATAGCTAATTTATTATTTCATATGGTGCTAGAGAAAATAAATTATGCACTGGAATATATGCAGTCATTTGTTTGCCACAATTTTGCCACTTTACTAAGCTTTTCGAGGATCCTTTGTACCTGCAAATCTTTGGCATCTGTTGCTGACTGCAATGCAGATCCTGAAGTTTTCCAGTTCACATAGCCAATATATTGGATTCATTTCTTTCCTAATTTACATGACATTAACAAAACTGAGTTGAAACAGAAGTTTTTAGTTTTGATTCCTTTCCTCTCCCAATGAAAAAAAAAAACAAAGACAAAATCAGTAATAGTATTAAAACAAGCTTTGAATCTATACAATAAAAATTTCGAAAAAATATGTGTATTTTTTTTAATGTTTCAGGACTCTTTACTTAAATTATTGACTATTTAAATTGTTCATAAAAATGAAATTGCACTTCTCTGATTTCAGAAATTGTCAATATGGTTTACTAAGGCAATGTAATGTTTTATATATATAAAATATCAGTAGCATCTATATAATATCAGTAGCATCGCATGCTAAATTTGTTTGGCTGTGTTATTGAGGGAGGGAGGGGAGTTTTATGCAATCCGCACTACAAAATTCACATGTTAATTTGAACTTGATTTATTTTATCGACATCTGAAAGCGAGCACATAGCATAGCAGCAGTTTTTTTTAATTGGTCCAATGCAATTAATTGTAGAATAATTTACTAAAATAATTTTACTATTTAATTCATTATCTTGTACATCATAAGGCTCCCGTCAAATATAGGCGTACATAGGAATTTGGAATGGGAGGAGTTATAAAGGTCTTAGTCATTCAACATCCCCCCCCCCCAAAAAAAAAAAAATAAATAAAAGTTATATACTTGCCCAAATGGTTACAAACAAAACAATGTTTTTTTCAACCAAAAAAAGGAAGGGGGAGGAGGTAAAATACTACATTTCTTCCATTTTATGGTGCAATTGGAAGGTACAACTCCTACCAACAATGGAAACAATAATAGCATTAATTTACATTATTTTTTTTCTCTATAAATCTCTTTTCCTTATTCAATCATTTTTAGAAGTATTTTCTTCATATATTTAAAAAAGAAAGATTTCGGCAAATACTAAATAAATAATATAGAAAACAAATCGGTAGGTCTTTTGCTCAATAAAAGTAAAATTTATATTTGATGTATGTAACCCACACACAAATTAAAGCTATATTTCAGAAATTTTCAAAAAAACTTCATTCATCTCTTCTTACCATTATTATACACTAGTACACAGTATTTCGATCTTATTGCATATCGGTCTTCAGATGTATTGGGACAATAAGATCTTTTCCCAATACACCTGAAGAAAATCAGAATGCAATATGGCCGAAATATTGTGTACTAGTGTATAATAATGTTAAAAAAAGAAAGATGAATAAAGTTTTTCCTTGAAAATTTTTGACATTTTTTTGATGTGTCACTTTTTTCATCTCAAATATATTGTTCTTCCCCTCGTTCGCCTTTTGCAAAAATCCTTGTGCATAATCTTTATTACGAGTCTCTATACTGATCATATTACGTGTGTTTCAAAGTCTATAAATGTTCCAGAACACCTTTGTATCTTTTTTTTTTTTGTATACACTGGTTGAAAATGAAAAATGAACATCCCTAAGGAAATGAATGGGAAGCACCATATTTGCATATGGTACTGATAGAGCGCAGTAAATGCGATGATCAAAAGTACAGTGAGTACAAAAGGAAGTGAGTACTAGTTGTGGACAATCCGAGCTCCTGTCAAAGTAGTCGGCTGTTTCCAGCACTACTGTGTGCCAAAGTTGTGGTGAATGTTGTAGCCATGCCAGGACAGTGTAGTTGAGCACAGTTTGTTTAGTTAAGGGAGTTTGAGCGAGGAGGGAAGGTGGGTCTGCGGGAGGGCAGGTGATCTTTCTGGAGAATTGCTCAAAACGTTGGATATGAAATGTCCACTGTGCATCAGTGTTGGCGCCAGTGGATGGTGAAGATGCTCATCAGCCTAGTTCTAGAAGGTAGCGGCCGTCATGGATGCACGCCAGAACCGCAACATCATACGAGCTGCCATCACGGATCTACTGCGACCGCAGCTCAGATTAGGACCAATGTTGCACCTGGGGTGCTAGCTAGAACCATCTGTAACCATTTGCTGGAAGCTTGGATTAATCATGGATCATGAAGCTTGGATCATGGGTGCTGCTAATCAGACTTCCCCTCACGCCTCGCCATCGTGCAGGCCACCTCCAGTGGTGTCACGAAAGAAGCATTTTGAGGGATGAATGCCTTTTGTTTAGTGATGAGAGCAGGCTCTTCTTCTGCGCTAGTGGTGATCATTTGTGCGTGCGACGTCAACCAGTTGAACAGTACCTTCCACAGTGTTTATGGCAGCAACATAAAGGACCAATGCCTGGCATCATGGTTTGCGAAACTATAGCCTACAATGACCATTCGCCTCTATTTGTCCTACAGAGAACATTGAGCAGTGCAAAATACATCCAGACCTTCATTCAATCCGTTCTGTTGCCATTCCTGCAGCATCAAGGAGATGTGCTCTTCCAATAGGACAATGCCAAAAATTATAAAAAAAATTGCTGAGCAAACAAGAGCACGAAGTTATGAAGTACTTTTGTAATAACCTGATTGCAGTATGTAATTGAAGAACGGTCAAGTATTTCCTGTGTAACGAATATCACAGAAATCTTCAAATAAGGGTGTTACTTTGTAGTGACATCGACTGGAAGTCATTTTCAAAGGTTCAGATTAAAAAATCAAATCAAAATATTGTACCTAAAAACCTTAGGTCCTATCAAATTAGACAGTATTTTTCCTTAACAATGGAAATTCCAGTATGAAACACCCTGTATAATAGCATAATAAGTCTTTTACATGTATATAGAAGATATATTCAAATAAAAAACACTTCTTTAAAAATTTTGTATTAAAATATATTTTCATGGGCAGACTAGTTTCGTCCTGGCATCAGAACATTTTCAATGACAATCAGATTCAAACAGGACAATATTTAAAAGAAAATGAATCAGTGAACAAATAGGATGCTGCAGGGCTGGTGAGACCTGTAGGTAGGGATGACCAATCATGTAATATATGGGTGGATACATCTCAGACATCAATCAAGGTCAGGACAGCGGTTACTGGTGGCGTTTCCAAACAGCAACTGGAAACCCGAGGCAACATGATTTCAAGACACGGCTGGGAAGCTGAACATTCCTGCAAAATATAAACAAAACAACAACAAAATAGTAATCATAAAATAAAATAAAAAATAAAAGGAATGAGGGGCTGTTTCAATAAATTGTGTGGTTATATGGCTTTTTTTAGTTTTAAGCCCATATTGTAAGATGCTATTGACTGAAAGTTGATCATTATAGCAGGTATTTGAAATTCCTATAAAAATTGATTCCATACATTTTCGGAGTAAGGGTTGTGGTGCTTTTGCAAGAATTTCGGGATTATAAAGTCTAAATCGTGGACGGTGTTGCCACATGTTGTATGGTAGTGTAGGATGCATCATTTCGAGTTATGGCCAGTCAGTGATCAGCTCACACTCAAAGTAAGAATCGTTTGATTTCTCCAATATAGTGACAACTTTCATTGGCGCACTTTAAGGAATACTCGACACCTTCTTCGGATTTGAGGTCTTTTTTTTCTTTTATAGTGTATCAAGATATTGTTAGTTAATGACTTAAAGCCTTTAGTTAATTATGACTTGAAGCTGTAACCACAATATTAAACTTTCTCAACAGACCAAAAAAGTTTTTCTCAGCTTTTCTTTAAAACAACTTTGGAATAAGGATCAATGCAAAAAAAAAAAAAAAAGGTTTATTAATTTGACCTTAAATAACTTAGTTTGAACTTGGAACTTAAATAGTTACTATTGTCCTCAGATGACTGAATTGTCATTGTAGTAATTTTCTTTCTATCGGCTTTCTTTTCTAAAGCTTATTAGTGAGCATTGTTGTTCAGCTGCTATCTTTCCAAATCACTACCATTCTAAATATTCAATAAATTGAAAATACTTATTATTTGTAAATTGCGTTTTTTATTTTAAATAATATAGAATCTGATTGCTTCATAATGATGCATAATTTCTACTGAGTGCATAGTTAAAATTATAACAATGCAAGGCACAATCATTCTTAAGGTACTAAAAACAGAATTTGTTAAATTCAGATAGTGTACCAAACAATTTGTAATATCCATTGTAAAAGACATTAGGGAATAATCATTTCATGAGAGCAACCTGTGTCAGTTTTCAAATGTCACAACTGATCTTTGGGAGACTTCATAATTTTGCATCTTCAAAATTTATTGTACTTTACGTTTACATCTGTCTGTGAAGGATAACTCCTTTAATCTTCACTAATAAGCGTTCTGAATATATCTTAACTTTAAAGATTGCCTTTTCCTTAAATATTATATGAATGCTATATTATTTAGTAATGTGGTGAATAAATATGGCTTTCCTCTGAAATGTGAAACAATGACTGAAATCAAGAAAAAATTGAAGACATGGTTACGTTGCAACAAAACATGCTGCGAAAGAGTCGCACACCAAAAATCACTAAGCTGGTGAAAAGTCATAATTGATGAGATCATTTCATTGTTGCTACTGTACACAAAATTGAACAGGTCCAACTGATACATCGTATATATAGCTACATTTTATAGTACATATGTGTATGTGTGCTGCTAAAAAAATTGTACTTCTTAAAGTTGGTTAGTTATTATTATTATTATTATATCGAAAAAGTTTCAAACCATGGGATTCCTCAGCTAAGACAATATGGCGGGTCAAGGACCAAAGCACATATTGCCAAGTGTATTAAAAAAAAAAAAAATTTGGAAGAATAGTTAGGGATGTGTGCTTGTGTCCATAAATTTCCGAACTATGAGTGTTGTGTTGAGTACTACAGCCTTCTGGAGTTGTGCATAAGTGTTTTTATGAAGTCCTAGTGTGCTGAGGCTGTGATGCAATGTGTGAGGCACCAGACCAGTAGCGGACAGGATGATGGGTACAACATGTACACGGTCCTGCCTCCACTGCTTCTGGAGCTCATGTGCTAGGTCTGTGTATTTACTTATCTTGTCAGCGTGAGTTTTCTGCATGTTCTTGCTGATGGGAACTGCAATATCAATGAGATAGGTCTGTTTGTTGACCTTATCAACAAGTGTAATGTCAGGTCTGTTGTGATGTATAGTTTTGTCTATGTGAATGGGACGGTCCCAGTACAGCTTATGTGAGGGTGATTCTAGTACGCTTTGTGGTATGTACTTGTAGTATGGGACCGTGTTCTTAATAAGTGAGTGTTTGTGTGCTAGCTGTTGATGAACGATCGATGCTACCTGATTGTGTCGGTGGAGGTAGTCTGTTTGGGACAGAAGTATTATTATTATTATTATATCAACATTTGACACAGTACAAAGACAAAAAAAAAAACATCTTTGACTGGAGTTATCGAGCAACTCAAGTCTCACCCAGAGACCTAAGAATTGTCCAAGTATCTTCGTAAAATATAAGCAGTGCCTAGTAATGATGTTTTTTGCAGGTCTCTTATTGAAATCTCATGAAGTTCCAAGCTATTAAAGTGTTTTACAAATTCCTTAGATAAAGCACTGAGGGCACCAATAACTATACGTGTTGCAGTGGCACGTTTGTTCCACAAATGAGAAATTTCAATTGTCAGATCCCTATATTTTGTGATCTTTTCCAGTTCTTTCTCAACAATTCATGCATCTCCAGGTATTGCCACATCTATTAGAAAAACATCTTTCCTTTCTACAATTGTTATGTCTGAAGTGTTGTGATCCAAATGACGGTCGGTTTGAATTCGGAAATCCCAGAGGATTTTGACCTCATCATTTTCTAGCACCTTTTCAATAGAATGTTCCCACTAATTTTTGGAAACTGGGAATTGATATTTTTTGCATAAACTCCAATGAATAATACTGGCTACTCTATCATGGCATCTTTTGTACTCAGTTTGAGCAATTTTGCTGCAACCACTGATAAGATGATCAACAGTTTCATCTTTTTCTTTGCATAATCTACATTTACTGTTGTTGCCTAAATGTTGAATTCTGGTTTTCATCACATTAGTTAATAAATTATTATTATTATTATTATTATTATTATTATTAATAATAATAATAATAATAATAATCAAAAATTATTGTTAACAATAATAAACAATGCAGCAGTATAAAGATGGCATTGACTACTAGTTATGAGATTATCATCTTATTTTAGGAAATTATACAGTTGTAACAATTTTCCTATTTTTAACATATCCTTTTTCACCATAACTGAAGAAATCAAACAAATGTATATATTAGAAATTGTTTCACAGGATGTCTACCAACCGGGAAATCCGGGATTTGTACGGGAAATTTGGGTTGACTTGAAAAGTACAAGAAAATCAGACCATGTCCTTAAATCAGCATTTTTTTTAGAGGAGAATTGCAGGAGTTTTTTTTTTTTTGGTTGAACATAATTTTTGTGAAAATATCCTTAAATGTACGGGAATTGTCCTTAAATTTTTTATTTGAGATTCAGTAGACACCCTGTTTTAGATTAAGCTTTAATTTTTTTTTTATTTTATCTTTACTTAAATGTTTAAGTTCATCAGACCAAAAATTAATCACTCCTGCAATTCTTGACTTAATATTACTCCTCACGGTGTTTTAGCAGCGTTTGGGAGGCATACTACATATTTGGTACAGGATGGCCCAAAGCAAACAGTACTGAAACACGGTGCCATGACTCCCGCACGAGCACAATATGCTGTGGAACATTCCATTACTGTGACTGTTACTGGACATGTGATAATGGTGTTGACAACTGAGGAAAAGGTGTTTATTGTGGAGCAATACAATCACTCATACGGATTAGGCCATAATAATGGTCGTAGTATACAGCAAGTGAAGGTGTTGTTTGCACAGCAGTTCCGAAAATCTGCACCTAGGAACAGTGTCATCGTAGCAGTGATTAACAAGTTTAGATGAGCCAGTAGTGTATTGATGCAGTGTTAAGGATGTATATGGATCCCAGAACTGTAACAACCAATGACAGTCAAGAGCATGTACTGGATCAAGTGATACAGTCGCCACGGTGTAGTCAACTGAAAACAGCCTTGAAGCTTAGCATGTCACAAATGTCCTTACAAAGAAATAAGGATGTACAGGGCATACCAGAACTGTAACAACCAATGACAATCAAGGGTATGTACTGGATCAAGTATTGCAGTCGCCAGTCAAGGCGTAGTCAACGGAAAACAGCCTTGAAGCTTGGCATGTCATGAACATCCTTACAAAGAAACCTGAAAGAGCGTTCTCCTACACCATCCAGATTGCACATTGGCACAGGAAGGGTGATATTCAGGCATGGAAACAATAATGTGCCCATGTTTTTGCCTTGACCTATGAAATCCCAGAGTTCATGAATAGAATTTGGTTCTTCTATGAATCGCGTATTCATGTTACAGTTTACATTAATCAACGGTTGAATCAGTTCATAGGCAATGCCCCTTCCGATATCGTGCAGGAATGTCCAGTGCTTTTGGAGAAAATAACCATTTGGTGTGCGATATCAGGGTACAGCGTCATTCATCCCTACTTTATTGAGAAAGATGTGGGTTCGGTGACACAAAACGAATATCACTACATGAACATATACCAACTCCCATTCATCAAGGACCTTCGTGCCTTCTGCTGAGGGAGGAATGTTCGCTTTGCAGATCAATGGTTCCAACAGAACAGCGCAACGTGCCACACAACATGGATCTGCAGAGACTTTCTCATCAACACCTTTCATGGAATTGTCATCTCTCGGTTCACAGATTTTCCATATCTGTCACATTTGCCAGACCTTACTCCTCCCCAAGCATATATTTGGGGAATGCTTAAGGAACGTGTCTTCTGTGTACATCCCACCGATTTTGCTGAACTCACAGAGGAGGTTCTTCTTGTCTTCCGCGAAATGCAGCAGCCACTATTTCGGGATAGGCTACAAAATTTAGTGAGTCGCTACGAACTCTGTATTGTCAGGGAGAGGGCCCATTTGGAACATGTCATTTGCAGGTGTCAAACTGTAACTTAACTGACGAACTGAAACCATGACATCGTGTTTCAGTACTGTTTGTTTTTGGCCATCCTGTCTAAGATATCTTGATAGGTATAGATTTTATCTGTCATTGACTTATGGCTATCAGTCCTCCAATTATAGCACTTGCTAATCACATAATTGATGTATATGCTTTGTGTGTGTTGTGTTTTGTGTGTAAGTTTTAGTCCTCTGCCATTCTGTAGTATTTGCTACATCATGGAACATCTAGTTCTGTATTCTATTCTGTACTTCAAACATTGCACGAAAGGCACATCTGTTTGCCTACAATATTTATATAATGTTCATAGTTTAAAGAGGGTTGCTATTTTAACTAATTGGCCTTCTGATCACATTGATACTAGATCTTTATGTAGTGTTATAGTTTAGAATAAGGTTGCTATTTCAACTATTGGGCCTTCTATTAACATTGATAATGGGATTTCTGTAGAGTTTTTAGTTTAAACACATTGCTATTTCAAATGGGTTATTTTTCAGTATTTTTAATGAGTCTACTGATAACATTGTAAATCTACATCCAGCTTTCATATTTCAGGTGGAAAGTTACATAAGTCTTGCACTCTGTTTCATTTTACAGCAGTGGAAACATGGTTCATCTGAATAGATAAAGAGACTGTTTTATGTATAGCAGTGAGTGTGGTGCAGATTTTTGGGTCCCTTGTAAAGATCTGCACCTTTAATATCCATGGACTACATTCACGATTTTCTTCCTGGAATAGCCTGATGTGATTTTTAATTTACTTTGTGTTCAGTTCCTGTATGGTCTGAAATCAATTTCCATCACTAAGACGTAGTATGTGTGATGGTCTTTGTCTTTATACACTAATTTTTGGATGCTGTTTCGTCAACAATTAGCTCAGTTCAACATTTAAATTGGATGTAACACTATTTATACATTTCATTAAGCTGTTTGTTTCAAACATCATAAAATTCTGCCACTCTTTTAAATAGATCCTTTTGACCTACTCAATGAGTAATACTCTTTGTCAATTAGTGTTTCTTCTAGTCAGTAATTCAGTGAAGAAACAAAGTATACTGGTACTCCATTGGAGATAGTGTGTTAGAGATTGCATGCAAAGTTGTATGCCCGTCAATAATATGTAAGTGTATTATCACTAAATAGTGCAAGCTAATTTATCATATTTATAGAGAGGTAATGATTTTTTTTCTTTAAATCTTAAAAATAAATATGATTTTGATGAATAAAGGCTTAATAATGATCTTTCAGAATATTTGTAGTGACAATTAATTTCTTTATGGCTGTTACAATGAATATGATGCTCAGGTTCTGATATTAAGAATTCATTGCAAAGGATTCAGTAAGATTTCATGATTCACCTGCCCATATTCTATTTTTTTTTCTGCAATTAAATGTGTCACATTAATCCTAAGCCATTTTTTGACAAATTTCCGTTGAAAATTATTTAAAAATTACTTTGTAAGATGTAACTGAATTAGTTAATTAATTAGGCTTCAATTATTATTTGATTACTAATTATACATAATTAGTTTGTAAGTACTCAGTTCCATAATCATATTACGGATGCAGTTAGTAATGCTGTTTTTAAATATTAGAATTAATACTTTAACACAGTACGCAGTATCTTCTGAACTTTGTTTGTTCCACTCATACAACTTCTTCTGGGTCTTAATAAGAAAAGAAAAAAAAATAGATGTAAACATATTAAAGATGCATTTATTGTTTGCTATCAATTCACAATTGACTTTTATCATGGATCAAAGACAGGAAATTTTTGACCACCAGATAGCATCTCAAGATTACAAACACATGTATCATATATAAATAGTAATTTTACTGATGAAAATGAACAAATTTTAGATTAAAAATTGGTTGCAATAACTTCTCTTGCTTTTCTCTTTGTTTTTTTAGGTTCAAAACACAGGAATTGTAGATAGTCAAGATCTGCTGGATAACAGCAACTATTATACTGAACAGTGTACAGCACAATTATCACAGTATCCTAGGGAAGTTCATTCACCAGGAATGTGTGGGCAACCACAACAAGCAAACCCACAGACTCCCCAGACACCTAGCAGTATACCTGACATTATACTTACAGGTAAATTCTTTCCAGGTAACAGTGTTTTAACAACAAAATATTGATAATTTGATAAATGCATTATAACTAAGATATAGAATAGGTGCTTCTTTTTTAAATTAAATAATGGTCCACTAACTAAATCTGTAGTAGAGCAGTCGTTGATCAATGGGAAAAATTGATACATTCAGTTGCTCATTCTGTCCTTGTAGTTAAGCTCACAACTTACAGATTTCAAACATTTACACTGAATTATTAAAATGAATATATTGACGGCTTTCAATTTTGGCAGAGAGGTGCTATGTTCTAGTTGTGATGTCCCAGAGTTATCCCTAACTTGTTGTTAACGATATCCCGAGTTGTTAACATGAATTCATGGCAAGTTATTTCATATTAAATGGGAAATTTTCTAAACTTCTGGAATCTTTGTGAAAAGTCGGAATCCCTTAAAACATTAAATAAAGCTTATGTTATATAGCAGGGGTCGGCAACCTTTTGTTGTAAGAGGGCCAAGTATTTTATGTGGGGATTACTGCGGGCCGCACTTGGGCCAAAAAAAGCCAAAATCTTATTTTAACAACCAAAAAAAAAAAAGGAAAATCTTATTTTAACAATCAAAAAAAAAAGAAAATCTTAAGACGTCCCGCGGGCCGCACCAAAACGCTTCGCGGGCCGCGGGTTGCCAACCCCTGTTATATAGCATTGTTTTGTTACTAGCTATTTATTTATTTTTATTTTTTTCATTTGTTGTGGTGTTGGAATTAAAGAGAGTATGGGCAAATTTCACACTTCAGGTTATCATTAAGTAATTTTAGTGTCTATGTCTCTAGGCAGTAGACCTGAAAATTGATTATTTGTATTTTATATCGTTATATTTTCCCAGATGGGAATTCTCTGTTGACAAACTGAATATTTTTGGCAACAATAATTTATTTTGATTAAAAAAAAAAAAAAAAAATCACACAGCAGTTTAGAATGAGTGTAAAAAGCATGAGTCAGATTTCATTACCAAATACATTTAATTTATAATTTATAAACATAATTGTAAGTGAGACATAGCTAAGTTTGTAAAGAGCAACATAAACAAATGTGAATAATAAATAAAGAAGCCAAGCCTTATTTCTCACCTTCAAAAAAGAAGCTATTTAAATTATTAATTTATAACAGGATACATGTAATCAAGATAGATGATATACATTCTTTCCCTAAGAAATTTTTTTAGTTATTAAGCTTTAAAGATATAAGTAAATTATCTGCTTAATTTTATTCCTTTTCTTTCTCAAGCATATAACTGACACAGATAAATTTTCAGTGATAAGTCATAATATGTGTAGGAAGATGCCTGGTACTTTTGAAAGGCCTGTTTAAATAATAATTTGTATTGGATTTATTTATTTGAAAAGGTTTTTGAGTTTAACATGTATACTTACAAAAAAAAAAAAAAGTTCAAGTGCAGGATTTAACTTGATGACTGTTGATGTGGTTTCAGTACTAGCAGAACATTTAGTTTTTTGTATTGCTGACAATCAAAGAAGTATTTGTCCTTACTATTTCATATGATTGTTGAAACATTTAAACATAATGTAAAATACAAAGATTATTCTAATTTAGTAAAGAAGTAATTTCTATTCATACAACGAAGTCCATTTCTATTTGATTTGTTTCTATTAGATTCGTTTGCTGCCAATTTCCATCTAATTTGTTTGGCAAGATTATACAAGAAAATATTGTTTGCCGAATTGACAATATATATGATTATTAGCATTTTGGGATTTGTGATGCTAATAATTCAATTTATATAGAGCTTATGACGACACTATTTTAACAGAGTAAGGCAGCAACATAATTCCTTACTACAAAAACTAACTGAAAAAAAAATCCAGATGGAAAAGATGTAAGAAATACCTTACTTACTTAAAAAAGGGAAAGAGAATGGAGAGTTCACAATGATTGGAGAGTTATTAGTCTTTCTTTTAGGGATGATGTTGCTATTCTTTATTTATAAAAATACAAAATGCACAACTGACCTGAAAGATAAAATATATATATATATAAAAAATTAGATTCAGTGTATTCAGTAAGATAAAAGTAGATTGCAGTAATTCATGATGGCAGAAGTTGCAGTTTGTGCTTATTGCAAAGTAGAAGGGACTCGCTCAGTTTTTTAGCTAATCACAGATAGCTTTCAACTTTTAAATGTTGATTTCTGGCACACCTGCTCAACAATACCTGGTGTGTTAAATCTCTTGTGCCACAGCCAGAATTCATGCAAGCAGATCTTCCTCCGACTCTACAGGGGTCTTGTAAATACTATTCTTCATCTGGCCCTGCAGTTATTTGGGTGTCATAAGTATATAGAGCTGGGTATAATATATTTATATTATTTATTATATGTCACTTGCTAGGATTTTATAATTTAAAATTTTTCAAGGTCAGAAAAAACAGGGAAAATATCAAGAAACATTTTTTTTTAAATTTGAAAAAAAAAAAAAAAAAAAAAAAAAAAAAATTTTTTTTTTATTTTAAAAAAAAAAAAAAAAAAAAAGAAAGATGACTTTTGTCTTTGTATATGATGTGCAAGTGATGTAAGTTTCATGTTGGGAACATTGTTATTATATAAATTATCACACTGTACATTACATATATCATTTTATTCTCAACCAGTGATTGGAGCTTCTGGTTAGAAATGTCTGTTTCTTTCTTTGCTATACTGCAAAACCTTCCCTGTTGGCTTTATAGTCGGCTCACTTTTATAAGGATATCAGCTATGTGGACACAGAAAACATCCTGTTCTAATGTTAAAGTCTTGGAGAATGAAAATGCTTTTGCATTTTGTTTTTCATCAGAGAATGAAAGCATGGAACATTTTGTGTGCCCGGAATGGTACTTGTAATAGCTACTATCAATTGCTATCTATTGTCTTCTTACAAAAATGAATTGTGGCAATGCGTTTTTGTGCACTCCTACAGCTTTCATGGTGTCATAATTTGTTCATGGTCCTCTATTGGAGACTTGTTCTAGCAACTAGTCATTTTGCTTCCACCAGTGCCATCACATGCACTTCTTTTAGTATAAACTGGCAAAAAAGTGCCACTTGGCTTTGCTATTAAAATCAGCTTCATGATAACAGAGGTTTACAAAGTTAAGTCTGTTTCACACTATAATGCAGCACCATCACTGTAATAACATATAATTGTTGGTTTTGCAACAGTTTAATTTAATTTATTAAAATTAGAGTAAATAAACTGAATCCAAAGCCTTTAGAAGAGATGAACAGCATTTGTATCATCTGGTGAGACATTCCTAAATAGCCATAACACTTGCATTATTGAGTGAATTGGTTATTTGGTTCTGTGTGTAGATATTGAACAGGTGGACTGTTGCTTGAGCATTATACCATTATTATTATAAAATATTTGGGTTGCATCTTATAGAACAAATGAGTAGTTCTCTGAAAAATCACAGATTATCAGGTATTCTACTTTTTGTAATGATTGTTTTAGGTGACTTAGATTAAAAGACTGTTTGGTACCTGAAAAGGGTGCAGCAGAAGTTTAGGAAGACTTTCAAAAATGATGATTAAGAATTCATCTGAAGGTTTCACCAAAGTTTCCAAAGTTCTTTTTTCTATTTGAATCCACTGACCTTAGATAACAATTAAATATAGTGTAGTACAAAGGCTTGAAATCTTTGCTTAATCTCTGCAAACAGATCGCAAACACTAAACTGACTTTTATTTTAGTGCTCAATCCAAGCGTGAGTAACATAACATTTGATACCACTTTCTTTTGCCTTCTTTATCCTAGCTTAATTATATCTGATTATTTCTCGTTACCCTACAGTAGCAGTGTATTCCCTTACCTATGCTATCTACAGACATGATCGGTTTGAGTCTGCAATGTTTTATTATTTTTATATCTTGTTCTGAATTTAATGTGAGTATCGTGACACGCAATGGACACACATATATGTATATGATTACAAACACATGGTTTCCTTCAAACTTTTAATCCAAACACTGAAATCGTTACATTACATGTTTAATTAATTGAATGTTCTACCTTAAGAAATTCAAAAGAAATTTGAATTTACAAAAGCCTTGCTATAACATGCTCAAAACATAATGTGAGTAACGTGACGTAATGAAATTCTTCCAAGACTAACAAAGTTTGAGTTTTAAATATTAGATCACTGAGCTTCAGAATTTTCTGAAAACAATTCCTGGGCTTTCTTATAGTTAGTATTTGACAATTTTAGATAGTTATGTCTTACATACAATGCAGTGGGAGCTGACACTTCTGAAAGAATATAATATTGAATATCCATTCATTGGCTGGAAACGCTTGAAGTACAGGCGAGTTTGATGCATAAATGTCGGCTATGCTTTTTTTTGTCTGGATAAGATAGCTCCTATAATATGCCAATGAGTCAGTAATCAGTTTCAGGCTGATAAACTGCATACCACTTTCCTACTTCCAAGGCAGTGCCATTAACGCATTGCTTATGAGTCTTCAGTAATCTCTTGAATGGCATATGTTGGATAATGGTGACATTTGCACTTTTCCTTCAACACTGCACACAATTTCATGACTGTGTGTTACCTTTGAGATCTTTAGCTGTAACAAAAAGTTTCTGCAAATGCAGATCCTTAGAATGTTCTTGAATTTCTTTACTACTACTAGTAAGCATCCTAACTGTTGATGGGGCACTTGTAAATACGTCAATAAATGATCACTTCCTGTACAATGAACTTTCATTTCATTACCAATCTGAGCACTCTTCTTTACATATGCACCAATGCCATCAACTGGACCTTTGCCATGATTTGTGGGAAAATAGTTCCATTTGAAGTTTTTGTGTGACTTCCTCTCTTAAGAAAGCTAGTGGAGCTTTTAAATTGACTTGAAGATCCGTCACTCCATATTGTAATGTCTGTATTCTGCTGGTAGGCATTGCAAGATTTTGTCAATAAATACAACAGTTGATACCTTTTAATGATCCATAATATCAGATACTATGGCTAGACTATATTGTTCCTCATGGTATTATATGGAACAAGTGAAAACTGATTCTGACCATAATAAGTACTTGGTCTTGATAGAAGCACATATAATTTTCAGAAAATTCTACTTGAATCAATGCAACAGAAGATCCTTGCTCAAGGGCAGATTTCTTGTCTTCATCATAGCAGATGCCTGTACTTTTTCTGTGTAAATATGCGATAGAAATAGTTTCAGGTGCACGAGCCAGTTGTTGGTATGGATTGTGAAAATCAGTGTGAGTAACGTGACAGTTTCGTTTTCCTTCAAATTAACAGCTAGCAAAACCTTTACTTTTATAATATTTTGGCTACTAATTTCAGAAGCTTTTCTTGTCACTTCAACATTACTTTTATGTTAGTGGATCCAGATAGTAAAATAAAAAATTAAATAAAAAAAAAATTATAAACGTGACATCACGGACACTAATGTCATCTATGAGGGTGGTTTGATAACTTCTCAGAACGGAATAGAAAAAAAGTAAGTACGTCACCGAAACTTTTTTATTTTTCAATGTAGTCTCCTTGAAGATTAATGCACTTTCTCCAGCGATGTTCCAATGCTTTGATCCCATCTCGAAAATGAGATTCCTCAAGACCTGCAAAATACCAGTCAACTTCAGCTATCAGTTCTTCTTTTGAAGAGAATCTCCGACCACCAAGGAAAATTTTCAGCTTTGGGTAGAGATGGAAGTCTGACGGAGCCATATCAGGCGAATACGGTGGGTGTGGCAACAATTCATACCTTAGTGTAATTTTGCCATGGCGATGGCACACTTGTGCGAGCGTGCATTGTCTTGATGGAAGATTACTTTCTTCTTTGCTAAACCTGGCCTTTTTTCGCGTATCTTTTGTTGTAATTGGTCCAGGAGGTTAGCATAGTATTCTCCATTAATTGTTTTCCTGCTGGGGAGATAATCGACAAACAGAATCCCCTTCACATCCCAGAACATTGATGCTATGACCTTTCCAACCGAATGAATTGTCTTTGCTTTCTTTGGTGGCGGAGAATCAGCATGTTTCCACTGCTTTGACTGTTGTTTTGTCTCTGGGGTATAATAGTGGACCCAAGTTTCATCTGTGGTCACAAGCCGGCATAAAAAAACTTGTTCGTTTCTCCTAAAACGGGCCAAGCATTGTTCCGACATATCCATTCTTATGCGTTTTTGATCCAGCGTCAAGAGTCGCGGCACCCATCTTGCAGATATTTTTTTCATATGTAATTCTTCAGTTAAAATGTGATATACCCTTTCAGATGACATCTGGCAAGCTTCAGCAATCTCTCGCACTTTCAATCGGCGATCCTCAATTACCATTTTGTGCTCTTTTGCAATGATTTCTGGGATAGTGACACATCTTGGCCGACCACTGCGTGAATCATCATCTAAGCTCTCCTGACCAAATTTAAATTCGTTTGTCTATTTTGCAATAGTTGAATATGAAGGAGAAGAGTCTCCCAGTGTATTCTGGAAATCGGCATGAATGTCCTTTGCTTTCATACCCTTCTTTACGAAGTACTTAATCGCTGCTCGAATCTTGACTTTTTCCATTTTCGCAAATCACTACGCGGGAACAACAATAGAGCCACATCACTGCCGCAGCTGTCCTCCAAGAGCACTGACGTGACACATGTTTATAGGCAACAGTCGAATGAATATCATGTGAAAAACTCGTGGTGCTAGCACTGACCTCTGGTGGTGATTCCGAGAACTTATCAAACCACCCTCGTATATAGTTCCACATGGAAAATGATTACCCTTTATTGATAACATATAATTTAATAGTAACAAAAGACTTTAGCTTTGAGTTCGCAATGAAGTTCAGATCAACTTGCACCTTACTTCATAAATAACAAATACTTTAAAGTTGAGCACAAACTTACAGTTTATGAGAGACTGAAAGTATTCTATAGAAAAGAAGCCGTTTTCTTGTATAGTAGACTATGAGCCACATCTATTAGATATTTTTGGAATCTACAATTCCCCTCCTTTCATTTTGAAATGAAAATCCCAAGCCATTCTCATTTGTCAGTATTTGACATGGGTGTCCACAGTTACAGGGATTGAATGTTTGGTCCTCTTAAACAATTTGCTTGAGAATATCATTGTAAGATTTAATTGTTTTTTTCACTTTTTGTCAGTTCAAGAATTCTACATTGTATCATCATTCTGAGTTTATCATTCAGCTACAATGCAGTGTTTGGACCTAAACTCACAGAAGTTAGAAAACCCTAGTTTCAGCAGTGGGGAATCTTTTTTTCAGCAAAGCAAATGTTCCACAGAGATTGCATAGAATAGGTTGTTGTTTCTTATCATGCTTTTATTAACTCACACAGTCTGGTTTCTGGGTCAAATCTTGTAATCAATTTTTAAGTCGCTTCCCATTGGTCAGTCATCTAGAAATTTTGCTTATGTCTGATGAAAATACAATAATACATTAATATATTCCGCCAAGGGAATACATCCTTCCGTGCAACGTTACTTCCGAGACAAACAGCTAGGTGGCGGCCTATATATATATATATATATATATATAGACACACACACACACACACACACACACACACATAACTACTTAAAAAAACTTATGTATTATATATACATAATTCTTATATATTTTAATCATTATATAATATAGAAGGTGTGGTTTTTAAAAGTTTTTTTTTTAACATAATTATTATTTTTGTTCATGTTCCCTCCTGTCATTTTCCTTTACAGATACAAAGTTTTTATTCCCAGGCATTGTCTTGCTTATTTCTTCACTTTCTTTGTTGTTTCTTGGGTCTGTGGTTTCCCTGGTTTTGGATCGGGAATGATGTAATTCTTTTTCTTTCATTTGACTTTTCGAGCAGCATAGTTTGGATCTCTAAATTCCTCTTTAATTTTGTCCAAAGGTCAACTTCTGGGAAGACTTGTTGAAATTTTCATCTTTATACTTTTATCATCATTTGAATTGAATTTTTCCTTTTAACTATAGGACAACCTCTGTCAGAAGGTAAAAGCTCATCAGTATCATCTGAATGTATTTCAAGTAATGTGGTTTTCAAAATGTATGCATCTCAACTTAGTTTTTCCTGGGGGAATTTTTTTCTTCTAAATCATTGTTTCCTCACTGAGGTTTTACTCATTTCTGCCAAACTTTGATTTTTAAGGGCACAGAAAGTCTCCTTTTTTTATTACCATTCTTTTATTAACTCACACAGTCTGGTATCCAGATCAAATCTTGTAATCAATTTTTAAGTTATTTCCCATCAGTCAATCATCTAGAAATTTTGCACACTTGCTTATGTCTGATGACAATACAATAGTAAACTGATATATTAATATATTTTATATTAATATATTCCACCAAGGCAACTCGTCTTCCGTGCTCCATTACTTAACGAGACCAGCTGTTAGGCGGCGGCATATATGGAGGATTGATGCATCATTACGTAGTCGAAGTTAATGCATTCACCTCCTACTTCAATCCTCCCTTCCACCAGCAATGGTTTTCGTTATGCTCTCCTGACATCCTGACAATTGCATGACAACAAAGTTTCCATTGTAGAAGAGACCTTCACAGAAATGTCATGTCAATTTTCTCCCATCCCTCTTTGCAAACTTTCCACAGACTAATCAGCGTTGTGACTTCAGGGGATCCTAGTCCTCTTTTGAGCAATCCAAACCTGCAGAATAATTAGAATAATAAATATTAATATTAATTAATGATTGGAATAATTAATTAACAGGATGACACATTCCTGTTTCCACTTCCATCCAAGCATAATACTGGAGGGTACTGCAGGCAGTAAGACTGGATGCCTTTTCTTGGTGGATACAGAATTTTGTTGCAATCAGAGATAAACCCATGCCTCATTGAGGGTTATGACATACTTCCATTTGTCACCTGCCAGTAATGTTTCATACAGCCGTCGACAGTCGCATCTCCTCTCAGCCTTATGTCATTAAAGAAGCCTGTGACCACGTGCTTTGTAGATCTTCCGTAGGTTTAAATGTTGGAATAGGGCATGCTGTAGGGTTGATTGGTTCACTCCAAGTCTGTTTGCCATAGCTCGCTGTGTCGGGAGGGTTCTCCCTGATTTCCATTGTCTTCAGTCGTGCCAGCATTGGACGAGTGAGCTTAGTCATGGGTTGTTTTTTTTTTGGATGTTTTCATGGTGATGCTGCAGCGACATTGACACCATTCGCATACCATCTGATAACTTTACCAATGCTGTCCTTGGAAATCTTCAAACATCCTTTGAACACTGACATCTAATGAGCTCATGGCTGTACTTCGCCCTGCAAAGTCCAATTATATACTCTTCTCAAAAAGAACTCAATTTCGAAGACATTATTACACGAACAACTCAGAGAATGAACTGTATTGTTAAACGCATATCTCGTCATCACATCTATGATATGTCACGTTTCAGTGTCTCACGAAGAACGAGATATCACATTTCGCATTTGACTACATAACGATGCATCAACCCTCCATATTTTATATATATGGAGAAGTAGTTGTATAATACAATTCAGAAGTAGTTGTATGTGTATGTGTGTATATATATAATTTTTATATATTTTAATCATTATATAATATAGAAAGCTTGATTGTTAAAGTTTCTTAACATTAATTATTTAGGAGTACATGTATCATCTACCTTTTCAGGCTTTGTTTGGTAAGGTTCTAATCTAGATAATGTTTTTTTTTTTTTTTTTTTTTCCGAGAACTACAATAATTTACGTTAAATATCATGGATCTTGTTACCTGGCTGGGCGAAAGTGAATTTTTCTGAAAGTTTTCATTCAATCGTAAACTTTTCTTATATGTATGGTATTGAACTCTGCGAAGTGGATTGCTTCAGTATCTTTCCATGAAATACTTCTAGAGATGGAGGGTTCCATAGTTTACTGTAGCACTTATCTGTAAACAAGGAGAGTTTCAGTAAGGTAAAAACTATTTACGCTACAACATTATGTATGCATTCACACAAATACATTTCAATTTTAAATAGAACCAACACACTTTAATTGGAATTCACGAAGCCACAGACTTGAGTTTTAGATTCTGATGTATATTTGTGATATGCTTGGAGGAGTGACAGTTATTCACTCGGAACGAAAGTTCTCTAGAACAAGCACTCACTTATTATCCTGGTGGATAGTTAGAGAACTCAAAGTTTACAACCAATGATCAAAATATGCATGGTTTTTTTGAAACTTCATGGGAAAAACTAGATTAGACACGAATTTGAAAAGTGAAAAAATACAGACTTAATATTTGATAATTACATTTCAACCAACAAGGAAACTGTATTTCTTTTAAAAGATGATCTTTTCTCAGATGCATCTTTAAAGTGAATTATGGTAAATTCAGGAGCAGTTACTTATAAACTTGGTCACCCCTGATGAACTCCAAAATTTTCACAAAATTGATTATCACCTATGATAATGATGAAACTTCTGCCACATGAATCTCATATCCCATATCCCTTACTATGTAAAAAATAAATGTAAATAATTAGTATGGAACATTATTTCCATTGTTGAGACTAGAATGTAGGTGCCACTAGAATGCAGAAAGACCTAAAGTCAGACCGTTTTACCCGTCGTTTGTCAACGAGTTATCGGATGGAGACCAGGATCAGTGCATAACAGCATGCCGTGTGTTGTTAGCCCAATTTCATAATGCAGTGTCCTATGCAAAGGTGATGCTTTCAGATGAATGTGTGATTTATTGCAGTTCACTCAACAGGAATGTCGTCTTTTGGGCAAAAGAAAACCCTCATTACACACTGGAGTTGAAGAGGAATCCACCTCACATAATGATAGGGCTGCGATGACATCACTTCATTTGTTTGGACCATATTTTTTTGAAGATCATGGTAATGACAAAACTTATTTTACACATGTTACAAACGGGGTTAATCCCACAGCTTGAAGATGTGGGTATCATGGAACGCGTATGGCTATAGCAAGACAAGACCTGCTCACTTCGCTCTTACTGTGCGCAGGTTTCTTCGTGAACATGATTGGTCACGGTACTCCAGCATCACCAGCTGCATTCAAATGGCCACGACGAAGTTCTGACCTCACGACGCCTGATAACTCATTGTGGGGAATGAACAAGGCCTACGTGTCTGAACGTCGTTATGCTACAAATGAAGAATTGCACAAAACAGTTGAGAAAGGGTTTCGAACCATCATACCAGACATGCTCCAAAAAATGTCAAGTAGGATGTGGCAGCGTATGAACTTGTATAGCATGATGGCGAACACACAGACTCCTTAGACACTTAATTGGTAGTCATATTAAGAACATATTTACACATTATGTTATATATATATATATATATACAGTGAAACCTCCTTTAACGGACACTCCCGAAAAGCGGACACCCCCCAATAGCGGACAATTTTGCAATCCCCACTCCCTTAATATAGACGTTTCCATGTATTGACCTCCGATTAGCGGACACTCCCAATAACGGACAACATTCTACAGAAAATGAACGATCTTGTGTTGTTTTTCAAAAGCAATAGAATTAGGCTACAGTAATACGTAGCGTCCAGAGGAAATTTTGAAATTATGGATCACGAACTCCAACGAAAACTCCAAAAACATCAAAGTTCGGAAATGGAGACAAGTGCGATCGACTCTGTTGTCTTCGATTGGTTTTGCGCTACACGAGCAAAAAACATTCCCATGAGTGGGCCATTATTACAAGAAAAGGCGTTGGAAGCAAAGGGGACTCTGAAGGCCTTGCAAAGTTAAACGATTGAAATATTCATATTGAGAAACATGTTTTCAATGCAAAAAAGAAATGTCAAACTCTGTTAACTGATTACTTTAGTTAATAAAATTAATTTTCTAATCCGTTTGTCTTACTTAAAATAATGACAAAATTAATACTGTAATTAATTTTGTCATTATTTTAAGTAAGACTAATGGATTAGCATTCATTTAAAAAGGAAAATAGTAAACAGTTAGCAATTATTTTCTCATAGAGCAATGTTAATTGTAGAAATTTAAGATTGTACTTAATTTTTCATTAAATGACATGCTACAAGCTAAAAAATGAAAAAAAATAGTCCTCCCCAATAGCGGACACCTCCCAATAACGGACGAAACTTCCGGTCCCGTGACTGTCCGCTATTCGGAGGTTTCACTGTATATATATATATATGTATTGTGACGGAACGGGATATTACTTGTCCCCGTCGAACGCTGGAAATTGCAACGGATGTAGAAAAACTCCTATATTTCTATCTATTAATTTTATGTTAGGCGCCAATCGACTTAACGATAAAGTTTTACACTCCCGTTGCAACCCGTCGCTCCTTTGCCCTCACAATACCTGGTATCTAACTCAGCTATTCCTTAGTCGTGGAGTCTGCACTTCCTAGCGAGTTCGTTCACCCAAAATTACACACAGTCGAAATTCAACAATAATAAAGTTTATTCACTTAACTTAAAACACAATTGAGGGACGTCTCGTCGCTCGCTCTAATTAAATTTGAACTAAAGAATTACAGTAGCATAGTTATTATTTGAAGACGCTTACTAATAATACGAAAGCTCTGTGTCAAGTTAGTTTACTCTACTCCTCTGATATTTTCTCACTACGTCGTCTTCACAAAGAACTTAGTAAAAATTTTCTTTTAATTTTAATTCTTTTATGCCCTATTGCTATGGCGGCTTTTTAACGTTAGGGTTGAACTTAATCCTTTCAGGGTAATCCAACTACTAAATGCAAAGAGATACTCGCGTTTTGCGGTGAAGTAAATTCCAAATCCCTGTTCCTAGGCACTAACACTATTCGTAGCACTGTTGAATTATTGTTACTAATAATTAACACTGGGAACTAATCTGGCTAAGTCTCGTGGCTAGCAGATATCTAAGGTTTGAAATTCCCGCTTCGGAGATTTGCATGGGAGGATTTTACGTTTCTGACGCACTTGGCTGCAGGAGACAGTTAATGTCGGGCTATCCAAGCAGTTGCCCACCTAAGCTATAATAACTCTTGCTTTAACACAGCCTAAGCTACCGTCCATGGTCAATGTAAGGAATGCCGGCGATAAGCGAGAGATAATAGCTCTGCACGGGGTTTTATATTCATTGTGACGTAATCACAAGTTCTTTTCTTTTTCTTTTTTTTTTAAATGAATCACAATTAAGGAAATTAATCCTTTCCAAATATGGAAAATGACATAATGTCAAATGGGCTATCACTTTGACATGACGTAATCGCTCATCTGTCAATGAAATCACGGCATTCAGACATCTCCTTTTATGGAAGCTAAGCTAAATTCTATTTCTCGCTTAATTAAACACTAAAGCTTTCGTACTTTACAACTTTTCAAATATTCTTAAGATATAACAAACATAAAATTTTTTTTTTTTTTTTTTTTTTTTTTTAACTTTAAATCTTAAAACTTTTTACAATTCCTGTATTTAAAAATTATGCGTCATGTTACAATATATATATTGTAACACAGGGTGTTTCTGAACTTACGTTAAAAACTAGCAAAAATATCTGCACTTTGTGGGGTTAAAAAAAAAAAAAAGTTGTCCCCATCCTGATGTGGATGATGCAGAAATTGTAATTGTGTGATCACTTTGAATCTTTTCTGGTTAGTAAAAAAGGCACATAGTTACAAATTATGTTATACACCTGCTACTGTCACTTCGCTCCGGAAGCCTTGCATACGTAATAAAAAAAAAGCTCTTTATTTTTTCAAAAACAGCAAATTACATGAAGTAACTAAAAACTGAAACTTAGGATTAAGAACACTCATATCAAATTTCACGTTTGCAACTCAAGCTGTTTCGGAGATATGCATACCCCGCAGATTGTTCACCATGTCACAGAAGAGAGGTTGTTCCATTCCCCTAAGAGTTGTCACAATCTTTTGCCGCAGCTCAGCAATGTTTGCCGGAGGTTGTCCTTGAAAAAGCATTCCCCAAACATACTCATCAGATGGAGTTAAATCAGAGTAATGTGAAGGATATGGAATGTTTGACCAAGGGATATCATGTGATTGCTGAAGGTTGCATGAAGTAGCCAGAGTGATTCCTTTGCCGTATGACACGTAGCCCCATCCTGTTGAAACCACTGGTAATGAAGATGTAGGTGTCATGCTCTGGCAGAAACGTTTGAGAATCGGCGTGATTACTTAGAACATTATTCTCTATAACTCACCTGGTTTATAGTCAACGGATTCTGTTGATCATCCTCAATGAAGTACAGACCAGTGATGCTGTTTCCAGAGACCGTACACCATATTGTCACCCATTCACTGTGGAGTGGTGTTTCAATTATGATGTCTGGTCGGGCGAAACCAAGAAATCGGTTTGATTGTTTATTGAGATAGCCATTCAAATGAACATGACACTCGTCCGAAAACCAAACAGCCAAAAATCCAGGATCGTCATACATCATTGCTCACATGGAAGCACAATACACGACTCTTGCTTCTTTATCAACAGGTTTCAATGGTTAGCCAGTCTGTACCTTGTAAGGGAACCCACCAATGGTTTTAAATATATGTTGAACTGATTTGACCCATGTCCAGTTTAACTGCCGTTCGTTGAAGACTTCTTTGTGGCGACTGCAATCTTGCTCAAAAGTCGGCTGTGATTTTCATTCGTTGTTACTGTTATGTGACGGTCAGTGCAACATTTCCGCAGTGTGAGTACACTTCTGGTTCGACGACCGATAGCACCCTTGTTCATGGGTGCTGGATGGTTAAAACGCTCCTGAAATTCCATAGCAACGTGTAGCAGGCTAGGTCCATTGCCCCGGCCTGTTCCGTATGATCGAAAATAGTGCTCCCCAATAACATTTTCTCTTCAATAGTTAATACCATTTCCACAGCAACTCTGAGTAATCTCACATCCACAATCATTCCTGTTCCGAATACAACAATCGCCTACGTGTTCATCTCGTAGTGCCATCTTTCCCGTGGTTAAATTGTTCAGTGTAGTTTGTTTTCGGCCAAACTGTATATTTATTTATTTACTTATATTTTTCAGATTTCCTAAAATTTGCTTTTGAGATTTTCAAGGTCAAAATTTTTCCCCCTCCTTGAAACTTAAGTGAAAAAATCCTGGCAAGTGATATATAATATAAAAGTGCATTAAAAGAGCTTTAAAATGAGTCCATGTCCAGGTCTGTGTCTTTAATAGGATCTGATAAATCAGCATTTAAAGGTTGTCTCTAAAGTCTTTTTTGCCATTTTTTTTTCAATTGTTGAGGTTGCTGTAGTTCAAAAACCAAGTGGACAAAAATTTGAAAAAAAATATTCAGCTTGGTGGAAATTAGTTTGCAAACTAGTTTGTTGATTTGACATGAAATGTCCCTATGATTAAAGAATTTAGTCAATAAACCAAACTTGGATGGAACATCAATGCATCAGTCATGTAAAGATGATAAATCAGTGCCATTTTGCTTAAAAAGAAAGATCTATCATCAGCATATATTGACAGTTGTTAGATAATGAATACTCACCAAGAAAAGGATTCAGAGTACATATTATACAATGAAGTATATATATACATGCATGCTAATCACAAGAAATAAAATGAAATTTGTGGATCATAGAGCAGATAAAGATGATGATTGATATACTAACCTTCATGAAGAAAGTGAAATAGAATTATTTTGGACATGTATTAAGAAAGAGTGTATATATACCGGATGATCAAGATATAACAGGAGGTGGTCGGAGCCCTGTAGCGTGTTATGTACTGGACGAAATAGAATAAAATTTGGCCACTATACACATTAAAGTGTGCGGTTTCGATTTGTCAAGAAAAAAAAATTAGTACCAAACAACGCCGATAGGGGAAATTCTGGCGCTGCAATGCATAATGTGTGAAAAAAGAATACATAACTGCCAATGGAAACAGTAAATAACAACACACCAAATACCAATGAAAAACGTTTATTATAGCTACCTACAAATTTGGCTCAAGGTGACCACCAGCCTGATGTTCCACTAATTGCATGCAGTAAACGAGGTTTTCGACGGTGGCTCGCAGCATATCGGCATTTATTCGTCTGACATGTAACGTTATTTGATCTTTTAAGGTAGGAATGTCAGGAACATGTCCTTGATACACAATGCTTTCCAGGTAGCCCCACAACCAGAAATCGCAAGGATTCAGATCAGGGGACCTCGGAGGCCAATTCATGGGAAACCCGCGACTAATAACTCTAGCGTCTGTGAAATGTTGACGCAGGACATCCTTCACCCGACATCCAATGTGCGGTGGCACACCATCTTGCATGAAAATGGTAGAATCGATGCAATTTCTTTGCTGCAGTTGAGGTATCTCAAAGTTCTCGAGCATAGCGGCATACCTGTCGGAATTGACAGAACAAGTCACTAGTCCATTTCTACCAACTTCTTCACAAAAGTATGGGCCGATGGTAAAAAAAGCAGTGAACCCACACCAAACTGTCACTTTCGGAGAATGTAAGGGGATCTCTTGACCAACGTGTGGATTTGTATTAGCCCAAATACGGCAGTTGTGTGTGTTGATATAACTGTGCACATGGAAGTGAGCTTCATTGCTCCATAATATCCACCACGATCACTCGTCATCCACTTCCAATCGAGCCAAAAATCTCAAAGCAAACTCTAATTGGGTATTTCTGTCTCCTGGGAGCAATTCTTGAATGAGCATTTAATTTGAATAAGATAACACCTTGAATGGGTGTTATCTTATATGGATAAAATTTCAGGATCTTACGCAATATCTTCTGCACCGTCGACAACGGGATATCTGTTTGTCGTGATATTAAACCTGCACTGCTGGTAACCTGCTTATTAGCTATCGCCTGATCCTGAACGGCAGTTGCAACTTCTTCAACTTGTTCCTGCTTGATACGTTTACGTCCTCGGCCTGGTTGCACACCAAAAGTTCCTGTTCTTTGAAATTTTTCAACCATTCTTTGTAAGTTAGTTATGGTCATCGGTCCTCTACATAACTGTTTTAACTGCCGGTATTCACGAAGAGCAAGCAGCATTGGCATTGATAAAACAGCTTGACTAATAAGGCACGATCACGTAGTGACAATGCCATCGATGGGCGACTTCTTGCAGAATGACAAGAATTGCCGCAACCCTTCCTTTTATCCTCGATATTGTGTCACAAAGTACCCGTATATGCAAATTTCATGCTGCATTTTTCGACCGCAGTGCCAGAATTTCCCCTATCGGCGTTGTTTGGTACTAATTTTTTTTTCTTGACAAATCAAAACCGCATACTTTAACGTGTATGTGGCCAAAGTTTGTTCTATTTCGTCCAGTACATAATATGCTACAGGACTCCGAACACCACCTGTTATTTCTTGATCATCCGGTGTATATATATGTATAAATAAGCTCTATATATAAGCATTTTTCTCATTCTTCAAAAAAATAATGAATGATAAAATTTTATCTTATCATGGAACAAATATTTCATTTTATGTTTAAATTTCTTTAGTTAACATTTTATATTAATATTAGCTTTATCCAAAGCCATGTCAAACCATAAATTAAACTATTGAAAGATCCACTTTTGAAGTTATTTTTTTTTCATTATTATAACTGTAGTTGGCATATTTGTTATTTATTTCTTATTCAGTACAGTTATGTTAGCCTCAGAAAAGTATAGACCATCATTATATGGGTATTAACAAATCGGGCTGCTGTAGAAACATTCTTAATCCTTTCTTCATCTTCAAAAATCTGTATTTGTTGAGTTATGATTTTCAGATACTAGTACTGAATTATCTGACAACAATTTGTTTTGTAAGCATAGTATCGTCACTGACTAAGTAGCTTTATTTTGAGTAGATCCCATTGTTTCTCACATGCTCCTATTGTAATTTTTACTTTGTAATCTAACATAAACTGATTAAGGAGTTCGGGGATATTTTAATTTCATGGGATCTGTAACTCATTATCAATTGACTTGGGCACAAATTTCTGCATAAAGACTGATATCTCTTAGTATCTCTATTGCTTAAATTTCTTCAGTCCTAGCATAGTCTGTCTATTATTTAGTGCTGTTTGGGAATTGTACAAAAATACAACATATACCTTTATATGGCAACTAGTTGATAATGAGCTGCTTTTGCAATTTCTAGCATTCAAGTTTTTAAAAAAAAAATGCTAGAAATGAATCCTCCTGTAACAGAAAACCATCTGAAATTGAGGAATAATTGTCAGATCTAATTTTAAAAACTCTCAGTTTTTAATCTAATTCTTTCAAAAATCACCTCTAAATCATCAATGTTTAATTTTAGAAGTTAATGCTATATCTATTCTTTGATTGAAAATTGAAATGTCTTCTCAGATTGTGACACTTCTCCTCTTGCAGATATATCTTTCCATGGATCTTTGATTATGTGATATGCTCTTTTATTTCGTTTTAACTTATAAGCAAAGACAAATCTTAATTCATCTTTGAATTCCATTGATTTCCTGTGTAGTAATGGTATTCTTCTATTGTTAATTTACTCCAGTACATTTTTAGAGTTTTCAAATTACTGATTTGGACACCTTAAGATTATCATTACTAATTCTTTTAATTTTTCAATTTATTTTTTTTTTAACTTTTCAAAGAATATTAATAAGCATTGTGTTTAAAAGCATTCACTGCTTTTTGTGTGGGTGTTTAAGTGCAAGTTTTTGCTGCTACTTGGACTTGATTCAGTGAAACTGATACTCAGAAACTTTAGATATATTATTAAGTTGTCTTCATAATCTATATTATTAATTAATATTGAGATCAGAAAATATACGAGTTCCCAGCCCGTTGTGGCCTTCTTCGGATAACTCAGATGTATTGCGGGTTGGCACCACACACCTATATATCGAAAAGTCAACTTTAAAATGAAAATATAAATCCTCTTTATTCCTATCCCGTGGGACTTTTGCAAAAATTCGGCCTTATTCCTTGTCTACATCATAAAGGAAACCTCTGTGCAACATTTCAGGTTTCTAGGTCCAAGGGTTGGGGCTGGTCTTTGATGAGTCAGTCAGTGAGTGAGTCAGGACTTTTCTTTTTATATAGGTAGATGATAGTCAGATACTGCAGGGTATTACAGGTTTGGTCTAGTTTTTGTGACTTATCATTAAAAAGATTGGGAGCAAAGAGTTAATAGGAAAAAAAGAATTAGAATCCAATTTTTAGTTAAACTTTCCTCTTGTGGTCTGCCAATCTGTGTTCAAGATAACCTAAAACTATTTATTTTGAAATTTTATAGCAGGTTTAGATTCTTATAAATAGATTCTGATTGAAGTTGGTACATATTAAACCAATAGGTAAGCAACCATGGACCAAAAATCGCCAAAATATATTGATATTTAATGCCAACACCACAATATGTGAAATGAACTTGTAATACTTGTTGCTTGTAATACATTCTTCTCTTTTTATTTCATCTTAAACTGTTTTTATTTTCCCCAATTTTATTTCCCTATCTTTTTAATTTTTTTTTTTTATCAACTTTTTTGTGAGCTTACTATCAGATATTTGAAAGTTGGTATAACCATTATATTCATCTTAAACAATTTTTGTAACTGATTTATTTTAAAACTAAACTGAAAATCCACATGAAATTTGCCACTATTCTTTAAGTCACTTATCCATTCCAAAGTAAAAAAAAAAAAAAAAAAGGTGGGTCAATTAGAACTGAAAGTGACATTTATGAAAACTGAGCAACAGGGCTTTCGTCATTGTATCAGTTGAGTGACGACAAAGAAATACATGTTAGTTTTCAATCAATTTTTTTATTGTCATATTTATTTTTGCAATTTAACTAATAATAAGAGGACATGGGTTGTATAACATGGATTTTAATGCCCTTTTGTGAGATGCAAGTACTCCTGAAGTACTTCAAAAACATATCGGGGTTTGGAGTCCAACAGCCTACTCTTTTTGAGGTATATGTTTTTTTGGAGTATTTTTCCTATATTAATTTAATAGCTTCCTGTGTTGACTGAAAGAAGAATTGCGGTGGTGGGTGGACTACTTGGCTTCTAAGCAGAAGGTCCCAAGTTCAAGTCTACTGCCTTTTTATTTATTTTTATTTTATTTTTTTTTCCCCACCTTTATGTTTCTGCTTCTTTATTGCTATTTTATTTTTTTTTATTAGGCAGAAATAAAAAATGAATTTAAAATATATAAATATCTTTTAATTAAAATTAAATTTAATTTAGAAAAATCAATCAACTTTTTCTTTTTTTCTTTTTTTGTTATTGTTAATATTGGAAGTAAATGATGATAGAGATAACAATTCTAAGGTTATTATTTGAAATTTGCAAATTAATACAAATAATTTTGCAGATATCAACGGTTCCTTTTTACTATCAGGATACAAAAGAGAAAAGGGAGGGATAAACGAAATGGATGCTGGAAGGTATTAAGATAGCGTTGCTATAAAGTTTAGAATAAAAAGACAGAAAGAAAACAGCCAGGAACTGATAGACATTGGGGTTAGTTGGAAAAGGTTTAAGGTGCCTGTCGAGAGATGGCAGATAGGAGAGAAAGCCTGCAAGTATCAAAGAAAGCTTGAAGGGATTTAAAGAATTTAAATTAAACCTCAAACAGGTGTCTAAAATTTTAATTTTAGAACAAGGAATTTTGTTTGATTAAAGTCAGTACAGTAATGCATCAAATCTACTGATAATGAAAACAACCATTTACATAAAAATTATTATTATTATTATGTAAAAGATTCTAACCTTGGGCTTCCCCAGTAAAGACAATATGGCAGGTCAAGGACCAAAGCACATATTGCCAAGTGTAAAGACTTGTGTAAGAATGATTCGGGATGTGAGGTTGTGTCCATAAATTTCCTAACTATGCGTGTTGTGATGAGTACCACAGAATTCTGCAGTTGTGCATAAGTGTTTTTGTGAAGTGTGCTCCTGTTCTGTGAAGCACAATCTCCTAGTGTGCTGAGATTGTGGTGCAATGTTTGAGGCACCAGACCAGTGGCAGATAGAACGATGGGTACAACACGTACTCGATCCTGCCTCCACTGCTTCTGGAGCTTGTGTGCTAGATCGGTGTATTTACTGATCTTGTCTTCGTGAGTTTTCTGCATGTTCTTGCTGGTAGGCACTGCAATATCAATGAAATAGGTCAGTTTGTTGACCTTATCAACAAGTGTGATGTCAGGTCTACTGAAGAGTAGAGATTGTTTCTGTGTTTTCGAGAATGGTAGTGTCTTCTGGTGTGGTGTGGTGTCCTGTGGTTGAATTCAGCGACTTCCTCCCTAATTTGTGCAAGTATGCATGGGGAATAAGATTGTTTACTACTATGGAACGTCGCTGATCCACTACCCGCTGTTCACTAAGCCCTAATGATTTATAACGTGTTGTGAATGCATGGTGTAGTGGCTGTCTGTATCCTGTGAGATAAGTCCCTAACTGTGTGACAGTGTAGAAGTCGCGCATAAGATCCTGGTTCATCTGCGATGACCATCGGATGCTCTGGCGTGGTTTCCCAGTCTTGATGGTCGCCTGCTCTGAAACAGACGAAACACTTCCGACTGTTCAGGCTGGATGGTGTTGCCCGGATATTGTGGTAGCCATACTACAGGATGGGGTGCCACTTTCACCACCTGTGGGAGACTAGTATATGTTTCGAACGAAGGCCTCTGCCTGACCCATGAACATGAGTGACTTTATCCTGCGCCACACCCGATGCAGCATAATCAATATCAGTATAAGTTCTCATTATAGATGGTTTGACCCTTTAACCTTCCCTAAAGCTAGCATAGTTCTCGCCCCCACCGCAAGGACATAGGGTCCATTATTATTATAAAAGATATTTAGATTAATTGTAAATTATAAGCTTAAAATTTTCATTTCTTTCTTCAATTACTTCCAATATTAATAATAATAAAAAAGGAAGAAAAAAAAAAAAAGAATAGCTCTATTATTACTGGAAAAGGAGAATACAAGAAAAAAATAATAAATGTATTGATATGTAGGTTTTATTTTCTAAATTCAAAGTAATTTTAATTTTAAAATATGTAAGAGATTTATATATTGTATTTTTCTTTCTGCCTAAAAAAAAAAGTGGAAATAAAGAAGCAGAAACATAAAAAAAGGGCAAAAAAAGGAAAAGGTTAAAAAAAATAAATAAACTGCATTAACATAAAAGAAAAGGTAGTTAAAAGAAGGAGAAAAAAAAGGCAACAGACTTGAACTTGGGACCTTCTACTCAGAAGCCAAGTAGTCTATCGAATGCACCATCACTGCACTTGTTCTTTCAGTCGACGTAGGAAGCTATTAAGCTAACATGGGGGAAAAAAAACCAAAAAACATAAAATATCTTGAAAACAATAGGTTGTTGGACCCCAAACCCTGGTATATTTTTGAAGTACTTCATCTAACAAAAGGGCATTAAAATCCATGTTATACAACCCATGTCCTCTCCTTGTAAGTCTTACAAGAATTGCATATTTAAATGTTAAACATTTTAAAGTTATTTAGGCGAATGGTGTAAGATTTCAATTTAAAACTTTAAACCTAATTCATTTTAATCTTTAATTTTCAGATTTTTCCACATGTACTGGAACAGATGATCCCATTTCCAGGCATGATTTTGTGAAGGACATCGGCACTGCAATGGCAGGAATGCCAGATTCTTTTGACACAGACCTTTTCCCAAGTGACGATGCACTTAAAGCAGGACTTGATCCCATTGACTTTGATGGATTACAGATATTAACAGATCCTAATATTGTGACAGATCCTGCAACAGAAGATTCCTTTCGACTAGATCGATTGTAGTGCTAAATTCAAGTGGGATTAGATCAAAAGTATTATCAATTGCAACTTCACAAGTTTGCTTTGTTAAAAAATAAAAGTAAAAGGGAAAAAACGAATTCCTTTGTCATCAGGACTATATGATGCCTTTAGTGGCCAAGTTCAAAAAAAAAAAAAAAATGAAGAAAGAGGTTCACAGAAAGAATTTTATGTACATAATTGTGCTACAGAAACACAAAGAAAAGAATATAATTAAAAAAAGCAATGAAGAGTTTTCAAGACAGATAAATCCCTGCAATCCCATTCCTATAATTTGATCAACAAACTCCCAAAGGGACTGTGCATTTCAGTTGATCGATTCAGATTTTGCTTAAGCATGAGAGCATTCAGTTCATATGAATGAATGGACAATACTTTCTTTTTGTTGTTGTTGTTTTTAGTATGCATGTTCCTTTGTATGCGTGTTTGCATATTGTTCATATTTAAAACAAAAAAAAATAAATAAAAAAAAAAAGAAGAAAGTTTTCATTAGTATTTTCAGAGTTCAGTGAGTTGTACTTACTGTGGTGAAAACATCCCTATTTTGAAGGTTATATTTTTAAAGTCGATTATTGCCATTTAGGTTCTTTTAAAAAAAATAACGTTTATTGGGCAGAGCCCAATCAAATCTTTTTATTACTGCCATACATTTTTCAGACATGCTGCAACATTTCAGTTTTTCTTGTTTTCTTTTTTATTTAATTCCTTTACAATTTGTGATTGTACAGTAATGACCAATTCATTAGTAAATTTATGATGTGATTAACATATATATCTTTTTAAAAAAAAAAAAAAAAAAAAACGATTCTTAGAAGCAAAAATAGATGTTACAGTAGACTGAAATTTGCCCATTGTTTATTATCATGTTTCATATATAATATATATTTTTTTTTACCTCAATGAACCATTTTACAAGCATGTCCATTCAGAATAGTGGGGATTAAAAAAAAAGCCCGATTTATTTCAGTTTGCTAATTCATTCATTCTTGTTATTTAAAAGAAAAAAAAAATAACTATATAAATATTATAAAATATTAAAAAGGAAAAAAAAAAAAAAAACCCACATTTTTTAACTTTTGTAAATCTCTCTCTTCCTTAAGCATTTGTAATTTGTTGTAAATATGTGATTATTGTGATATCAAAAGAAACTGCATTTCACCCTCTCTCCTCTTTCCTTAAAATATTGCTTATTGTTATTTTTAAATTAATGGGAAAAAAACATTTTTACTTTTTGCACATTTCTGTGCATGTATATATTATATATCTACAGTTATCATGATGTTAATCTGTTTCTCTTCCCTCCAGGTGTGAAAGAAAAGTCTTGTTAAAATTAACTGGTCATAAACATTTAGCCAAACCATCCATCACAAAATAAAAAAAAACAACAAGATAATGTTAAAGCTGATGAGCAAACTTGTAGTCATGTGGCTCACATTTGAAAAAAAAAAATCGTCATCACTACAATTCTTTTTTTTTTTTTTTTCCACAAAGATTCTGCTCTCTAAACTATAGAATTTATATGTATATAAATATTTAAAAACAAATACACACACACACACAAAATAAAGAAATTATGAGTGAGTTTTTTGATGCTTTCCAACAATATTTTTCCTATCAAAATTATTTAAGTTCCTAAATTATATAATATATATATATATTGTTTTGGAATGCATGTTTTTTTTTTTTTTTTGCTTCATCTTTAACTTATTTGCATATGTATCCAAACATTTTGCATCGTATTTTTAATTCTCTTGTTTCAGAAATAAGATTTTTTGGCCTTCAATTTATATCAAAACATTTGTTGGAATTAATATTTTTGAAAATCTTTTTTTTTTTTTTTTTTTTGAATTTTTTTTGCATTTTATAGCACCATACATTCATACCTTCCTTATCATTTCATAATGCATTTCTGTTATATAAATCTGTTTCTGTTAAAATATAAATGAAAATTTTAAATTGATGTGAATGAGTTATATCATGCAGTCTTTGTAAATTTTATAAGCATTCCTATCTATTAGAACTTTGTATTAAAGTCCTTTATGAAAGGATTTTTTTTCTCAAGCATAAAATAAGTCTTTTTACGAATTTTTGCCAAAGTTTATTGTACATAATTATAATCCTCCTTCAATTTGTTTGTATTGTATTTTCTTCAAATCTTGGCATACAATTTTGCAATTCTATTTGAAGTTTCATTATCAATTTGTGAAATCAAACTATTGATATCTAATAAATGGCAATATCATTGTACACATACTGAATTTTGAATTATAAGAAGCCTAAGAAATCCAGTATCAAGCTTACAAATATAGTTGTCTTTTCATTATTTGAAAAAGTTGAAAATAGCGGCAACATTTTATGAAATTCTATTTGAATGAAGGATTTACTTAATACTTAATATTGCTTTCCTCTTTTTTTTTTTTTCCTTCTGTAAATATTGTAAAGTAAATCTCTTATGTAATATTAAGTATTATGTAATAATACTTAAAAAAGAAATAGTTGAATGTATATTTTATATGTGTAAATACAAATACAGAAATATATATGAATTTAAAACACTGGATTTATTATTAAAAATAATACAATTATTAAGAAGTGAAAAATGGAATGATTTAATTATGCATTGAATATAATTCGATTTGTAGAAACATTTTCTTTAAAAGAAAAAAAAAAAATCAAAAAACAGTAGATTACATTTTCACTAATTGTCCATCCTTAGCAATGCTTATATTATCTGTTATGTTTTTGCTAAAAAAAAAAAAAAAATCTTTAAACCTAAAATTGGCAGTAAAATTTTTTCTTTGTTTTTGTTTTTTTTTTTTTAAATGTAAGAGGAAAAAAGAAAAAAAAAAAGCACAAATTATTGTATTTTGAAGCAAAAATGTAATTCTAAAGGTGAGTGAAGCTGATAAGGGTTTTTTTCCTTCTCTTCTTCTCATTTTTTTATAAGAAAAATGTACTTTTAATTCATCAGTGCAATGAAATGTACATCTGTATCTGAATTAAAAATCTTGTTTGACATATTTCAAACTTAAAGCTAAATGACTTTTATTTTTTAACAATCCAAAACAATCGAATCCTGAACATTTTGCATTGTAAATCACATTTGGCGCTACTATTACAACAATAGTCGTTTCTCAATGCAGAATGAATTTTCAAACAATGCATTTGTTTTACTTTAAAATTGAATAAAAATGTTCTAACATAATAACTTTTCACTGGAGGACCTTGCTTGCTGTTTGACCTCTTAATATACGTAAACAATGATGATCTCTCGGCTGATAAAAAGGTTACAATATATAAAGATAGATCACATTATTAAAAGATTTGATGCTATTACATTGAAGGTTCCAAGCCCTTATTGACTCTTCTGATAAAACAAGGTAGGGATAGCGATTAGTAAACCAATCACAATGCTTCGCAACGGCTTCTGATACGTAATTTATGTTGAATTATTGCTTTAATTTCCTTATTATAAATGTGATTGCTGCGAATTCATAAGGCGCAATTGTTGCGATTATTGTGATTGTTGATGAGCTGTATTATACTGTGATTGTAGCGAATGCAAAAGGCGCAGTTGGTGAGGTAATGAGAATTTAATGAGATTTTAATGATACTTGTTCACAGACGGATGAACAAACCGGGAATATAAAACGTCTGATACTTGTATCAGAAGCCTAAAAAGTGTAGTAACAGGGAATGAAAGAGAAGCTGCAATCGATTGAAGTTATGGGAATTGCAAAACCAAAATAATAATAAAAAAAAATTGATGAAAAATATTTTTTTGATGCATTTACTTTTTTTAAGTATCTAAGTAAACAAATGTAATGATGTTCATTTGTTACCACTGCTTTGTCTGAAAAAAACAAAGACGTTAGGTCACAAGTGGCAAGAAGCAAATTTTACTCTTGAAATGAAAATAGATAGTGATGTAAGTATTCTCCAATGGATGCAGACATTTAATAATAGGACAAACAAACTCATTCATATTAGTCTCAAAGATTTGAATTTGGTAAGTATTATAGATACATACTTTTTTTTTTTAATGATTCATTGTCATTGCTTTTGTGGAAGATAATGTTTGATCATCTTCAACCTTTCCACAACAGCAGATGATCGTCATTTTGAGATCAAAAACCCAAATGAAGACTTGTTACAGTACCTTTTTACCTGAATCTTCAGGCAATTTTTATCTCGCACAGATCGCAATCAAAATTGACAACTGCTCTAATACATGGAATCAGAATGACCAAGAAAGGCAATACGGACGTCCTAAGGTAAAAGGAAGCAACTAACAATTTGGAAACTGATTATTTGCTGCCTTTGACCGTAGATATAAGCATATTGTGAGTCAGTTGCTATCTTTGATCATCAAAATAGGGACCATACTTAATAGCAGATCATTACCAAATTGCTTTGGAAGATGTGTAGATACTTTCTTACGTAGAAAATGCAGAAAACGAAAAATCAGAAAATTTGCAGTTACTTCCTTTTACCTTAGGACGGCCGAATACTTGGTTTCTATGCTAAGTTCATTTTTTAGAAGTTAGACAGCTTTCATACCATAAAAACCAATCGAAAAAAAAACAACAACTTGTATTACAGTAAAACCTCGTTAAGTCGTCACTCCGTTTAAGTCGTCGTTTTCCTTTGGTCCCGACAAGGTCTCATACACAATGTAAAATAACCCTCCTTTACCCGTCACCAAATTTAATTCTACTCCGGATAACTCGTCACTCTAAAAATGGCCAAAAGCATCTTTTTTCTCCATTTTGCATGTCATCGTGTTGTCTTTTCAGCCCCACACCTTCACTTTAAGAAAGTCAAGCCTTTACGGGGAATTTTCGACCATGCCTGTCGCTTCATTCCTTTCCTACCCCTTCGAAGGATTTGGGTTCTTGCAATCTCGCTGCTAATCATTCAAAGCACACTTCTCGGTGCGACTCTGTGGCGTGTAGACGTTTTTCTTGACTGCTTCTGAGTGTGACTTCATTTCATAGCGAGTAAGCCCTGCTATAAGAGATATTTTTTCTCTTGCAATTTCGTGGTTCGACTACGTTTTTAACATGCAAGGGAAACGAAAACTTACCTAGTTATCTTTTAAAGAAAAAAAAAAGACTTAATTGCACTTTTTGAAAAATCAAATGTTTCGAAAACAGCTTTTGCCAAAGAACACCATATTCCCAGGACTATACATTAAACGATATTCTACCATCGAAACAAGTAATTGAAGAAGCTGACTGCAATGACAAAAGAAAGAGAATGAGGAAATCGAAGTTTGACGAGATCGAGGAGGTTTTAGTTCGCTGGCTAAAACATGCCAGATTGCAAATGTGCCCATTTCTGCCATGATTCTCAAAGAAAAAGCCATGGAAATTGCTAAGGAGTTGAACATTGAAGATTTCGGCGGCAGCAATGGTTGGCTGGAACGTTTCAAAGACAGACATTGCCTTTCTTTTAAAACAATTAAAATATGATAAAAGTGTTTTTTTTATATTTTCCACTCATTTATTTGCAAGTATTGATTTCCGAAAATCTTGTTTTTCTCACCGAATCCTACAGCATTTCATGAAAATACTGTATTTCAGTGTTTTTTTTTTTTGTTTTGTTTTTTCAAAAATTCCCATTCCGCCTAAGTCGTCAAAAATGTTTGGTCCCTTGAGTGACGACTTAACGAGATTTTACTGTAGTACTTTTTGTCATTTTGGTGAGAAAAGGATCTAATAAAAACGATCTGTCATTATTTTGTTTCTGACTTTATTTTCAATTATTATCCTTTTTATTTTAAGGTAGAATCTGCTGCAGTGAGATAATCAGAAAGTAAGACAAGTGTGATAGTTTTGGTTTCATTGAATAGTAGTCCATTGGTTACAATTTTTACATAAGTGTAAATACATTTCTTGTAGCTTGTGAAGGAGATGAAGAAGGCATGTAGGACATTCCTATGCGATGAAGATGCTTGTTTAAATAGTCGTTAGCTTGAAAACATGCTATAGCTATATCTCGTGGCAAATCAGACGGAAGTCTTTCAGACAGCTTGTTGGGTGTACGCAGGGCCGTAGCTAGGAAGGGGCAACAAGGGCACTTGCCCAGAGCCCAGACGGAAGGAACCCAGAAAGATAAAAAAAATTCGCATTATATTAAAAAAAGCTTTTTCAACAACTTTTTGAAACCTGTCGGAAAATAGTAGCCCACCTCCTCCCTCCTACTGGCCTGTCTCGTATAAAATTTAGTGTAGGGGGGCCCACGTCTTGGCCAGGGGCCCAAAAAAAAAGCTAGTTACGGCAATGGGTGTACGTTTCCTTCTAAGTAGCTTTGGATGATCCTTTTCGCTGATTGAAACAATGGATTTCGATTTCGATTTTGCAAACAGACTCGCGCGAGCATTTTCTAGACCACGCCGGCGCAGTCTATTCTAAAGTAAAGGTGACTGCGAAGCACTGTGATTGGTTTACTAATCACTTACTTGTTTTTTCTTAGGTTGTTGTTGTTTGTTTTTGTTTTTTAAAGTTTATGTTGTTAGGCCTAAATTCAATTGAACCCATAAGAAATGATGAAAAGGAATAAAAAGATAAGATATAACACATTTTACATTTTAGAATTTCCAAAAGAAAATCTTTTTTTTTTTTCCACCCACTCCAACGTCTCTACTTTATTGCGTGGGCTGGAGTTTTTGTCTTGTCGCTTAATGAATTCGTTTCGATTATTTTTTATCAAAGATACAGCATTGAATTAATTCTTCATTTGTCCTTACAGGAATTATAAATCATTTCCTAAATCAATTAGTTTTTTTATAATATTTCATATTTCGAAATACAGTAATAATAATCTTGCGTTGGAATCACAGTGCTAAGTCCAAAGCAAGTGGGAGTTCCAATGTGATTCCGACGATTGTTCTTATTAGCCTTTGTACCGAGAAGAAGCACAAAAGGAAGACAATGAAATGTTAGAGATTATAGATAGAATAGAAAAGGGTGATGATCCCTCTGATAATCTTAGTTTAGGCCCGGATGGTATAATGAGAAAGATAACTCCAAAAGGTTTTAGAATTGTGATACCAGAAAGCTTGTGAGAAACTTAAAAAAATTCCATGGTGATAGACTCACTGGACACTATGGATGGGAAAAATCTTTTCATAACATTAGTCGGCTGTATTGGTGGAAAGGGATGAGGAAAGACATGATAATGCATACCCAAGGATGTCATACTTGCCAACTACATAAAGGACAAGCTGAATCGCACAAAATTCAAGACTTTTCGCCGGTTACTAGGCCTATGGAAAAGATATCTATGGATATCATAGGTTCATTAACAAAATCTAGTCAAGGAAATACGGTTATACTGATGGTCATTGATCATTTGTCTAGATTTGGTTGGGCGATCCCGTTAAGAAACCAAAAAGGCCACTCGATAGCAAAAGCTGTTGTCGAAAAAATATTTCTTGTTCATGGCAGTTGTGGCAGTCTTTTGACTGATAGAGGTACAAATTTTTTGTCTCAGGTGTTCACTAATATTTGTAAATTGCTTAAGATAAAGAAATTTAACACTGTAAGTTACAATCCTGCATGTAATGGTATGTCGGAGCGATTTAATAAGAGCATTAGAGATGGAATTGCTCATTTTGTTAATTGGATATAAGAACTGGGATGAAGTATTGAAGTTTGTTGTATTCACTTATAACAATTCTTATCATGAGGAAATTCACAACACTCCTTTCTACATTATACATGGTTACAGTGCGGTTCTACCCTCTGAGATACAATATCATGAGTCATGTGATATCGAAGATGGAAGTGATGACTATGTCAATGATTTAGGAAAAAAGATTGTAATATCTAGACAGATAGCTCAGAAAACAGCTGAAGAAACAAGAAGAATAAGAAATCAATGCGTAAATGAGAATAATAGCAAATCAAAATATGAATACAACGTAGGAGATCTAGTTCTAGTGCAATATGCAAAGAATCATCTAAAGGTGCAAAACAAATTCAGTGAAAAATTCCATGGTCCATATAAGATAATAGAAATACAAAACGAAGTTAACTTTGTTCTGGAGCATTTGGAAGAATTTAAATCACCTTTTAAGGTGAATCGTGATAAAATAAAAGAAATCACACAAGTGAAAATTTTCATGAGGAAATACAATATGAAAAGGCTGATAATAATGACACTATACTGAAGGAAATACTAGAAAAAGAGGGAAATTTTAATTCGGATGATGATAACAATAACGATGATGAGGATAATATTATTTTTGAGTTTAATCCTAGGTGAAGATAACCAACAGACCACAGCAGATGTAAATAAGGAACAACATCCACAAATCAGGGATCAAGAAAGTCATCTTACATCCAAGGATGAAGATGAGCATTATTATAAATCAAATGATCACGGAGAGCATCATGCAGCATCCAGTAATCATACAGAGCAGCTACCTGTAGCCAGTGAAGCAGAACAATGTACGGCAGTGGCGTCACTAGGGGGTGCGGGGGGTGCAGACCGCACCGGGTGACACCATCACAAGGGGTGACACCAAAATGCAAAATATTACTGTCTATTATTCTATGTCACAAAAAGAGACGACAAAATTTTTTCACCTAGGAAAAATGACGAAATACACTCATTAACAAAAAAAACGACACTCCTAGAAGGAGTTGTCCGATTGTAATGAAATGTCGTATGCAAAGACATTGGGACTGCCCATGCAAATGATTAAACTTTGGTGTCCAATAAATGAGAGCTACAGCGCATCGGAATTGCGCACTCAGCAGGTGTATATAAAAAGCGATTCTCAATCTGATGGTCAACATTTCTGTTGCATTGCGAGTTAGGATACCTTTCAACGACTGAAAAAAATGCCTCGCCGCAGGATTCGAGCTCATTATGTGCAACTGTCAGAGTTTGAAAGAGGTCGTATCATTGGATTGAAAGAGGCAGGTTGGGCAAATCGGAGAATCTCTCGTCATATCGGTCGAAGTGATGCGGCGATTAGAAGATGCTGGCAGGAATGGGTGGACAATGGCAGATTTCAGCGTCATGAAGGTAGCAGTCGACCTAGGGCCACAGCAGAGCGGGAGGATAGAGTGATTGTCAGATTAGCTGTCACAGAGCCTGAATCATCGTTGTCAACCATCAGACGTGCGACCCGCACACGAGTGTCCACCATGACCATTCACAGACGGCTGAGAGAGCGACATCTACGCTCGTACCGACCGCTACGCCACCTGCCACTCACACCGTCGGGCCAGATTACAGTGGTGCTTGGCTCGATCCGGTTGGAATGCTGCTAACTGGGGACATATAGTGTTTAGCGACGAATCGCGGTTCAAACTGTGTCCTGACGATCGTCGCAGACGTATCTGGAGACGCCCAGGGCAGCGTGCCGATCCTGCTTTCACTATTGCACGCCACACAGGCCCTCAGCCAGGAGTTATGGTCTGGGGTGCCATTTCCCTTGATAGCCGGACCCCTTTGGTCGTCATTAGCGGCACACTTACAGCACAGCGGTACGTCGATGACATTCTGAGACCTGTTTTGCTACCCTTCCTTTTGCAGTACCCTGGCCTTATTTTTCAGCAAGATAATGCCAGACCACATACGGCACGTGTTGCTATGACCTGTCTTGCAGCTTGTGAAACACTTCCTTGGCCAGCCAGATCCCTAGATCTCTCTCCAATCGAGCATCGTCTGGGATACGATGGGAAGGCGACTGCATCCACCAGGGAATGTGGATGACCTAGCCCGATAATTGGAGCAAATTTGGCAAGAAATACCGCAGGAGACCATGAGGGAGTTTTATCACTCTATGCCACGTCGTGTGGCAGCTTGTATTCAGGGTAGAGGTGGGTCAACACCTTATTGAGCTCGTTACTTTGTAACTCTAACTCTGAAATAAATCATTCAATTTGTTTGAAAGTTTAATCATTTTCTATTCTGTATATAATCTTCCTCTCCACCAATTTTTGCCTCCATCGGACAACTCCTTCTAGGTCGTCGTTTTTTTTGTTAATGAGTGTAGATAGATCGCTTGGTGCCTACGTTCGGCGGCCGGAGTATCTTGATTTTCAATTACGCCGATCAGAACGATGTCTGCAGTTCCGAACGCAGATGTATGGTGTGGTTTTGTAATTGACGCATTGAGTTTTCATATTGACTCAGAATATTATTAAAAATATAAGCTGTTATAATCAAGTATCCTGTCTACTGTACAGAATTCCACATTCTTGCAGCAGTAAAGGTAAGCAAGTGCATCCTTTATTTTATGAAACCGGGAAAGACAACTTCAAAGTGGGAATGAACCCAAAGTATTTTTGAGTCAAAATGGCACGTGTTATTTTTCCCGGCTTAAATAATCCTATAATAATGATTGGCTTTAATTTTGCAAGTTACAAAATTAAGCAAAATTACACTTAAATTTTGGACATGTTCAAAATTTAAATGAAATCAAATATCAATTTTACAAACATTTTTGCTAGCAGTTAGGCCTAAAATACGTGTGACACGGTGTCAATTTTAACACAATATACACAGAAATTATAGCATTTCTTAACGTGACAAGCATTAAACTAAAAAAAAAATAGTTTAACTTACTAATTAATTTTATGACATATGACAACAATGTAAAGAAGAAAAATCACAAAAGGTGTCCCGTTTACGACCACATATCAGAAAGTACGGCCGGGTTAATAATTACCAAATAATTAAAGGAGGTTGTTCAATGATGATAAAGAATAACATGGATTAATGTTGTAAATTTTGTAATTCTGTAATTTTTCTGTGTAAAAAGATTTTCAAATACAATTTGTTTTAGCAATTAAATAATTAAAAAAAGTTACATTTAATCAATTTTCAAATTATTTATTTTATTTTTATTTTTTATTGTTCAAGGATATTATATCATGTCACATGGAATACATAAATCAAAGAGGCCAAGTGGATGCCAGCATAGAAGAGCAAAAAAGAAAAAAATTGAATCACTTTCAAAAGTACGCGGATCTATGCTTCAATATGTCAAGAGACCAGATGATGGCCAGGGTTCATCAAAAGACACAGCTCCTCAGCTACCAATTGATAACGCTAATTATTCTGATGCTGGTATGCATTATGCAGAACAGGAAGGAGTTGAAATAGAAGAAAATGAAGCAGAAAAACAAGGAAAGGAAATGGATGAATTTGAAGCAGAAGAGTGGACTGAAAGTGACTCTAACCATGATACTGTAAATGACATGATGAATGAGGTTAAGGGGGAAAATTGGAATATTTTAGATGATGCTTCTTTTTGGAATATACCAGTTCCATATCATTTGCGAGTTGAAATCATCCAAAGAGGTAGTGCTTCTCTCCAGAACAAAGATGGCCCTTTCAGAATTGAGACAAGGCAACATCCAAAAGCAAAAGGAGATGTTCGCCAGCTATCAAAAGAGTGGTTTTACAAGGTGATGCCAAATGGTGAGAAACTGTTGCGATCATGGATGGTTTACTCACTCGTCAGTGAGAAATTATATTGTTTTTGCTGCCGACTCTTTGCCGTTAATGCTACAGATACTTCATCCAAATTTGTGACTGGGTTTCAGATGTGGTGGAAACTGATCCCGAAAGTATATAATCATGAGACATCCGAAGAGCACTTACGTTTCTTTGAAAAATGGAAAACATTGGCAGCAGGACTAAGACTGCACAAAACAATTGACGCCGAAGGTATTGATTTGATGGGCATAGAGAAGAAAAAGTGGAGAGACATCTTGAACAGGTTGCTCGATATTACATTGTTTCTCGCCAAGCAAAATCTGCCATTCCGGGGCCACAATGAAGATGAATCTTCATGGAATAAAGGAAACTTTCTTGAAATGGTTGAGATGCTTTCTAAATATGACCCAGTGCTGAAAGAGCACCTAATGAGATTAAAGCAAAGCACATGTAAACTCAAAGCATCAGTATCTTATCTTGCACCAAAAACTCAGAATGAGTTTATACATGTTCTAGCAAATCATGTGAAGGAGAAGCTTGTCATGGATATAAAATCTGCCAGGTATTTTGGGATGATGTTCGATAGCACACCTGACACATCACACACTGACCAAATGTCCGAAGTGATCAGATATGTAAAAATTCACAATAGAAAAGTTGAAGTAAAAGAAGTGTTTCTAGAATTTTTCCCTTTAAAGGGGAAAAAAGCTGATGACCTCTGTTCTGATATTATTAAAAATCTGGAAAGCGATGGACTCGACATTATGATGTGCCGCGCTCAAGGTTACGATAATGCAACGAATATGACTGGAATCCATGGGGGTGTACAAGCCATTTTGAAAAGAAAGAACAGGAAAGCTATTTTTAATGGATGTGTGGACCATTCGTTTAACATGTGCAGTCAACACTCTTTTGCTGAAAATGCGTCGTGCGTGACTTATTTTTGGAACTCTTGAAACAATGTTTTCCTTCTTTGCTGCTTCCACTCACCGATGGGATATTTTAATGGACCACACTGGAGTCTCAGTAAAAAGACTATCAACAACACGCTGGAGTTCTCATCATGCTGCAGTAAAGGTAGTGAAAGAAAAATTCAATGAATGTGTGGCGGCAATTGCAGCTCTGTGTGATCTAGATGAAAATTTAGACACAAGAGGTAAAGCGCGAGGTCTTTTACCAGCTGTCTGCAATTTCACGTTTCTGTGCTACCTCTACTTTTGGTGTTATGTACTTGAAGAAGTTAATCTTACCCAGCTGTACCTTCAGACAAAGGGCTTAACTCTTGACAAGGTGGTGACAAAGCTAGAGATGCTAAGACTTTTTCTGTACGAGCAGCGCAATCATCTAGTGGAGCAGGCAATTGAACAGGCGCTTTTAAAATCAGACCAATATGGAATTTCAGTAGAGAGCAGACCCAGGTTCAAGAAGAGGATGACAGGTGAGAAGACAAGAGATGCTGGAGTAACTCTGCAAGAAGAAAACAAGAGGGCGATGCTTGAGTGTATTGATCGTTTCCATTCTCAACTCCAGATCAGATCAAGAGCCATCAAGGAAGTAGCAGCCATGTTTGGGCTGTTCAAGTCAAGAGTTTAATATCTGCCACTCAAGAAGAGTTACTGGTGTCCATTCCAAAGTTGTCCGATTTCTATGATGAGTTATCAGAGGAAGAGCTTTTATTAGAAATACCAAGGCTGAGGAGGCACCTGAAGGCAGCAGAGATTGATCTCGAAGAAGCCAAAGACTGGTCCGTACTTGACGTTTTGAAATTCATAGCTGAATGGGACTTCCTAGAATCTCTTCCATATCTTTCAGTGAGCCTACAATTATTTCTTACAATCTGTGTGTCTGTGGCTTCATGTGAGAGGAGTTTTCCGAAGCTAAAGATCATAAAGAACTATTTGCGATCTACCATGGGACAGTCAAGGCTTTCTGATCTTGCCATATTATCAATCGAAAGTGATTTTGTGAAAGGAGTTGATTTCGATGAAGTAATTAACAAGTTTGCAGCTTTAAAGGCAAGGAGAGCAAAGTTCTGATTTAGTTGAGATTCAATGTGACAATGTAATTTCTATTGTTGCACACTATTCTGGTAGTTGCTGATTGTGCAAACCCATACCGAACTGTTACAACCTTATCTCATAGGAGATTGAAAAATTTTAATGTAATTTTGTTGTAAATTTTAATTTAATGTAATGGTTGGTTGTAATACCATGTAATGATTAGTAATTTTTTTTTTATTGTTTGTCAATCCTATTAGTTATACATATAAGCCGTATACCTGTGTTATAGGAATTGAGCATTTTAATATATTTTCTTAAAAAAATTATTAATTAATATTTACGTTCACATAATAATTTTGATATTTCTTTAAAAAATTGTTTTTTTTTTTTGGTTGTTAAAATAGCATTGTCCATTCTTTTGGTGCCGCACCCTCCTAGCGCCGGCTGGCTCTGTTGTGAGGGGGTGACACCAACATGTGGAGCTACAAACTTTCAGCAGTAACACGTCTGGAAATAGACATCACATAGGTGCTGACACAAAAAACCAAAACAGCAGACAAGGCAACATTACAAAACATAAACAAGTCTCACGTAGATACAATACTCGTAGTGCTGCAAAAGAAGGCAGAAGCCAACCTAATGAAGTGAAGGACACTATTATACGACATGAGCGTTAGACTGTATATATAGTGTAAAATATTCTTTATATATATAAAAGAAAACTTGTGTTTAATTCAATAAAAATTAAATAAAACATCCCGTTTTTTTTCGAAACCTCTGGTTTCAAGCTTGGTGTATTGGATTTATTTATGCCTAATTTTGAAGTTTATGTATCATTACTTCTTATTTATCTAAATTTGTTAATTACATTATTTATTGTTATATATGCTTTAGCTCATTGTCGTTAATTTGCTCTTTTCCATTTATTTATAAACTTTAATTATTATATAAAAAAAGAAGAAAAAATGTTAAAAGAGTAAATTAAACTGATTATTGCGCTTTTGTATTAATTTCAAAATTTCTCAACAGAGGCCGCTGATGACGTAGTGTTAAACTTGTTTTATCACCATAGAAACAGTGATCTGATTTTTGATTTTTTTGGGCAGTGATTTGTTCTTTGTTATTGGGTTTTCAAATTTCATATCACTGTCCGGCTTTTTATATTATAAACTATATATAATATATATTATAATATATAATATAAAATATTATAATAACTTTCTTCTTATCTTCGTCTTCTTAAACAGGATTCATATTTAAAACAGCATAGGACTGTGAAACAAGCGCGCTCCGAAAGAATTTCACATTGGAAGAAGAGAAAATATTTCTCAGTTGTAACTTCACCTATACGATGCTATGCAGCGGGTGACGTCATGGTTGTCATAGCAACCATCGCATCGGTTATCCAGCTAAGTTCCGCCCCTAAGGTTGAGCAACTTAATATAAAAGCCTACTTTACTTGGCTACCGACGTTGGTGCGGTACTACTTCCAGAAGTAAGTCCAGCACCAACGGCGCGGGACTTACAAAATACAAAAATACGTTTCTATTAAAACCAACATACGTGATAAGGAAAATAAATTTTTCCTTATAATAATTGTTATATTATAAATAATTGGTGAAGTGCCACTTCACCTACTTCCCCTGAATAGCCGCCACTGACACTCGCATAACTTTACTAGAGAAGGCAGATAAAAGAAACAAATTAAATTAGACTATTCACTGTATGAAAGCCCTAATTTAACATTTTCTTTCTACATTGATTCTCACATTTACAATAGTCTGAAAGATATACGCTACACTATTCTCTCCAGATCTAATCATAGCAATACCTTCTCCATAAAACTTACACTTACCTCTTCAGCTTTCCAAATCGGCATCTCACCTCTCCAGTGTTTTTTCACGAAGTGCCCTTCACACCTTTCTAATTTCCCTCTCTAAAACAATTTCCGTATTTTCGCAGAAACTCTCAACCCATTGGCCATCCCCAAACCACACCCACAGATTTACAAAACACAGCCACCTTTTGACACGAAAATGAACTAATTAGACAAATAAAATTATATTTAGTGTCAAGGTCAACGGTTACCCGATTGCCCAAATCCTAATCACATAATTACATCCGTCTTAACACATTTCCCTTTTTAGAATTCTAGGTAAAAAAAAGTATTAGGAAAAAAAAAACTTATTCCAAATTCTTAAACGAAATTATTAAAAGAACATTACATTAACAAAATAATATTGTCCTTTGGAATATCACAATATATTTAATTACATTAGTAAAATAGCAATGTGCTTAGGCACATCACCATGTAATAAAATAAAAACAAATTAATAAAAGTGTCCCAATAAAAAAAAAACACCTACACTAACTACACATATCAAAATAACTTATGTACAATTTCTCAATCATTGAGACCTACGTGAAATATTAAAACAAAACAAACATTCCAACCAAAGGGGAACTCCTTCGGAGTTTCACAATATAAAAATGTTTATACTTCTACAATTCTACATCTGAAATGAATTTCAGTACGTCAGCTCGGTCCTTTGCTATTGGAGTGTGACTTTTTTGAGTTAACCAATCAAAAGCTCTCAACAGCAAAATCTACGGCAGATTGAATCTCAAAATTAAGCATAAATACAGCTATATTATTTGTCTTAATATTTCTCCTAAAATTCACAAAAATATGGGAGAGAAAAAAACCCGAAGGTGGGCTTTCTTCAAGTCTTCAAAATGCGTTCCGGTAATCTTTTATTATTTTTTGGGTCTTTTCTGAAAGAAAAACCAAAATAATCACCCAGCTTGGTCATAACTAATTTCAATGCTAAAACCCTAGCAACCGAACCTAACAACAGACTGTTTGAACTGTGACGTAGGTTGTGACGACATCACTTAAACGGTCCATTACGCCTGAACAGCTACCGATCATGGCTATTCAATGATGTTCGCGAAGTCATAAAGAAGTCAAAGAGGCTTCTTTCTGTGAACAAGAGACTGAAGAAGGAGTCTTATTTAAAAATAAAATAATAAAAAAGGTACGGAAGATCATTTAAGTCATTAAATACATTTAATCAACAAATAAGCATTCATAAGACGGAAACAACATCTAGCAGAAATTTCTGACCAAGTGAAGAGCAGAGAATACGTTTCTAAAACGACTAAGAGAAAAGAAAATGCGCTATTCTTTCCAAAAGTGATTTGAAATATGTATTTTCATCTGAATTGTCCATTCGAACAAAACAACAATTGAAACAAATATCAAAGAAATGAATCTACTTTTTTTTTTTTAACAAACACATTGTTAAAACAATGACGAAATTAAAAGAAAGAAAATTCACTGTTATTTAATCAAAAAGTACATTGTTAAAAAACTATAAATTAAGAATGATTACGAATGAAGCCATACCCTTGATTATTCTGAGTGTTGATGGAAACATAGAGTAGGTGTGACAATAATAATAATAATAACAACAATATGAATTTAGTGGAAGTAAGAATTTAAATACTGAAAACTTTAATCCATTTTTGCGTGTGTATGATAAAATTCAACAGAGAAGAATGCATTTGGATTGAAACAGATCATTCAGCTGAAACAAACAAGTGTACAGATCCTAGTATGACTAATATTAAATTCTTATAAAACAAAAGTGGTAGGGTCGATGTGGGTTTCGGCGAGGATGTGTTGATGGTCGGTAGCCCTTGGCAAGTAATCCAGTGATTCGTGGGACCTATCAATTACGGATGAGATGAAAAGCGCACTAGAGAGTAAGAGGTAAAGATCTTCGTCACTGCTCAAATAAGCAGGAAGATACTATCACAGACAAACACATCACTTGTTTGTGTTTGGCCATTGGAATTCTTATTTGATGGGTATGGAGTGTCAAGTGTAATATGAACTCAACAAGTAAAAAAGGAAAACGCTAATTAGATTCAAGTTTGATTTGCGTTGAATTTTTTACATTTTGTCGGTCAATATATTGTTGAGTATCACACAATTGTCTGTGAGAAGAGACCAGTAGCTATGACCAGATTGATCACCCGTATATTACAATCCTTCTTGTAGTGGTAGTGTCAGCTCATTCCCTCTTCGCGATCAGAGTGCACGCTGATCAAAGACAAGTATTGATTGAAAAATCTTGGTTTGAAGTTGGCATTAACTTTACCAACCAGTGTAGTCTCTACATTCTCAAATGTCTTTGGTTAAAAAAGCTTATTACTGGGTTCGTCAAGGATTAACGCTTATTAATTTACTACTTAACGCTTCCACACGGAGCGGTTTTCAGAGTATGAATATGTAAAGACGGATTAACTTCAGATGAAATTTGGCTAAACTTAAATAGTTAAGAAATAAGTAATGCGAATATTTAACACTCAAATGCAAGGAAATAAAAAGAAATTTAATTCTGTAACTTGAATTAAACTCTAAACAACCATTGAATATTATCCTAATGATAATATGAGCAAACAAAAACTAGTCAGCCTTTTGACTTTAGTGTTCGATTAAAGTTCTGGTTCTATCAGTTTAAAATAACTTATTGACTTAAGTTGAAATTTATGCTTTACGTAAATTAAAATCAGTTTAACTAAACTGCTACAGCTTACATAAACATTTAGCCTCACTATTTTGATTCTACAGTAAAAGAATCCTGGGTCCTTGCTTCTATGGAATGGCGTTCACCCATTAAAACGACAAAGAGTTCGTACTTACGATCTTTTAATTTCACTGGAATTATGGAACTCGACGTACCATCGAAGAATACACATGATTTAAAATTAGTCAATTTGCTAACATCAAAATACTAGTAGTGGTAAACATCGCGACGAGTTCGTACGATCTTTTAATTTCACTGGAATCAGTTTAGCCTATTAGGGAAAGGTGTTGTACCTTTGACCGTTTTCACTAAATGAATTTTCTAATTTTTTTGTATTAAAGTAAATCCTTACCTGAATGGATACATGTGATCTTCACGCATCTTGCCATCAACTGCATATGTTTTATATATTATATTTTGAGTATAAGTATTTTATTTTTATTTTACAAAAAAACTATAGCTTGTGGTCAAAGGTACAACTATGTACATTTGATCAGGTGGTAGTAGAAACTGATAGTTAGATACAGATTATATAAATAACATTTTTATTCAGAAATGTATACATTTGGCAAATAGAGTATAAATAAACTTTTATCTAAGAATATTGTTACTTTTCGCATATGATTCCAACCTATCAATTAATACAAAAATACATACCAACCCTCGCTTTTGTTTTCCTTTAAAGTCCGTTAAAATAAATATGTATCTTAAATGAGAAAAGTCTCAGGAACAATTTTTACAGTAAAATTTTAAGGACAGTCGTATGAAAAATTCGAATTATCCATGATTTTTTAACATTATTTTAGTACAGAATTCTAGGGACCGAGCAAAAAATTCGAATTATCCAGAATTTCGAATTATCCAAGTTTCACTGTATATGAAATGTTTTGTCAATTATTGAAAATTTATCAATTCTTAGTTAAATAGTGCATTAAGGCATTATTTCTCGCACTACAGTGCTACCAGTTACATTTTTTTCTGAATTTCCTTAATATTGGCTTTTCTTTCCTAGATTATATTAGGAATACTATGGTGGAAAAGTAATATAGAATTAGAAATTTAATAAATAAATAATATTCTCCTTAACTTTTTTTTTCTTATAAGAAGTTTGATTTAAATATCTAATTATATTTTTTTACTATTCTTTTTCAGGAATAATCCCATAATAAATGAACCATCTTGTCCTTTTTCTGAATTTGTAATTTGGGGGTAGGGCATGGGCGGATTTAGGTCTTGATATCTGGGAGTGCGAGCTCACCGGAAGGTATGAGGTATTTGTATATCAAATTCAAACACCAAAACCCAATTTAAATGGTCCGTTTTTAGGTCTAAAAAGGTAGTCTATTTCTTTTATCTAACAATAACCCTTTCGTATTTTATGTTACAGCTCATTACAATTGTTAAAAGTAACATTTCATTTGTATTATTGTTAACCATAATAGACTAATAATGTCACCGTTAGAAAAACATTTTGAGAAATTTTTTGAATTTGACTCGTTTTGTGAAGTTTGTTAATAAAGAACTAAGGAATCTAAAAACATACATAACAAATCTGATTAAGTGAATTTATTAAAAATACAAACTTCATAAGAAAACATTTGAATCAAAAGACTACTTTTAAGTTATTACTGCTTCATTAATATCTAATGTCTTATTATATTTAATGTTTTGTTCCAAGTTACCTTATTTTCGTCCACCTTTCGATAGAAGCAAATTTGCAAGTTTATCATAGTCCATGGCCTTCACAATATCACTTTCCGAAAACAGAACCATCAAGTCTGATAGACGTTCTTCATTCATCGTCGAACGCAGCCAGTTGTTTATTCTCGCATACCTGAAAATGTCCGTTCACAAGTTGCGCTGTTGGATGGCATAGTAAATGCAATACACATCATCTTAAACAAGTTAGGGTAGGTTCTATCATTGACGCTTTCGATCAGAGCTGGAATAATTTTTTTCAGTGAGGAAGTTTCCAAATTTATTAAAACATTTTCAGTGTCCTTTTTTTCTCGCATAAGGAGATTTGCGAGTTGCATTTCCGCTTTCAACAATTTTACATTGACACTTGCTATGGGATAACTGTTTATGAAGAAAACACTTTTTTAAACATTTAAACGCAAAAACTGTTCACAAGAAGTTGCCAGTTTCAAATTGTCTTCTGAAAATCTTCTTTTCATTTCTGCTAACAAAAAGTCAAGAACTGGGTACTAAAAACTTGCACGGAAGTTAGCTTTAGCTATTGCTGCCGACCCTTTCCCATCGGCATTAGGATTTTAGACATTGTCTGAAGGTCTGTGTCCAACTGACATAATGACAACATAGTTGTCAAGTCTACTAGACAGTACCCTCTGCCATTTGCTGCTTTCCGGTAGGCTCATATCAGTGGATCTACTTTCATCACTACTATCAGTCGGGACAACGCACATTAACACACCTTCGCAGTACTACTGTATTGGGAAGCGAACAGCAGGGCTGCGACATCTGGTGGCCAAAAAAAAAAGCTGTTGCAGTTGATCGGAGAGTCTACAGTCAATTGATTTGCTTTACAGGAATCAAGTCATCTCGTTGTTTCTTGCGAATTTATCATTCGAATTCTTTTGTTTTTGGAATATTTTGTGAATTTGTGATTCCCAAGAAGAGTATATACCTCTAGGAAATAATCCAGAAGCCGTTTCCTAAAGAAAATTGCGGCGAAATCGAAGTTTTAAGCGGCAGCGTGGTAACAAACAAAACTACAGAGAACAAGCAGATTAAAGGTTTATATTATTTTATATAGATAAAAAAAAAATAGCTTATTTCAATAATCTATATATAAATTTATTAAATGATGATAGTAATTAATATTCTAGTGTGATTGAAAAAAAACAACCATAATGATTCGTTTTGATGCCTTCGCTTTCTTTTGTAGTTAAAATAAGCTTGTTTGAAATGTAAACAAATGCATTGGTTTTTTTGAAAATTTTTTTTTTACTAATAATAAAGTATTTTCAAAAAAACTAAATCCTTTTTATTATTATTATTATTTTGACTTTTTTCCCCTCTAATGTTCCGGGGTCTTAGTGAAGTGATTTATATTATTTTGAGTACGTACATGTAACGTTGTTAACCACGTGTTCTGTGTTTCAGGGAGAAAAAATGTAAACGCTAAATGTTTTATTAGTCAAGCTAGAATTCTTTATTCAATAAAAATTGTTTCTTTAAGAATTACTTTTACTATTAATATAAAATGTGTAAGTAAATGTTCAATAAAGTAACCGAAACAATAAAAAAAAAATTACAGTTTCAGTATTGTACTTTCAAAAAACATTTATAACTTTTAACTCAGGACCAAAGAAATTTAAAAAAAAAAAAAAATACATTTTACAATAATAGTGAATAAATACTTTTAAAATGTTTAAAATAAAGATTTAATCAATTACTCCATTCAACATGGCTTTTCAAATACATGACGAAATAATCTACGAGGTTTCGACATAACTTACGATGATTCACTTTAAATTTACTTGAAATCATTCTTAATATCAAAATCCTGAATGAAATAAATTATTATTCTATTTTTTATAGCTTTAAGCTTCCGTATGAAGAAAATGGATACAACATAATAGGTTTTAAAAATATTTTAAGCTATATAGCTATTTTGTGAATCACATGTTTACGATTCGAGCGTTTGCCTTTTAAGAACTAAAGAACAAAAACGAGTTGGTTATTCTGTATTTATTAATACTACTTAGTTTTCCTCTGAATACAAGACTTAAGACATGGATTTAAATATACAAAAAACTGAAATAAAAACAAATTTAGACTATTGTCAACGTTGTCAAGACGGCAATGAAAAAAATTCAGTCCAACGCTAACGGTTTGTTTGCAATAAATAAAACTAATGTCGAAAGATTCACGAGATGTTTCAAAACAACTTTTTTTTTTAACGAACTTGCCTGCCTCTTTTATTAGAAAGTCTTCCTTTCTGAAATGGTCGCTGCAAATCTGACTCCATTTCGAAGGCTTTTTGCCAGACCGAATTTTCACCCACCAAGCTTTTTTTAAAGCTTTGTCTTTCGGAAAAGAATGAAAGGTGATATTCTTTTTATCTCCGTAAAACCTATTGAAGCATTGGGGAACACAACAATTCTTTCCACCTCTTTTTCATCGTCACTTGTTCCTTGGACATGCTGGCACGTGGCTCATCCATGAAATCAGCTGGGCGACTGATCAACTATAACATGTTGCTCGTAGCGCCATCTATAGTCCGTTTCGCTTCCCAATACTCGACTATTTCCCTTCGAAAATAGTTGTTCTAGTTACGCGACTCAAGTCTCGTGTGTTATCGTAGTTTTAACATCTTAAGATAAATGAAGTTGGTCTAGATTATTTAAGAAATAAAATATTTTTTCAAACAAAATTTATAAAATTATTATAAAAGAAAACATTTTTATTTATCTGTAAAAAAAATTATCCCAAAAATCTGGGGGTGCGGCGCACCCTCGTAAATCTGCCCATGGGGTAGGGTCAACTTCACACCCTGTATCAAGGCGCTTTTCTGGGATTTCCTTGTAAATCCATCAATCCTTTTTCATATACAGTAGAGCCCCGATTATCTACGAGTGCCGCGAAAAATTTCTTTAATTACGAACCTCCAAAAAATCAATTTTAATCCAAGCCAACAACAGGGAAAATACAATAGGCCCTACAGTGCGAAGGTCGAAAATTACTGACAGATTTATTTGTGCATCATGATCCTATAGGCCTTCTCGAAATTTAAGGATGCAAACGTAGAGGAAAGGTTTCTGCTGTACTGTACATATTTTAAAAGTTTTTATACATTATGTTTTTTGTACAATAAAACGTAGTTTTTAATGATGAAATATTTTTTTGCGTTTTTACACCTCATTTTTAATCCTTTTTTGGGCTATCCGCGATGTTCGTTTTCCGCGAAGCCCTTGCCACCCAATCCCGCGGATAATCGGGGCTCTACTGTATGTAACTAATTGTGCAACTTTGAACTGTGCAATAAAAATCCTGAAATTAAGATTTCGTGTGTGTTATGTATAAAACACGAACATAAAAATATGTTTTTCTTTTTTTACCCCCGGTTATGTTAGGTGGAAAAGTAATACACTATTAGAAATAAATAAATATATAGAGTAATATTCTCCTTAAATTTTTTTTTATTTGAATTATTTTATTTTATTAAATAAGCAATTTAACTAAACTTTTTTTTTTTTTTTTAATCTTGTCTTTTTTCTTTGCTATACTATTTTAAAATAATATTAAAATTATTTTAGTTCTAATTTCATTTAGAAAAATTAATTTTTTTTATGTTCGTGCTTTATTAACAAACGAAATCCTTACTTTAAGACTGTTACTGCACAGTTCAACAGTTATATGAAAAATACAAAGACATATATATAAAGACGGCAAACTCCCACAGATTCAATGTAAAATTGTCGACGGTGCTGCCATCGAAGTAGGGGGTGAAAATGGCACTGCAGTGAAGCCTTCATTCTCGAAGGGGCAGTAATGGTATTTTGTAGGACTTCTATATTTTTACATTTTTTAATAAGATTTTTTTTTATCATTAGTTCCTTTAAACTTTTAAGTTATTGGTGTTTAATTTTTTCTTTCAAATTACTAGTAATTTTGTAAACTAAATTCCTTCAAAATTCTATTGAAGAAAACAAATTTTATAAATAACTGAATGGAAAAAAAAAAAAAAAAAAAAAGTGTTTTAAATCTGCATGGCATTTTTGTTTTGGACTTTTCTTATCTCAACATTAATAAAACTTAATTTTCAACTTAAGAAACGAAACTATTTTTAATTTTGTTGATTAGTTATTTATTTATTTACTTTTATTTTTTTTTTACAACAAATTTAATAACATTTGGAATTTTTTACAAATTGAAAGCATTAACAATTTTAATGCTATTTACAATTGATAAGATATACAATAATAATAATAATAATAATAATAAAATAATAATATTAAACAATTGATTAGAAGCATTAAAAAATTTAATGCTACTTGCAAGTGACAAGATATATAATAATAATAAAAATAATAATATTTACAAATTGGTTAGCATGTTTAGAAATTTTAATGATATTTACAATTCACAAGATATATGTAAAAAAAAATATTTCCAAATTAATTTGAATGATTAAAATTTTGATATTTACAAATGCCAAGATATATAATAATAGTAACACATGAGATGATTGACCACAATATCAGGCTGTCCCCTTCTGTCCCAAACAGACTACCTCCACCCACACAATCAGGTAGCGTCATCGTCCATCAACAGCTAGCACACAAACACTCACTTATTAAGAACACTACAAGTACACACCACAAAGTATACCAATATGCTTAAGTCACCCTGATATAAGCTGTACTGGGACTGCACCATTTGCACAGATAGAACCATATATCACACTTGTTGATAAGGTCAACAAACAGACCTATCTCATTAATATTGCAGTGCCCATCTGCAAGAACATGCACAAAACTCACGCAGACAAGATCAGTAAATACACCCATCTAGCACACCTTGCCTCAGCATACTTCACAAAAACAACTATGCACAACTCCAGAAGGCTGCAATACTCAAACACAACACAAATACTGTAGGAAATTCATGGACACAACCACACATCCTAACTCACTTTGGGGTAATTATTTATTTTTTACACTTGATAACATGTGGTTGGGCCATGTTGTCTATGCTGGGGAGATCCAAGAATAGAAACATCTTTACAATAATAATAATATTTACAAATTGGTTAGCATTGTTAAAAATTTAATTTGTACAACTGACAATATAAAACAGTATGTATGATTTCCAATTTTTATTAGAATGATTTAAGGTAAGGCAGGTCAGTACCAAAAAAATATTATTTACAAATTGATTGAAATTTTCAAAAATGTATTATTATAGTTGAAAGAGATGATTAAAAATTTAAATACTATTGCAATATTTTCAATTGACAATATTTGAAAAAAAAAAAAAAAAAAAAATATATATATACATTGTTTCCAAATTACATGATTAAAACTTCAAATATTATGGAATGAAATGTAAAAGTCATTCACATATCTAAGCAAGACAACAGAGCTTATTAAACAAATCAAATAATAATAATATTTACAAATTAATTAGAATGATAAAAAATTACAATTACAAATTACTACAATTACAAAAATTTATAATTGACAAGATATCTAAAACTTATTAAGCTTTTTAATATTTTTTTTGCTGTTTGTGATATCCTTGGAAATTGCCTTCACTTTATATATTATCATTAAATGAACATAATAACCCACAATGTATTCCCATACATCAAAGTCATTAAGTTGGGAAGTTAATTTCTTTTTAATATGCTTCTCATTGCAAATAAGAGAAAAGAGGTCATTAAATTTTTCTCCCATTTCTGCTACAGTTTTCGCAAAGTCTTTAGAGGGATAGGTAAGTCCTTTACTTACTTCATTGAACTCTTTGAAATACATAAATACAGAGCTCTCAGATAAAGTACCATCACCAAGAAGACTTTTGTGACAATCTGAACATGAGAATTTGACTGTTACATGCTTAGCTATAAATCCAGCTACATATGTAGCAGAATTTTGTTTCAGCAAGTCATGTGAATTGATATTGGCAATTTGTGATACAAAAGGACTATCAACACTAATTTCTAAATCAGGAATGTCTTCGCAATGTGAATGCTCAGCATCCTGTGTAAGTACATCAATTGGAATTAAAACTGCATCATGATCAGGTTCACAGTTTGTCATTCCGCAAGTACTAATAATACTCTGTGCCACAAGTAATCTAGATCTCTGCTGAAAGTCATATGCAGTTGGATGGTCATTGTTACCTCCTCTGCGTCTAACAACAGAAAAAAAAATTTCCAAAGCATCCTGATTAAATCTACTCATCAGAATGAATGGAATGTCTGTCAGCAAAAGTGGAATCAATTCCAAGAATGCTGACAATGTAATCTGCCATCCCAATAAGCATGGAAATGTGGAACGATTCCCTGGAGTTACAAACTCAAGGGACTTCACAAATTCCATTTGGCTTGCCCAAAAACTTAAATGGGATGATTTATTTGTAACAGCAGACAATAGAGGCCGAGTCTTATGATGGAGGACACGACTGTTTAAGCTATCAAATAAATCATTAAAAATAGAACAGAAGTCTGCTGTATGGGCAGCACCAGGAGGAAGACGTTCAAATGTGCAGAAAAGGCTCAAGGCAGCAGCAACAGATCGGCTCAAAACCTGTGCAGCATACCTAACACACATTGAACCCAAAGTTCCCACTGGAAAATGCCTTTTTGTTAATTTAGGTACAATTCTGTGGACACTTTCGGAATCAGATTTCCAGAGAGAGACAATATGACTCCAATCAGCTGTCCTATTACCAGAAAAATTAACTTGATATTTTTTAAAATTATTCCTTATACATTTAAGTAAATGTGGCACATCAAATAAGGTAAACACTTTATGATCATTAATAAATATATATGGTTTATCTACTGTCACACACAATTCTGTTCTATATAGTTTTTGGTTGTTGGTACCCTGATCACAAACAATTGCCACAGGTTTCAAACCACATTCAAATAATTTTGAAAGGGCTTCTGTGACAAGAATCTTCAAAGTTGCTGAAGAGGTTGTCTGTGATGCAAAAAAGTAACCAATAACCTGTTTCCACTTTTTGCAAAGACCCCGAACCATAAAAACAAGAACATGGGTTGCAAGATTGGATGAACCTGTACTGTAGGAACCAAAATTTTCATAACCATCAATACAATCTGTCTTTTTATTATAAACTAATCCTCGTTTCAACGACATTTCATCAAATGAAAGAATGTCGTTGAAAAAACCCGCATGTATTTATATGCGGGTTTTAACTTACTGGCTACAATTTGAATGGCATTCAGCACAGCAGTTGAAAACCCGGGTTCCATTTCTATATCTGAGACAGCTTTCAGAAGTGTTTGTTTACTTGGTAAATGTAAAAAACCTCTGAGTGTGTTATATGCTTTAGGACTGACAAGGTAGAATTGAAGACAAGTATTTTTGTCATCCATTGACCACCGTCGTCCATTGGCTGATACAACTGAATTCAATAATTGGCATTGAATAAATTTATATAGATTAGGCTTTACTATAGTCTTAATAAGTTCTAAAGCCTGCCTTACCTTAGTTCTTTTACATTGCCTTTCTTTTTTTTGTTTCTTTTTTAAATAATAAATAGATGTTGACAATCTTTTTATTTTTGCAGTTTTTGGAGTAATTACTTTTGGTTTTTTATACGCAACTGTCTGGCGTGGTGTGCTAGTAATGGGTTGAAAGCAGTTTTCTAGATCAAAAAAAGAGGGACTTCTTGGAGGTGTTGAAGGTGGTTCAGGAATTGCAGCTTTCATCTTCACAGCTAAAACTTCTTTCATTTTTGGGATACTAATATCTGTTTTTCCTAAAAAATAAAAATCCTTTTTTAATTTGAGATCTGCACAGGTTCTATTGAGGTTTCAAAAACAGTAACCATGGTTCCAATACTAAATTTAAGTTAGTAATTATTCATAGAATTTATGAGGTTATGATTTCTTTTTTTAAATTATAATCTTCAGAGTATAAAAAAAGTATAAATTTGTATGGTGTAGAGAAAAGAAAACATTCCTTATTTAATTAAGGTGTATCACCATTTAATATTAAGAATAATCATATTTTGATGGAATATGTGAAAACTTGTATTAAATGGAAGGTATAAAGGATGGCATTACAATCATAAATCACAAAGAAATCTCTTTAAATATTAAACTTTTTTTTGTTGTTTCCAAAGTTGTACATATAAATTTTTGTTTTTTTTTTTGTTTAGTACCATCTTTCTGGTCATTCACATTAAAATAAAGATTAATAACATTTACCATGAGTAAACCAAATATATATATATATATATATTAGTAATTTCACTATTTAAGAGTTAATTGCATTATTTACTATATGTATGACAGAGATGAACTTACTTGGAATTGCACATGAATGCAGTCTGTGCATTTTTGTTGTTTTATAATCGGAATCAGTGAAGTGACCACTGCAAACTCTGTGAGAGGTAAATAGAGCAGCACTTGAATATCTATTCAGAGCTTTGATATTAAGTGCTGCTCTCCACTGCTGGGACCTGCAATGAGAATACAATGGTTATAAAAATAACAATGAAGGCATAATCTATATTAACAACTCAATCTGTCAAACAAATTCTTATCATGCAAAATATTTAAGCTATGATAATGTTTAAATTTAATGAGAATTTAAAACTATTTTTCAGTAATAAAAGTGAATTATTACCTCTCTTCATCTCTTGGGAATCTAAAGAACCTGCGTTTAGGATGAGTGGAAGAGTTAGCTTCACAAGCTACACATCTTTTCGTGTTCTTTTTCACCCTGCAATAAATAAAGATATAAGTTTTGTAAAAAAAAATTAATTTCAGCAATATTTAGTACATGAATATCAGAAAAGGCACAGATATATATTCGACAATTTTGAGCCAAGATGGGGGGGGGGGGGTTAATATATTATAAAAACACGTTGAAAATATCCACAACATAAAAGATATTGTAATGAACTTTTTTCTGAATATACACATCACTTATAACCAATTTACTTTTATTTTATTACTTTTTGGGGGACTGATGTACGAAATTTATTTATTTAATAAAAATATTTAATTTTTTTTAATTTCCATGCTGACTTTAGGCCTAAAATCCAGTTACTCGGGGTAAAATTGAATTATTTTTTTATGCTTAAATTTTCTCTCGTAGTTCTTTTCTGAAAAATATTTCATTATAAATTGTTTTCAAGTACTATTGCAGTTTTTAAAACAATTAATAAATACAAAAAGCTTAAATTTTGACAGATTTTAAATACAACAATGAGTACTATAATAATCATGAAAATTTGAACACTCACCTGCTCGATGAAGCTGTATTTTCGGTCAAAACGTTGATTTCTTCAGCTCCTAAGAAATTATCATTCATCGAAGTTGATGATTCAGCGGCCATATCTCAATATTTTTAATAATATTGGAGAGTTGATAAAACGTTGGCGATTCTACACGAGGGAAGAGATCGATACCTATATGGTACGCATGCGCGACTAGTCATTTCCTGTCAACACGTAGCTGCCCCTTAAAACACTATGTATAAATTTAAGTTGCTTTCACTGCATTTTTTCACCCCCAAGTTCGATGTCGCTGCGTACGCTGCAGAGAAGTCTGGTTTCTTATTATTATATGTCTTTGGAAAAATAGTTGATGGGTTTACAGGGAAATCTCAGAAAAGCGCTTTGATACACAGTCTGTGAAGTTGACCCTACCCCAAATTACAAATTCAGAAAAAAGACAATATGGTTCATTTGTTAGGGTTTATTCCGGAAAGAAAAAATAGTTTATTCCTGAAAAAGAATAGTAAAATATATAATTAGATATTTAAATCAAACTTCTTATAAGAAAAAAAAGTCAAGGAGAATATTATTTATTTATTTTTTTCTAATCCTATATTACTTTTCCACCATAGTATTCCTAATATAACCTAGGACAGAAAAAGCAACATTATATTAAGGAGGAAAAAAGAAAGCAAAGTGAGAAAAAATGAAAAATAAAATAAATAATTAAAATAATAATAATGAAGTTTTTAAAAGACATTAATTTTATTTAACTATGCTAGAAAAAGTCTTTCGCAGAAACTGATTTTAAGACATCAGGGAGAGCCAATTTGCTTTTGGCGCAGAAAGTGATTCAGAAAATATTAAACGGCCGTGCAGAACATTACAGGCTTCAATTAAACATATTCTGCAACTGTCATAACAAAATTGGGGCTGTATAGGCTAAAAAAAAAATTGTTTTTTCTTTATTATAGTAATTTATAGTTAAATTATAAATCATGGTAGTGCCATGGCACATACATTGACTAGAGACTACAGTGCGGCCAACGGTGGTCTTTTTTTCTATTGGCTAACGCTTCCGCCGCCATGTTTTTGCCAACTGGAGCACAAGTTTATATAGGCCACAGTAGGGATTTTTCACATTTTAACTAAATTTTTTGATTCAAAGTTGTTCTACTGCCTTTGATTGAATTTAATGTTAATTTGAGAAACACAGAAACATTTTTCTTTCAATTTTGCACCCTAAAAACATTAAAATATATATATAAAAAATAAAACAAACCTTTAATTTTGTAAGCAAATATTTTTTTTTGCAAAAATTAAATAAAAAATATGAGACATAATAAAAAAACAATTTAAGAAAAAATAAAACAAACCTTATATTTTGTGAGCAAAACATTATTTATTTGTATATTTTTTTGTGTCATTCATATTTCTTTTATTGACACCAGTACAAAATACTATCAGTTATTTGTTATATATAAAACAATAAAATAAAGTAAATATCTCTCTGATATTGTTGAATTTTAATAGGGGAAATGATGGAAATAAATAAAGGCTTTCTATTGCTTATTATTATTATTTATTATAACAGATTTTTATAATTATTTTTATTATAACAGATAAGTAAATTTTTAGTTGTATATAAATCTATCGTTTACATTAAAAATGTACTTATCTGTTACATTATTTTATTTAATAAGTATATGATAATAATCCTCCAAAAATTCTTTTAAATATATTTGTTGATACATTTATTAAATATATTTGTTTGTTTATTGTTGTATATGTATTGTTAGATATTATAGTTTTATGTTATTATAAGGAATGTAATTAGGTTACTTTGTAGTAAATGAGTAATTTTTTTTCTGAAATTCGTTATATTTCCCTTTATTAATTTATAAAATATAAAAATAATTATAATTATAAAAATAAATTATAAAAATCTGCTATAATAAATAATGATAATAAGCAAAGCCTTTACTTATTTCCACCATTTCCCCTATTAAAATTCAATAATATCAAAGAGATATTTACTTTATTTTATTGTCTTATATAACAAATAACTGATAGTATTTTGTATGAGTGTCAATAAAAGAAAATATAAATGACACAATAAATAAATAAATAAGAGGTTTTGCTCACAAAATATAAGGTTTGTTTTATTTTTTATATATATATTTTAGTGTTTTTAGGGTGCAAAATTGAAAGAAAAATGTTTCTGTGTTTCTCAAATTAACATTAAATTCAACCAAAGGAAGTAGAACAACTGGGAATCAAAAAATTCAGTTAAAATGTGAAAAATCCCTACTGTGGCCTATATAAACTTGTGCTCCAGTTTGCAAAAACATGGCGGAAGCTGGTGGTTGGCCGCACTGTACTCTGTAGTCACTGTAATGGCACAGTGGCTCTACCTACACCACTGCATACATTCATTAACCTTTCAAACTGTAAGATGTACAGTAAAAACCTCTCAAATCCGGCCTGGTCCTGAGTAATTTTTTGTTTGTTTTTATTTAACTAATTTGTTTCCCTATCCAAGCGAATTCATTATGAGTGAAAAAAGAAAAAAAACTTTATTACTATGGAATACAAGCTTAATGCGTTAAGGAGATTAGATGCAGGGGAATCTGCAAAACAAATATCACTAGAGCTTAGTGTCGGAAAAAGCACATTTGTATTGTTTTTAATAAACATTTGAGTGCAAAATGGGGTTAAATTAATTAAACCTGGCATTACGTCTTCACAAAAATTGAGCTATTGAGTTATTTTAAGAACACTCTCGGTAGTCCGGCTTTTCTGTAATCCGGCCTATTGGGCGCCACATTAGGCCGGATTTAAGAGGTTCTACTGTACATATGCATTTTCCCATGTGTTTGTCTCGCAGCCAGATTGATGTACATGGGTAAGTTCTCCGAAAGGGGTAGGCAATTGGAGGTATCAGGCTGTTAATTTTCTACTTAATTCTGTAATTTTCCACTGACAGAGAGACAATGAAATAAACTTATATTTTAGTGGTCGAATTTAAATTTTGGCTAGTGGTAGTTTAGCCAGTAAAAAATTTTCTTTTACTATCTTCACTCAAGAAAAAAAAAAGTACTGCAGAAGACATATGCATGGAAGAAACTCACAGGCCTGAAGGGTTAACAAAAGGGTTTTGTCTTGGTGTTCCCGATCTACTATTAAAATCTGTAGTTTTGCAACACCATGTATATATTCTGAAGTTTGTTTTCTGCTTTATCACCATAAATTATTTACAGAATGTTTTAATTATAATCCCTATAATCTTGATTTATTCATTTTTGATTTTATTTAACAACTAGGCATTCATTAGAAGTAGTGTTCTAATTGTCATATTTCTGATGGCAGACAAGAATTTTCATAAATTTAAATACCATGAAATAAACCTCCGAAATATTGCAAACAGTAATGGTTACAGAAGGTTCTATTTACAATTCATCAGCCTTGACTCAGTAACCTGAATTATCTTTTCAGCATTTTCTTGAAGCTTATAATGTTATAAGACATTACAAATATTGTTAATTCCCCCCAAGAGATCTGAAGCAAACATAACTAGATTTTCAAATTCTATTTCTTCTTAACTACAACTGCACTGCCAAAACTGAAATAACTAAATAAAACCTGTTATTTAAAAAAAATTAAATCTATCCCTTTTTATTTTATTGTTCGTGTATTTTACTTAATGCTTTTTTTTTATGTTTAATACAAAGGGATTTAAATATATCAGTGCCAATATAATTAGATTGTCACTCAATATAATTAACTGACAACTATATCTTTGTGTTAGGATCTGCAGCAACAGTATAATTTAAGTAAGCAAAAATAGCACAAAATAGGAAATAGCACTCAACAAGCAATAGAATTTCTTGACTTTGAGGAACTATTACTATTAATAATCTGATTTGGTTTTTGGGGTCCTTTAAAATGAATAAAGCACAAATGAAAACACAGGAGAGAGCAAGGAATCACATTAGACCTTACCTGCAATTTAAACCACTTTCTTGTGATGCATTGTTGATAATGAGACTGTTCAGATGGTTTACGAATGATAATTTAATCTTGAACACATCTCCAAAATGACAATGACAATGGGAAGAAAAGTGTTATTGATATTAAAATGATATAAAAACCTTTCAAAAGTTTATTATTTTTGGAGCTTTCATCAAAAGAATTTATACATCCAAAGTGGACGTGATTGAAAAGCTTGAGCCAAAAAATATCTTTACTATTGAACCATCGTTAAGAAAGACCTATCAATCATGTAGTAGCTAAGTACAGGCCCTTCTATCTCATTAGCATCAATCTAAAAGGCTTAGATGAATCTTTTATAACAAAGAAAAATAACAATAAAATGCACAAAACTAAGAGTTCACT
>JAFIDM010012231.1:140962761-140977092 GCA_023159025.1 Thereuonema tuberculata
ATAATGTTAGACTTTGTAAGACGAACAGGCAAATCTTTATTTATATGCCTTACTATAAACACACAACAATATTTCTTTACTAAAGATTTCGCATTCTTTTATATTGTTACATTATCATCAAAACTTGCAACTTCCTGATTTTTCAGTTGCCAAGCTACTTTTCTAGCAACAGTACATTCATCTAAACTATCCACATAGCCCAGCCTAAAGCATATCAGTGCAGAATGCTACTAATCTCTTCCCTCTTCCTGTGTTGTTCCTGTATATGTTTGTGTTATTCCCTAATGAAATATGCTTAACACTTGAAACTGTTGAATTTTATTCACATTCAATAATCCAGTAACTCATTTTATCCTTTCCCCTCCATTTATTGGTTAGAACAAAGATTAGAAAGAAACTTAAAATGCATGCCCACCTATCTGTAATCAAAATGTCTCAAAAATTACTTATTCCTTGAAGCTAGAACTTCATTGTCATTGCTGCACATATTGGGCAACAGCTAAGACAAAATCATTAACATATGTTGTACATGTTAAAAATGTTATCCTCAAGAACTTCTTAGAAAAAAGTCAAGAACTACTTAGAAGGAAAGTAGAAACTTCAGTAGAATGTGTGGTCTAGTCCAAAGTAAACTTGCAACCTCAGAAAATCACAATCATTATAAATTGTTAAAGCATTATCCTCGCAGTAAATGAAAATTATCTAAATAAGCTGAAATCTTCAGGATGACTTTAGACGAATGGTTCTCAACGTTTTTTGACCTCAATATATATTTATAAAAAAAACAAAAAAAAAACAGACGCACATATAAAATAACGTTACAATACGTTACAATAAAAATTTTCTTTATTTTAGGTACAAAATATCCTCCTGCACTCAATTTGGAAATTTCTGACTTAAATCATAGTCAAATGAGAATAGTCTGAAGTATTATCATTGTTTTATAGTCAACTATTTAAAAATTGGCACCGCCTTTAATTTTCTTGTTTTTTTCAAGTAAGAGAAAAGATAAACAATTTGTCGTCTTACTGCACCGTTAAACAGTGTTTTATAGCTGTAAATGAAGCAAATTTACAAAATGAAGTTCCATCTTGAAGAAAACGCTATAACTTTGAAGTTTTTCATTGTTTTAGAATTTTTTCTTTTTGTTAGAACAAAAAGTTACAATTTGTGCAGAAATTATGAAAGGTAGAATTGTATAGTAGAAGCAAGGTTAATGCAAAATATTAATTCCTGGTACAGATATTTCCTATTATTTTATGGAAAATGCACTGCAGAATATATCTATTCTCTCTTTCAACAGAGAAATATCACCTTATCTGGCGATAACTGATCACTTACATTTGTTTGAAAATCATGACATAAACAGAAATGGCATCTTAACGAGGCCAAGTCAAGTTATTATAAAATTATTTAAATAACAATAATATAAAAATATATTTGTAACTGTACAAGATACAAAAACCAGAATGTTTTTGTTGTTTATAAGATTTAGTTAAGAATTTTAGCAACAGGTGTCGCTGTTACATCCTGGAAACGAGCAATACATATAGACACACCTAGATTTATATAGGTGGCTTGTTTCATAAAACATTTACTAGTATAGAGTATGCTCCGACATAAGTATCACAAAGACATAATAAAGCAGTTAAAGAAGAAAAATTACAAGATGGCTCACGTTTACTTTCCCATCACGTGTATGCCTTCCAGCCATTAGTATATAAATTGCAAAAAAACTAGCATTTTTTTTTTTTTTTAATTTTTATAGACTTTCTATTTAACACTGGATTTACATAAGTTAGAGGACCTTTGTTTGTATTAATCCAAAATTTATAGTGGTCATGATATATATGATTACTCGATTTCAACAATGGAATTTATTTTAGCAGTCGGAAGTAAGAGTTTCAGTTTCTCTTCATAGTGAAGGAAAAGTAAAATCCTGATTTTTTTTTTTTGAACAATTATATGTTGAACTGTTCTGTAAGTGAAGACCAAACAAGTGGACTACTTCATCCCTTCAAGAAAACAGCCCTTTGTTCAGTTAATTCAAGTTTATGCAGCTCTTTTAAAAATAATTAAAAATCTTAAAATAATTTTCTTTCCGTAAAGCATATTTAATCAGTACTTTATACATGGCTAAGTAGTTAAAACGTTGCTCACCATATAAATTCTGCTGATATATGTATTATAGTTTTGTACAGTTCTAAAATATCTGACACAATATAACTGATTTTTTACTACCTCAAAAAATATTGAGGAGGCAGTAATCTTTATGAAAGTTTTTCTACTTAATTTATTGTCTTTACACAACGTAAAAATGATAATCAATGAAATGCAATTCTTTGCTGTCATGCCTTGTGCTATCATCTACGGAAATCTGGGACAACTGTTTCGTTCTTGTTAGGACTCATCAGCCAGATTTATCCCCGATGGTAGCTCAAGGTGTGAAAGCAACCGATTGTTCATTTCATAGATTCTTGTTTATTTGTTTGTTTTTTAATTTGAGCAAGTGATAAAATAACAGATAAAATGTTCATCTAAGCCTTTTAGATTGATGCTAATGAGATAGAAGGACCTGTACTTAGGTAATACATGATTGATAGGTCTTCATTAACGATGGTTCAATAGTAAAGATATTTTTTGGCTCAAGCTTTTCAATCACGTCCACTTGGATGTATAAATTCTTTTTATGAAAGCTCCAAAAATAATAAACTTTTAAAGTTTTTGAAAGGTTTTTTTATATCATTTTAATATCAATAACACTTTTCTTCCCATTGTCATTGTCATTTTGGAGATGTGTTCAAGAATAAATTATCATTCGTAAACCATCTGAACAGTCTCATTATCAACAATGCATCACAAGAAAGTGGTTTAAATTGCAGGTAAGGTCTAATGTGATTCCTTCCTCTCTCCTGTGTTTTCATTTGTGCTTTATTCATTTATTCATTTTAAAGGACCCCAAAAACCAAATCAGATTATTAATAGTAATAGTTCCTCAAAGTCAAGAAATTCTATTGCTTGTTGAGTGCTATTTCCTTTTTGCTTACTTAAATCATACTGTTGCTGCAGATCCTAACACAAAGATATAGTTGTCAGTTAATTATATTGAGTGACGATCTAATTATATTGGCACTGATATATTTAAATCCCTTCGTATTAAACATAAAAAAAGCAATAAGTAAAATACACGAACAATAAAATAAAAAGGGATAGGTTTAATTTTTTAAAAATAACAGGTTTTATTTAGTTATTTCAGTTTTGGCAGTGCAGTTCTAGTTAAAAAGAAATAGAATTTGAAAATCTAGTTATGTTTGCTTCAGATCTCTTAGGGGGGAATTAACAATATTTGTGATGTCTTATAACATTATAAGCTTCAAGAAAATGCTGAAAAGATAATTCAGGTTACTGAGTCAAGGCTGATGAATTGTAAATAGAACTTTCTGTAACCATTACTGTTTGCAATATTTCAGAGGTTTACTTCATGGTATTTAAATTTATGAAAATTCTTGTCTGCCATCAGAAATATAACAATTAGAACACTACTTCTAATGAATGAATGGCTGGTTGTTAAATAAAATCAGAAATGAATAAAGCATCATTAAAATCAAGATTATGATTAAAACATTCTGTAAATAATTTATGGTGATATATTCTGAAGTTTGTTTTCTGCTTTATACATGGTGTTGCAAAACTACAGATTTTAATAGTAGATCGGGAACACCAAGACAAACTCTTTTTGTTAACCCTTTAGGCCTGTGAGTTTCTTCCATGCATATGTCTCCTGCAGTACTTTTTTTTTTTTTTTTTTTTGAGTGAAGAAAGTAAAAGAAAATTTTTTACTGGCTTAATTACAGCGCAGAAATTTAAAATTCGACCACTAAAATGTTTATTTCATTGTGCCTCTGTCAGTGAAAAATTACAGAATAAAGTAGAAAATTAACAGCCTGATACCTCCAATTGCCTACCCCTTCAGAGAACATACCCATGTATATCAATCTGGCTGCGAGACAAGCACATGGGAACGTGCGTATGTACAGTAAAACCTCTTAAATCCGGCCTAATGTGGCGCCCAATAGGCCGGACTACCGAGAGTGTTCTTAAAATAACTCAATAGCTCAATTTTTGTGAAGACATAATGCCAGGTTTAATTAATTTAACCCCATTTTCCTAATTTTGCACTCAAATGTTTATTAAAAACAATACAAATGTGCTTTTTCCGACACCAAGCTCTAGTAATATTTGTTTTGAAGATTCCCCTGCATCCAATCTCCTTAACGCATTAAGCTTGTATTCCATAGTAATAAAGCTTTTTTTCTTTTTTCACTCATAATGAATTCGCGCGGATAGGGAAACAAATTTAGTTAATAAGAAAAAAAAAAAATTACTCAGGACCAGTTACATACAGTAGAGTCCCAATTATCCGCGGGATTGGGTGGCAAGGGCTTCGCGGAAAACGAAAATCGCGGATAACCCGAAAAAGGACTAAAAATGAGGTGTAAACACAAAAAAAACTATGTTTTATTGTACAAAAAACATGTATAAAAACTTTAAAATATGTACAGTACAGCAGACACCTTTCCTCTACGATTGCATCCTTAAATTTCGAGAAGGCCTATAGGATCACGATGCACAAATAAACCTGTCGGTAATTTTCGACCTTCGCACTGTAGGGCCTATTGTATTTTCCCTGTTGTTGGCTTGGATTAAAATTGGTTTTTTGCAGGTTCGTAATTAAAGAAATTTTTCGCGGCACTCACGGATAATCGGGGCTCTACTGTATATGAAAAAGGATTGATGGATTTACAAGGAAATCCCAGAAAAGCGCCTTGATACAGGGTGTGAAGTTGACCCTACCCCCAAATTACAAATTCAGAAAAAGGACAAGATGGTTCATTTATTATGGGATTATTCCTGAAAAAGAATAGTAAAAAAATATAATTAGATATTTAAATCAAACTTCTTATAAGAAAAAAAAAAAAGTTAAGGAGAATATTATTTATTTATTTAATTTCTAATCCTATATTACTTTTCGACCATAGTATTCCTAATATAACCTAGGAAAGAAAAGCCAATATTAAGGAAATTCAGAAAAAAATGTAACTGGTGCGAGAAATAATGCCTTAATGCACTATTTAACTAAGAATTGATAAATTTTCAATAATTGACAAAACATTTCATATACAGTGAAATTTGGATAATTCGAATTTTTTGCTCGGTCCCTAGAATTCTGTACTAAAATAATGTTAAAAAATCATGGATAATTCGAATTTTTCATACGATTGTCCTTAAAATTTTACGGTAAAAATTGTTCCTGAGACTTTTCTCATTTAAGATACATATTTATTTTAACGGACTTTAAAGGATAACAAAAGCAGGGTTGGAATGTATTTTTGTATTAATTAATAGGTTGGAATCATATGCTATGACTCAAAGATTGCATTCAATGAAGTAATTAAAAATATCTGCCTTTTTTTTTTTTTAAGTGATAAATAATAAGCTAGTAAAAAATGTTTGATTTAATGAAAAAAAAAAGTAACAATATTCTTAGATAAAGTTTATTTATGCCAAATGTACATTTCTGAATAAAAATGTTATTTATATAATCTGTATCTAACTGTCAGTTTCTACTACCACCTGGTCAAATGTACAATATCCTCCGGTCAAAGGTTTGACCACAAGCTATAGTTTTTTTGTAAAATAAAAATAAAATACTTATACTCAAAATATAATATATAAAGCACATGCAGTTGATGGCAAGATGCATGAAGATCACATGTATCCTCAGGTAAGGATTTACTTTAGTACAAAAAATTAGAAAAATCATTTAGTGAAAACTGGTCAAAGGTACAACACCTTCCCCTATACAGGGTGGATTTCAACAGAAAACCAAAGGGATCAACCCTAAAGCATTGTTTACTCCGTGTGCAAAGCACACTTTAAATCTTGTGGAGTATTCATTGGCATACGTTTCTTCAAGTGTAACCTGTTTTGGTAGTTTAGAGAGATTATATTCTTTCTATTCTGTCTTCACCCATGAATGGAAACTACTTTTAAAAAAGGTTGGGAAAAGTTTGAAAAGAATGTCTGATACTCGCTGGCATTTTCATTACGATTCTGTCAAAACTGTAAGAGAAAACGTAGAACTAGTGAACACATTACAAGAAATATAAAGAAAATTTGGATACTAGATCAGCAGCAAGCATAATTATTCCCGCATTATGCGACTTCACATTTGTAAGTTATTTGGGATTTTGGAATACTATTTTACAAGAAGTTAATATCACTCGGCAACATTTGCAAATGCCGAAAATTGCACTCGATAGGGGTTTAACGAAAATAAAAACCCTGCAAGCATTTCCTGTCGAAGAAAGACGCACGCTCATCAATAAAGCTGTAAACCTTGGTCCTCAAAATGTGAACCAATGGGCATTGATATTGAAAGACGCGGTATACGAAAATTGAAAAACAATACAACTAGTGTCTAGATCGATTTGTCAAAGAATTGTCGCAGAGGTCCTCTGCAATGGAAAAAATTGCAATTATCAAATACGTTTAACATTGTTCAATCAAAGTTCTTAATAAAAACCTCAGATAATGATTTAAAATCGGCTGTAGAAAAGCTCATCAAACAACTCACGGAAATCATCATGTTCTTTTGAAAATTAAAATACATTTTCAGGTTTTGGTATAATTGGTGACAACTGAATGTAATGAAAATAAATTATCATTGAAGCAAAGCATAATGTATTATCATTAAATGAATATTAAGGCTAAACAAAGGAAACATCCATGCCGTCCATGGGCTTCCTGGCACATGAGCCAATCTTTTAGGCCATTGTCTAGATTGCACTATGGACCGTTGAAGTGGTGTCATGATAACCTACGTTACAGTTCAAACAGGCTTGGTTGCTACCCTTTTAGCATTAACCCTTGGATGTTTATTTGGTTTTTCTCTGAGAAAAGACTACAAAACATAATTAAAAAATTATCGGAACGCATTTTTAAGACTTCAAGAATGTCCTTAGGTTTTTTTTCCCTTTATTTTTGTGAATTTTAGGAGAAATATTAGAAGCTTTCAGGCCCGGACTGGCTCACCGGGACATGTCCTGGTGCACCCCCTTCCTTTGGCTTTGTCTGGCGCCCTTCCGCCTTCAAGGAAAAAATTTATTAATACAAAAAATTAGAAATATTAAAAGTCCACCAAAAGTATTCGACTTTAAAATATAATACCAAAGAACCTCCATTCATAATATAATAATGCTATATTATTGGATATTATGATATAAAATATTATGCATGAGCATGATGCAAATGGTGCACTTCGTCGTACGGAGATTTGCAGCGTGGATTTAACTTGGCTGTGACAGTCCAAGCGCTCTACGCTCCCCCGTCGCTGCGATGCTTGACTAATGACTGCCCGCCGCCTGTACCCGCTTTGTTCAGTACTGTTTCGGTTCGGGCGAATGAAATGTATAATATTGTGTTTAGAATTACAAGTTGCCAAATTATCCGTTACTTCGGCTTTTAATGAGCGCAGATGATTAAGATATTAAGGTAAGTCTCGTCTAGAAGTCAAACTCTTCATCAATCAAGAGAAAAGAATAGGAAAGATACAACTAAGAAGAATAAACAAGAAGGGAGAGAAAGTTTTGTGACTTTTTTGAGTAAAACTACGCTGTTAAAGATAATGAAAATAATAACAGACGAAATAAACGCAAAAATATCAGAAGATATAAAACAAGCAATTAAGTTCTCAATCATGATGGACACAACAGTAGATGTATCAAGCAATGATCAATGTGCATTTGTTGTGCAATAAGTAAAGGGTCAAGAGGTGTTTGAACGACTAATAGCACTAAAATGTGTTTCATCAACCACTGGTGAGGGATTATTTAACACATTACAAAACACTTAGCCAGAATTCCCCTGCAGGACGCATTTGACAAAGCTGCAAACATGAGTGGGCAGTATATTGGGTTAACGGCACAATTATCCAACGTTATTCCCAATCATGTTAACACGTGGTGCTATATCCTTAATCTTGTATTGTCGGATAACGAATATCATTTTTCGGCCTGCTTCAAGAAGCTCAGGAATTTTTGAAGGAATCTCTTAAGAGACTTCAAAAGTATATTGCGAAAATCCTGCTTTCAAACTGGAGGCTATTGGAGCAACTAGATGGAGAAGTCGGAGTGATGCAACAACCAAAATATTTGGAAGAATCGATGACTGGACATCGAGTGAACAAGACGAGACAAATCAATCCAAGTCAGCTAAGCTTGTCTATGTACAACTATCAGTGGCATTATTCAAGATTTCTAACGATACTTAATTCAATCCAAAAATCAGAAATGACGCAGCATCCATCTTGCAAAAGTTAGAGTTTTGACACAATTTTAATGGCAATGACTTTCCTTCAAATTTTTAAAATTACCACTCCATTATCTGATTACTTACAATTGATTATGCGCGAGCCTGGAGACTGGTACATTCCTCAATGTCAAGACTCAAGTGCTGAAGACATCAATTTCATGAAACTTTGAGCGCTGCTAACAAATTTGCGCAAAAAATGACTGAAGAAGTCCAAGAAAAGACTGAAATAGACCAATCACTCGGCAATATGACAATCAAAACTGAGTTGAAAAAGAAACATACCAAAAAAGCCAAAAAGATGCCAGGCGAGGTTGCTGAAGATGAAAGCGTAGGAACAACCGCAGAGGAAATGTTCAAATGTTCTGTATTCAATGTTGTGATGGATACTGTCATTCATACTATGGAAAGCCGGTTTGTAAATCATAAAGCACTTTATCTTGATCTTTCCTGGTTCTACCCTAACCAGTTTAAAAATCACCAACCCTTACCCACTAATGCACTAGAAAAGCTATGCCAAGTAATACCTTCCCTGGATAAAGGAAAGCTAAAAGAGGAGTTAGCGTCTTTCATTGAACTATGGCCCCAAATTTCAAAACGACCTATTGATCAAGATTATTTTGAAAAGAATGATTTAGAAATTGAGGAGGCATTTGATTCCGAACATGACTTTGAACTTGAAGCTGGTGTAGAAGACCTCGAATCTCTCTGATGAAATGCACAGCAGTCAAAGAATGAAGCTCTTGTGTGAAATATGCATTTAGAGTAATTGTAGAATATAACAAGTACTGCCTTCAGTACATGGAACTTTTTAAGGTTTATAAATATTTATTGACCATTCCTCTAACTCAAGTAACCTGTGAACGAGTTTTTTTTTCTTAATTGAAGTTAATCAAAACACGTCTAAGATTTACTATGTCAAACGAAAATCTTGAATTGCTTATCATTATGCAAAGTCATAAGACATTCTTATGAACATTGACAGTGAAGCTATAATAAACAAATTATGTGAGTCGAGCTCTGAAATGTCTGTTTGCTGGCCCCTTAGCCGGAAGGCGATTTTGTAGTTGAAAAGTCAATGCTGTAGCCTAACATTTGTAATCATTATTAACATGTACAAAATGTCCACAATAATGTATTAAATATAGTGATTAACATTTATTAAATATGTAATTTTCTACCTTGATATATATGAGCCATTCTGAAATTAAATGGAATTTTTTGTTCCCCCTAAGTTTCTATCTTAAAAAAGTGATTTATATAAGCTTGATAATTTTTTATAAATGAAACAAGATTGTATTTAAAAGATCCTAATATTATTTTATGAAAGTAATTTTACATTTAAAAGTAAAACTCTGAGAAGTGTACGAAATGTAACCTCCATGGAATGTCCCCACCCCTGTTTTTTCAACATTGACAAGTGTTTTATCGAAAAATATTATTAAATTTTTCAAAAAAAACCTCAATAAAACAATAATAAATTGTATAAATTAGACTCTACACCAACTAACATTTTAAACATAAAAGATTTAAATAGCCTAATTTTAACTCAAAAGTTGTCCATGGGGTTGGATGTAACCACCATGGAACATCGATAAAAGTTCTGAAAATGCTCACTGGGCAACAACACTGTTCACTGGTAGAGCTGTAGTGAAGGAGAAGGCAACGATCTTGAGTAATCTGTTGATTGTTTGGATCTCATGTGTGTTATTTGCTGTTAAAAGACCGGATTGCCTTTATTTCCAGGTGCGTTCTTTTTCTCTTTGTAACCTCCATGTGTTCAACAAATGTTGTATGTCATATGTTAAAACCTTAATTTTAATTGTTTATTTTGGATATACCTGTTATCTATCAGAAAACATAAGCTCTGGATCTATGGATTTATAGGTTGTGACTAAATAGCTAAGTGTAACCTCCATGGTGGTTACATCTATCCATGGGGGTTACACTTAATACAATTTAAAGCCTTATAGGCTATTAAAGGAAGGTTTATTCAAACAAAACATACTTTTAATATATTATTCCACTTTAGTAATATGGATTGTATTAAAATTTATTTCATAATCAGGCCTATTTCTGGCAAGTTGATGCCTATTTCATTTAAAAATTTAATACTCAAAGAACAACTAAAATTCATTTGTTGTTTACTCATTAAATATTTACCACAGTTTATTAATTGTCAATTTTTGCAATATTCAGCTGGTTTAATTTAAAAAATATATTTTTTCCTAAAATGGCAAATTTTTAATTTGATTTTTACGAAAGATACGAAGAGGATGTGTCTTATATCATTATTAGTAAAAATACATATTGTTATTTTAGTAACTCAAAGTAATTTTTAAAACATTTTGAGTATGTAATTTAAAAATTATGATTTTGTGGTAGCGGATTTTTATTTTTATTAATGTATGTACTATTTTATAATACTAATTTTATATTAATGCGCGCCGATTACGAAAAATTAAGGCTGCGGTTTGGCTAGTATTTAGTTTGACTTTTTTGCATTGGTCTCAACTTTTGGTTGTTTTTTTTTTTAGATCAAAATGAGTAAAAAGAAAAAGATCACAGAATCTGAAAGAGAAAAAATACGAAAAATTAAAAGGGAATGTGAAAGAAAAAGAAGACAGAGAATAAAAGAAAATCCTTTGCTTTATGAAGAACACTTACGAAAAGAAAGAGAGATATAAAGCAAGAGTTGAGAGTGGCAAAATAAAACAGTTTCTCAAATGAACGAAAGGGAAGAGAGGGTACAGAAAAAAAGTGCGAGAAAAAGTTAGAAAGCACAGAGAGAAGAAGAAAAGAGAAAATGAACTAAATTAGATGTTAAACAAATAAACGATGATGACCAGCCTCTTCCTGTGCTTAATGACAACAATCCAATGGCCAATAATGTACCGGCAGTAAATAACATGCCTATTGTTGGCCGGGTGGGCACGAGCCCTAAAGAAAGTGGAAAACGAATAGCAAAGAAAAAGAAATCAAAGTGTTATCGAGAGTTATAGAAACTCAAGGTAAAGTTGAAACAATCCAAGAAACGAGGAGATAAATACAAGAAAAAATTCTTTCGATTGAAAGAACAGGTTGCTAACAAGAACAGTCCCAGAACAAAAACCAGAAGAAAAATGGCTGCAACGTTGAAATCAGTTTCACGCACAGGAGTGAAGGTGGGAAGACTTTGCACTGGCCTTCAACGCCAGATATCCAAAAAGTCGCCATCAGGACTATCCTCTGCAAAATCAACGAGCCTCCCCATCCTATTTCAAGTCGTCAATTCAAACTAAAAACTGATGAGTACAAAAGAATTGTTCAGACTTTTAATAATGTACTGTAATACTGTGCATTTTTCAGAAAGATTTTCTTTTCCAATTAAAGTTTATTCTAAAATGTATGGCTATCTTTTATTTTTAACCACTTTACCAAATTTTATTTCATGTTAAAAATACCACACAGTGTTTTCTTCTTTGTACACATTTTAAATAATGTTCTTTACATGGTAAACTTTTTTTGAGGATGACCCATCTTACTTTAATGATGTAATGTAAATCAATTTGTAACCTCCATGGCAGCGAACGTAACCTCCATGGTTGGCAAAAATATTTATTCTTGATCTCTACAAAGGATGTACATGTATTTAGTTTGTTATTGGTCATTTAAAAAAAATATTAATAATAATTTTTCTCTAGATTTTTTTTTTTTCTTGTACGGAAATTCCACTTAATTTCAGAATGACCCACATACATATAATAAATAAAATTGTGTATAACATTAATCATATACAGTGAAGTCTCACTTATACGAATATGAGGGGGAACCAAAAATTATTCGGATAAGTGAATATTTCGTATAAGTGAATTACATATAGGACTATGGGGGGTTTCGCCGGGGAATGAGAAATTCTTCCTATAACTGAATGTTTCGTATAAGTGAGACTTCACTGTAATTATATATTCTGGTTTATATATATGGCGCCCCTGCCATGTTAGTTTCCACTGCCCTTCTCAATGAGCCAGTCCGGGCCTGATTATAGATGAGAAAATCCAGCTTATACAAAAAACGTATAATTAGACCTACATTTAAATTATTGTACGCAAGACTATTAGTAAACATTGATAGATAAGACCAAGTGTTTACTAAGTGATATCATAGAACAAATGTTTCACGGTCTTTGGTCATCGTCAGCTAGTAGTAGTCGCCAGTAAACAGCGAGATCTCGGTACAAAGGCTAATAAGAACAATCGTCGGAATCACATTGGAACTTCCATTTGCTTTGGACTTAGCACTGGGATTCCGACGCAAGGTTATTAGTACTGTATTTCGAAATATGAAATATTATTAAAAAAACTGATTTAGGAAATGATTTTTAATTCCTGTAAGGACAAATGAATAATTAATTCAATGCTGTATCTTTGAATAAATAATCGAAACGAATTCATTAAGCGACAAGACAAAAACTCCAGCCCACGCAATGAAGTAGAGACGTTGGAGTGGGGGAGGGGGGGGGGGGGAAAAAAAAAAAAAGAAATTTTCTTTTGGAAATTCTAAAATATAAAATGTGTTATATCTTATCTTTTTATTCCAGTTCATCATCTCTTATGGGTTCATTTGAATTTAGACCTAACAACGCAAACTTTAAAAAACAAAAACAAACAACAACAACAAACTAAGAAAAAACAAGGTAGTGATTAGTAAACCAATCACAGTGCTTCGCAATGGCTTCTGAGTCACCTTTAATTTAGAATAGACTGCGCCGGGGTGGTCTAGAAAATGCTCGCGCGAGTCTGTTTGCGAAATCGAAATAGATATCCATTGTTTCAATCAGCGAAAAGGATCATCCAAAGCTACTTAGAAGGAAACATACATCCAGGGCCGTAACTAGCTTTTTTTGGGTCCCTGGGCTCCCCTACACTAAATTTTATACGAGACAGGACAGTAGAAGGGAGGGAGGAGGTGGGCTACTATTTTCCGACAGGTTCCCAAAAAGTTGTTGAAAAAGTTTTTTTTAATATAATGCGAATTTTTTTGATCTTTCTGGGCCCCCTTCCGTCTGGGCCCTGGGTAAGTGCCCTTGCCTACCTACGGCCCTGCATACACCCAACAAGCTGTAGGTAAAAGTTGGGAAAAAACTCTTGAATAAAGATAAAAGACTTCCGACTGATTTGCCACGAGATACAGCTATAGCATGTTTTCAAGCTAACGACTATTTAAACAAGCATCTTCATCGCATAGGAGTGTCCTACATGCCTTCTTCATCTCCTTCACAAGCTACAAGAAATGTATTTAAACTTACGTAAAAATGGTAACCAATGGACTACTATTCAATGAAACCAAAACTGTCACACTTGTCTTACGTTCTGATTATCTCACTGCAGCAGATTCTACCTTAAAATAAAAAAGAATAATAATTGAAAATAAAGTCAGAAACAAGAATAATGACAGATCGTTTTTATTAGATCCTTTTCTCACCAAAATGATAAAAAGTACTACAGTAAAACCTCGTTAAGTCGTCACTCAAGGGACCAAACATTTTTGACGACTTAAGCGGAGTGACGAGTTAGGCGGAGTGGGAATTTTTGCAAAAAAAAAAAAAAAAGGAAAAAAAAAAAAAAAAAACACTGAAATACAGTATTTTCATGAAATGCTGTTGGATTCGGTGAGAAAAACAAAATTTTCAGAAATCAATACATGCAAATGAATGAGTGGAAAATAAAAAAAACACTTTTTATAGTTACCATATTTTAATCGTTTTAAAAGAAAGGCAATGTCTGACTTTGAAACGTTCCAGCCAACCATTGCTGCCGCCGAAATCTTCAATGTTCAACTCCTTAGCAATTTCCATGGCTTTTTCTTTGAGAATCATGGCAGAAATCGGCACATTTGCAATCTGGCATGTTTTAGCCATCGAACTAAAACCTCCTCGATCTCGTCAAACTTCGATTTCCTCATTCTCTTTCTTTTGTCTTT
>JAFIDM010012231.1:140995404-141005767 GCA_023159025.1 Thereuonema tuberculata
GTATGTGATTTATCCTGTTTTTATTTTTTTTTGTTTTTCCATTTCTCTCTTAATAGTTTAATTCTCGACAATTTGTAACTGCTGATTTCGTTGATTAAATTTCAGAAAGCATAAACCTAAAAAAAAATAAAAAAAATAAGGAATCTAGAAAACTATATTTTTTTAATATATATCTATAACTTTGATTATCAAGCAGTTAATTAATTTGCCAACCTATCAAATTCAGAACGTATTGGGTAAAAATAATATATTAAATATTTCTACAAAATTCCATAATTAATTGTAAATAAATTTTTAATTTTAATTGTATATTTCAATAGAAATAAAAAAAACAATAAACATCTAAATGTTATTATAAATTTAGCTTTGAATTAAACTCATTTTTTATAGAAATGGCCGTAACTACTATATTCTCAAAAATAAAAACTCAATTCTTAAGTTGTTATAATAACAAAGCAGTAATTCAATAAAATATTCCTTCGTCAGAAAAAAATAACATACTATGGAATTATAAAAAACAATCCTCAATACCTGAACATTATAGTGTTCTTCAGAGTTTTAAATTATCTTTGCAAATATATACAAAATGTGAAACTGCTTTCTTATCTAACTTAAGTTTACGTCTTGGTGACTTCGTTTTCTTCAGTAAAATGAGAGGAAAAAAAAAAAAAAAAACCACTTGGCACAGCTTTATTCTTCAAAAATTTCCTGCTTCGGAATTATCCCACAATAATTAAATGGTAAAATATGTCTTGAACAAAGTCGCAAGACTACGAAATAGGTGATTTTCATATATCCCGCCGAATCTTTATTTCGCACTTTTTGATTTTCTGAAACCTTGTGGAAGGATATTCCAAGCATTTTTACAGAATTATAACAATAAGGACCATTGAACCATTCCCTCTTGAAATATCAAAAATCGACGGTATTTTGGGTAATTCACACTAACTTATATACTCGCCCTATGGGCTTTCTGTTTGTTTAGCTCACATGTTCTCTCAGCATGTGCTTAACACATCATACGTGACATAGGTAGAGGCGTGAACCTCTAAGTGATCCATTGTCGGATAGCTTTGAAGTGGCAGGTACATTAAGGCAAGGATGTGGAAGAGAATTAAGCAAAAAAATATTTTAGTTCCAATTTTCGCCACAACACTAATATATGGTGCTGGTGTTTACATGTATAAAAGCATTCTTTTACTGAATGACACTACCATTTATGTAATGGATGTGCATTAAAAGATCAAGCTCTTCTGGTAAAATTGTTCTATCAGTTTTAATTTACAAATACAGTGTAGTTCTTGTTTTAATTCCCTTGGAAGACTTAAAAAAAAAAAAGAAAAAGATTTGTAATAGTACTTTATTATTACTATTTTCATTTGTTGAATGTAATTGATTCGATATTATATCAATTTTGGTATTAATCTGACTCGGCATTAATCTGAACAATGCAGCAAAACGGTTTTACTTGTTGCAGACACCAGGGATTCTACTTTGATTGATCTGGAAGATATCATTTTATGGAGACAAAGATATTGAAGGGTTATTAATCAATATCGAAAAGAAGGCAAATGTATTTATTAACTGGATGAAATCCCAGGTCATTCCAGAAATAAAATAAATAAATAAAAATAACACAAACAGATAGAAAACCACAGAATTTAAATATTAATTAAACTTCGAAGTTAATTTGAAATTAATTTCAAAGGAGATTTCGTGTATTTACTAAATTGTGGTGAAGTAATTTTTAGCAAAGAAAAAATTAAAAGTGAATTTTAGGCTGATTATGAATTTATAAATATCATAATAATCTTGTTTTCCCTATAAGTAAGTAGTAATCATTCGTTGGGGCAAGGATACAAGCATGTCTCAACTGGATCTACTTCCTAATAGTTCCAATGCTACTTCCCTAGATTGCCGTGAACTGCAAAATGGATGTACACTTGTCTAATTTATACGACAAAATGTCTAATGAATGAATTTTATTAAAATGAAAAGAAAAAATAAAGTTAATATATAATTAACTAGCTTAGTCAATCAAATAGTTACTAATGTAAAATTACATTAGTTAGCTTAGAAACCAGGGCATCAAACTGTAATATTTTTCGTTCTGGTTCGAGTTCAGCCTCCAATCTGACGAAAACATGTTTTTTTTCTGATTCAGGTTTTTGGCTCAGTACCTTGTAGAGGTTTGGACCACATGGCGACAAGGCATGAGAATGGGATCGTCGATGAAAGTTATGAACAACAGAAAAAAAATCCTGTCTTTCAAGTATACTTTAAAAGAGGAGAACTAAAACTAAAATGAAGGAGTGAATTAAATATCGGTTTTTGGTTTCGATTCAGGCTTAGCTCCACTGCAACCAAAAATATTGTTTTTTTTTTCCTGTTCAGGTTTTCAATTCAGTTTTGGTTGGATGCCCTGTTAGAAACAAGTGACCCTAAATAATTAAGTTTGAAGAAAATAAAAACTTGAAAATGTGGAAATTAAATCCTTGAACAAGTAAATGCTCACCACAAAAAGTATTTGACTACAAAGAAAAAAAAAAGTAATAAATAATAATAAATAGGTCTAAAGAAAATGAATGAAATACGATAAAAACAAGACCATTTGAGTCAAGCTGAGATCTTGGGATAGTTGTTCGAGCTTATTAGGCTCTTTTCAGCTAAGATTATTCAATACGCAAAGACTCAAAAGGTGTAAGAGGGGAATAATAATGCATTATATATTCTTAGAAACACAAATGACCTCTCACAAGATGAAGAAAATAAAAACAACACTGAAATGTGGAAATAAAATCCGTGGGCAGCTAAATGCTTACCACAAAAGGCATATCACCACAAAGAAAGGAAAAATAATAATAAATAATAAAAAAAAAGCACTTTTTAGGTCTAAAGAAAAGGAATCAAATAATGGTAAAACAGGACTCAAGGATTGGTTTCCATATTTTGATAGTTCGTAAATTTCTTCTTTTTGATTTAATACAATTTTAAATTTATTACTTAATAACACTACCTTTTGTATGCCCAGTAGCCAAGTGGTAAAGCACTTACACTGTGGATTGGAGGTCCGGGTTCAATCCCGGTGGAGGTTATGATTTTTTCATGCTGGATTCTCCTCTAGATAAGACCTAAGGTCCACCCAGTCTACAGAAGACTGGGTACTGGGTTTCTTTCCTGAGAGTTGAAGGTGGGAGTCAGGCTGACCACAAACGACCTCAACATAGTCCTACTGGTAAGGAAAGCTTCCATAACCTCCACAGCCACATAGGGGTATAGTGGAATACCTGAACTTTATTAAGAAGCACTTTAAATACAGTTGTATGTGGTTTTTTTTTCCCTCCTTATTATAACTGCAATAAGATCTCAAACTTAAAATTAGTACTAACATGGCTAAGAGGTACTTTCTTCAAATCTTAAAGTAGATATGAAGAATATATGGTTATCAAAATAACTTTCAAATAGCTACATAGTAAGATTTATAAATAATAATACCTTAAGTGTTCAAGGATCAAAAGAAAATTGAGAGCATTCTTTTGAAGCTCTTGGAATCTAGCTGATAAATAATCTGAGAAGGAAGACAAATGGGCAGAATACAGTACCAGGCCTGGATACTTAGCCGACTGTCTTGTTGCTACTTCCCCACAATGGGAAAGAATATTAAATAACGAATACTCATAACGAACTACAAAACTTAAAGGCAATATTTCGTCCTTTTTACAGGACTTTAACGAGCCATTTTGTTCTAAACTAAACAATAATATCACAACTCAAGAATTCACAAATTTTACAATAATAGAACGTGACACTTAATCACGCTCAAAGTATTAAAGCCAAGTTAGGTAAATTGAGGTAACACCAACTCCAGGATGTTATATTGAAAACATTTTGAAGGTACTATGTCCAGACCACCAATTTGGAAATGTTTCAAAGTGGGTTGTTACATTAACTTCACTTTAACCGATAAGTTTAAACATTTTTTTTTACTAATGCCCGGGCTCGTAGCTTGATCAACTTTCTTTAGGCCACAACTAGGGGCGAGATATGATGCCTTTAACCTACAAATCGTTGACCAGGGTACGCCAAAGAAGGCAGCATCAAGTGATACCTGCTGAAATGGACAGAAGGACAAGCAGAAGAAGAAAGAAACATCCATGCCACGACTGGGATTCGCACTCGGGAAACGGCACACTGTCCACAACGACAGACCGCCGTCTAGACCGCAAGGCCATGCCGGCACGGCTATAAGTGTAAACATAAGTTGAGATTAAATTTCAAAATTGTAATAAGGGCATGAATGCGATCAACTTCGCAGGGAAACAGACTAGATTTTTGGAGAAGTGGTGAAAACCTGTGCTTGAATGGCAACATATTTTGCCAGTTTTTGGTCTGTAACTTGCTCTTTTGGGTCCAATTTGTAGACCAATTAGATCAGTAGCAAATTCTTTTAAGAATCTAAATGTTTTAGTAAAGTTTCAGCTTTCTATCATAAATGGACAGAAAGAAGGATCAATAGGTGGATACTGTGCTTCAAATTACAATTGAATTCTGGATACTGCAACCAAACCTATAATAACCAATGGTGTTTGTTGGATTTCAAAGCCTGTTTCTCCAAAAAGTATGTCGAGAAGAACAATGCATTTCTGCAATCTGTTGATGGTATACAAAGAATCACAGAAAATATGGGACATTTAGGTAAAATTCAGGCTCTCACTATGACATGCAAATCTAGTATATTTCAAACAATCCTCTTTTTATAAATAAAGAACTAAAGCAATCGATAGTTCTATTGTATCAAAACACATTAAATATTACATAAGCTATCTCATAGAAAATCATTTGTTTTAATATGCAATTTATCAATGTATTTACAAGTTGCAAAATGCAACTTATCAATGTATTTATAAGTATAAATAGGCAGATCAGCCATTTTATCATCAGTTAAGACAGAGAAATTAGTAGAATGAACCTGAAAGACTTTGAATGTAGGATGTTAGTTCGTGCTAAGTGTGTGAATTGGCTGCTCTGGACTTTTCACACCCAGTTTAAAGAGTTACAGAGAATTGTGCCAAAAAAAAAAAAACCCAGTAATCATCTGTTCTGGGGAAGAACTGCTTGTGAATCAGCTAGCTCAGAGAAGTATGGCAAGAATTATGCAAGCTAACAAATGGGTCACAACAAGTTAAATCACAGTAGAATTCAATCTTGGTAGGAAGAGTATCATCTTTGAATGTATTATGCATCATGCCTTATATTGAAATGGCTATTACAGCTGAAAACTATGTCAAGAGAAGAAAATGTGCCTCCTTTGGGTAGGGGAACAACAACACTGGACTGCTAATGAATAGAAAACAGACTTGCCTGTTCTGTGCCTTTTGCATCATGGTAATGGAAGGCACAGAATTTGGCAAAATAATAAAATTTAATGGACCGGTTGTGTCTGATATGAACCATACAAGATGGCGCCGAGGGTGAAAAGATATGAGGAATATTGTTTCTGGCATACACTAGATCTCTTGATAGCCACAGAATCATGTCTAATTTTTACATCATATCTGAATATTATTATAGGACAATCAAGGAAAGAAGATAATCATAGGTTATCGATTACTACTACCAAGTATTCTCCAAAGTTCAGTGCCTTCTATTGCCCAGTGTTGTAACTAATCCAATGTTTCTGCAGAACAATTTTTTTTTTTAATCTTGTATCTTTAAACTGTCTATACATTACTTTTGTATTATTTTATTGTTATTATTTTTTTATATTATCAATATCTTATTATTAATTTTATATTATAAACTTATTTTTTAAGATGTTTGTTGTTTTTAATTCTATTTTTATTTTTAAATTTACATATTTCAGTAATCAAATATGTGTTTCACCTTTTTTTAATGTTATCAATTGAATCAAACAAATTGGTCTCTTCCGCATATTTAGTGGCCCTGAAAAGGGCTTTTTTATTATTTATGTGAATTCTAAGAAACAGCCAATACAGAGGTTAATCTGAAAGAAGTTCAAAGCTTTCATCAAAATCACTTTCATCACTGGAATCCGAAGAAATGCTTATTAAATATTTGTAGATTTCTACATTTATGAACAAATTCAAAGCAGTTATTAACTGCGTATATGCCTATGTGTTTCAAGATTAATACAACCCGAAGAAATGATATTTGGCAGTAATTGTTTCTCAAACCACTCTTTGAAGCAGTCGCCATTCATCTCATCATGGTAATTTACTGAATTTGTCCGAGATCGAAACAAAAGCATACTCTTAGACACAAATCCGCTGCTGCTTCCAGCGTGGTTATAAAATAAGCCGCCGCCCTTTGCCGAATGGCATTTTCCGTCCACGGGTAGAGCACTGATCGCTGTTGGCCTTTGCCGGTGTGAATCCTAGTCAAGTCTCATCCAGATAAATAACTGTTTTCCCTTCCGAACGTACCTGTTTGATTTGCCTTCAATATCTAGGTCGATGGGCTGCAATATCAGGCTTTTCGATGTAAAATTGCCTCATGTCAATTCTTCCGTACTTCATTCCTAGTTTCACACGAAGAATTGTTCATAATGATGTTTTTGCCTCCCGTGAATCCAATTTTCGATTGTAATTTTGAAAGAATTTCACTAATTGTTGGATACTCATTCTCTTGATAAAACATTCCAAATTATAACTTTGGATTGGCTCTGCAAGGTCAGAGCTTTCTTAATAACGAACACTTGTCCTTCCAGCGCCGCCATCTTTTCTGAAACTCTCGGCGGTTCACAATTTCCAGGAATAACTAAAGGATCCCCCAATTCCCGTTTTTACCATATCTTCTTTCTTTGTCTGAAGTTTACCGACCAATTGTTCATTCCTTCATGGCTACAGTTTTAATTCAATCAGATGGTTACTTCCAGCAGGATAATGTATCTTCTCACAAGGACTGATTAATATGGAATGATTTCAGGAAAACGAGTTATCGTTATTCCAGTGGCCGGTGCAGTCCTTGGATCTCAACCCTGTTGAACATCTATAGAACATGGTAGCAAGGGCTGTTTATCGCAAGACTGTGTTTCCATCCAATATAATTCTCTTAAATAAAAATAACATTTGACCTTATATTTCCGTTAATCTATGTTCAATCGAATTCTAAAACTCTAAAAACCGCGACTCAATTTTAAGTATTTTCCAAGAAATCAGTCTTTGAAAACCCCTGAAATCATCAAAATGAAAACACTCTGATTGGTCTGACATCATTTTTCTTGATCGACCGACTCCATGCTCAGACTGTTATGTTTGCAACACAAAGCAACTCCAAAACTTTTCAGATTTTTTTTTGTTTTTTGTTTTCAGACATGCCTCTGACAGAGCCCAGTTTTGTTAAGGATAATTTAGGGAATTTACTGAAGATATATTCCCGAATGATTGCCAGTTTTTTTCTATCTGGAAATGAAGATTTTTGTTTTCACCAAAATAAAACTGAAAGGTAATCAATACTCTCTTAGCAAACAAAGATAAATATTTGTTGATTTTTAAATATTGTATCATGCTGTTTATGAAAACTTTAAATGTTTTATTTATATAATTTTAGATCTGGGAGAATTTCATATGGCAGTAAGACAAAACAACTGGATTTTTCGGCGAGCAGTGTCTCTTGTATCTGCATTCTTCGGCATAGAAATAAAAATTTTGTCTGGCGAAGTCATGCTTGTATTTTTGCACAGTGGCACAATACAATATTTATACCTTTCAACTTCTTTAAGTTTTACAGATGCCATTTGAATAAAGTCATGCCCAAGTGCATAAGATGTAAGTTGAATGCTTGACCAACACCCTCTACTGACTCACTTTCAAAGTTGAGGAAATTTGACGTCATAACCACATGAACACGCGTTTGGAGGCGTGGCCAAAATGAAAGTTTAGCATAGATTTTCTTTATTTAGAAACGATGAACTAAAATAAAATTTTAACCATATTATTATTGTGTTAATTTCTCTCAGCAAATAATTTTAGCTCAATATGGTTATTGTTCCCTATTTGCAGCAACTGTGCGACACATAAATGCAACATTCCTGCCCTATGCTTCCAGCATCTTGTAGAATCTCTGTCATAACAAATTCAGATTATTTTGAAGGCCAAAGGAGGAGCGACATGATACTAGATAGTATACCTAATAAATTTGGTATCCAATCTCAGCAATTATGGGAAAACCTTAATCACTGCTGCTTTGTAATTATTTTCCTGAAAAAAGCAGCATGATAAATGTAGGAAAACAAAGGAATAAAACCCACTTTCAGAAATATTAAAAACGCATATAATTATGTTTGCTTTTTGGGGCAAGCAAAATTATGCACTCACTTTGATCTTACGATTTTGTTTCTTTTTAAATTTAAAGTGCATTTTTGCAATTATTATTTTTTTTATCATATTTTTCTTATTGTTAGGATGTCTCTGAATTATTAATTGCTATCTCATATCAAGAAAGCAGTATTCGATAGTATTCTTAAAGAAGAAAGTCATACAGATATTTTCAAGCAGTTCATCACTAAATTGGCAGTAATATGCGATGTTACTTAAAAAAAAAAAATCACCATAAGTCCAAACCTGAACGACCTTATGCCATTACTCCAGAAAACTAGAAGAACATCTTGCAACATGAACTGCTTAGGAATTCAGCACTTCTGAGAGTACAACTGTCAGTTCTGAGAGGGTGAAACATCAACTATGCAATAATTCTGATATTCCAAGTACAAAAGATATTTTTGAACCACCATTTAGATCTGAAGTAACAAGTTTCTAATGTCAAACATGATACAGGATCTCAAATGATTTGAAGGAGATAAGAGTTAATTAATTGGATTATGGATCATTTGTTTACAAGAACATTTCTCAAGAACTATATTTCCTCATTTAAAGGACAATGTGTGTTGATACTTTATATTTCAACAGGATAAGGATCCCAAGTTTTCACAGGGTGACTACTGAATCTCAAACAAAAAATTTAAGGACATTTTCACAAAAATTTAAGGGCATTAAAACTTGTATCGTATAGTAAAATATTTAAAATACCCCAATCAGGGCCTCCTAGAGAAATCTTTTAAGGCGGTACAAGATGAATTTTGCGGGGCCCTTGACAATCCTATTTTAACAACCAAAAAAAAACAACCTGTAAACGTATCTATTCAACCAAAAAAAAAAACCCTGACATAATGCTCAAAATTTAAGGACATAGTCTGATTTTCCCGTACAATTCCTGGTTGGTAGACACCCTGTTTCAAGGAGTGAAATAATAGAGAAGAAAGTAACAATTTTATCTTGGCAGGCACAAGGTCAAGATTTGAATACAATTTAGATTCTTCTGAAAATTCTTGGAACGAAGCTGAAAAACAATAAGCTAAGCAAAATATGGTAATAAAATGGATTTGATGGAATCTTTTTGTCACAAATGTGAAATCCTTTCTCCAGGTTTCTCACCAGCTTGAATGATTCAATACCAAGGTTGTAATCATAGCCAATGGTGCTACAAATAATTACAGTGTTACCTCCTTTAACGGACACCTCTAATTAGCGGACATTATTGCCGGTCCCAGTCCCTTGCAATAGGGCATTTCATGTTATCCACTCCGAATAGCGGACACTCTGAATAGCAGACAGTTATTTTAACTGTAAATTTTTTTTTTTTCGATTAACATTTCGACAAACACATCATGGTTTTATTTACATCAGTGTCCCCCCCCCCCACACACACATTGTTACACATTGTATCTGTGTCCCATGATTCAATGCAGGAATATGAGACCCTTTTTTTCACTGCAGTTGCTTTGTAAAGGTCAATACCTCATAAAGCTTTCCCTATAAATGTTTTGATTAAATTTAGTGCAAATTAAAATGGCGTCGAAAAGGAAGAGATTGGCACTGAAAGAAATGATGTTCTTGAAGTTGCTGAAAAAGAAAAGCTGAGTGTGCATTGTCGTGCTGATCGTTTTAAAGTTGGAAAAACTCATAAGTGAACTTTTGAAGGACAAAGAGGAGTTTAGAAAAATGTGGATGGTGAATTCAAACGAAAATTCGAAGAATTTGAAGTTTTGTAAAACTGAAACAAGCAAAATCGACGAAGTGGTCATAAAATGGTTCCGCTATGCTCATGCAAAGAACATTCATATAAGCGGTGTTTTGCTTCAAGAAAAAGCCAGAGAATTAGGTCAAACTTTAGGATTGGACACGTTTAAGGCATCAAAAGGATGGCTAGAAATTAATTTTCTATATACTATAATTAATTTTGTCATTATTTTAAGTAAGACAAACGGATTAGCAACTCATTTAAAAAGGAATATAGTAAATAATTTGCAATTGTTCATATTCTCTCATATCGCAATGGTAATTGT
>JAFIDM010012231.1:141069351-141172123 GCA_023159025.1 Thereuonema tuberculata
AAAGGTAAAAATCTTGTTAACAGTACAGGGTACCGGAAGTTTCGTCCATTTTTATTAAATGACATGCTTTAAGCTAAAAAATAAAAAAAAGATAGTCCTCCCCAATAATGGACGAAACTTCCGGTCCCCTGACTGTCCGTTATTCAGAGGTAACACTGTACTTACTTTTTTTTTTTCCTATTTGGTGATCATTTTTACAGTTTATTTTTCCATTAAAAAGTGAGAATATATACTATTTTGAATATTTGAGAAATTGGACATTGTTACTAGAGCAAATAAAGGTAAAAATCTTGTTAACAGTACAGGGTGTTTATTTTTTTTCTGCGTTGCGAAATAGATCAGTTTCGAAACTGATTTCACAAACCGGAAGCTGGCATTGACGTCACATGTTTGAACTTTGGAGAATTATCTGAAATAAATACACGAACGGCTATTCTTGCTAAAAGGGGCCAACCTCATTAAACAATAAAAAAGCGCTGAATATTTACTGAACCTCCGATGGATTGTATAGTCAAAGAAAAGATGGTTAGGCTTACCTTACGTGAGTTATTTAGGCCTATCGATAAAGTTGTTCAAATACCAACATGACCCTAATGAGAATGGTATTTGTTGGTTACTTGCTTAGGATGAAATTGGTGATAACATGCGGTGGCAAGCAACGGTATCACGGCCCCTACACGTATCGGACATCCATGGTGAGGCCCAGGAATATAAAAGCACACCAGACCCATGGTTAGGCCTAAATCCAGCCATGTGCTTTGAAAGATATTCCTTTTACCTTGAATGCAAGGATGTACTCGAAGATTACATATTGACGAAGAAATCTTGGTATCCTCATTCGTGTAATGTGCTGTAGGACCGTTCTGTCATGTTCAAAACAAAGAAAATCACAGAAATCAGCAGATATTTGCTAAGGATATAGCAAGTGCCGCCAATTTACATTAAAAAAAAGAAAAAAAAAAAACACGTGATCAACGACGAGAAACATTGTGTATCACTGCTCATTACAGTTAGCTGGAAGCAGTAAATCGGCCTTCGGCAGTGAATATCAAGAACGCATCCTATTGGCCGGTACCTTCAACTGGAATGTACCCCGATTGAATTTATGGTTTTCCTATAATTATCAAAATCAGAGATAGCAGTTCTTCTACAATATATACTGTTAAGTGAATCATAGCGATTCTTCTGCTAAGCAGAACTGTGTGGGTAATGATATAGCCACCAAACTGGGTAATTCATTACACTTGCAAGTTAATAGTACTTTATATATAGATTATAAGGTTATAATGAGATCCATCATTTTAGTCTTATTATGAAATTAAAATAAAATATGATTTATTTGTAATAATTCTATTTAAAACTTCAGTTTTCAGTTGATAAATTTAGATATGAAGATAAGCGTTTTCATGTTGTTGCCATTTAGTTTTACAGTAATTTGATAAATTACGTAATACTTACGGATCTTAAAAAGGAAAAAATACACTAGCATAAACATAATGAACAATACAAATGTTCATACAGTAACTCTCACACAAAATGGCAAAGTTACAGCATTAACAATTGCCCGTATAACCTGTATGGCTATTATTCCTAGACGAGTGTCATGAAAGATATGACCCAAGTGGGAAAAGGTTGTAACTGCATTTGGATGGTCTAAACACATTCTGTGAAGAAAGTAGCAAAATACTTGGTGTTTTGAAAAGAACTGTTCTGAAAGAGTATAAACAGTTCTGTACATTCTCTTTTATTCTACAATTAGTTACCAATTACACTGGTAATTGTAGCAAAAGTTATTGATCATTGACAAAAATCAGTGCATACTACAACAAATTATTAGTCAACATATGCAAACCATTTCCAATATAATGAAAGAAAGTTATTTGGCTAGGGAGGGGAAGAGAATGAAATTTAATGGATATTCATATCTTAGGAAAGATTGATTCTAGTAGAATATTTGTGCCAATAATTGCATCCTGGTTACAATGGGCTGCCCAATGAAAACACTGAACATTAATCTCATCTGGACATCACCAAGATGTTGGATAACTCAGAGTTTGATCAGTAATGTTTTGTGAATGAATGCCAGGAATTAGACTGATTAATTGGAGTGTCAATCTATTTTAAGCAGGAAATTTTTTTAGATAGCTAATGTTACCTTTATGCGCTGTTTGAGGAATTAAATACAACAGGATAACAACAGCAGGATGCATAGGGCTGACACTGTTTCTGATTGGTATGAGACTAAATAGCATGCTCATTGGATTGAAATTTAACTGAAAAATCTTAGAATCCAGTCAAAAAATGATAAAATAGCAAAATTGCCATCAAGACAATCTGATGGCGGATTGCTAATAGGATTGTTGTTATAAATTATATGAAGAGAGTATTACAGTCCTCCAAATGAGAGTTGGCCGCCCTGTTTTTGTGAGATCTGCGCATGGAGCATCGATTAGTCTGGTCGGGCACTTCCGTCTGATCTTCTGACAGGAATCTGCCATTGCGCTAATTACTTATCAAAAGGGAATTGTTTTTATAAATCATTAAAATATTTATTTTTAGCGACTAGTATTGAAATAACGCTGAATAATAGAAAGAAGTTTTATTTTGCTTTATCAACATGTGAGCGGAGAAAAATAGCCGTATAAGCTTTCTTCGTCGTCAAGCGTTGATGCTGGCGAAAAGCATACACAAGAAAAAAAAAACAAAAAAAACCTGAAATCTAATAGACATACTTTATAAATGAAAGTCTATAAATAAACAAGTATTTTTCTAAATTAGAAACTTCTCCGATAATTAAATGTTAGCCTTACTGTAAGTTAACTATAATTTCTCAGTGAGAACAGACAGCGTCATCATTTTGACAGGAAAACATAATTGATCAGCTATCGGAAGGGCTGCGCAGTTTAAGCTTCCGCCGGCCAACTCTCATTTGGAGGACTGTATATTGGTATTGGATGACAAGTAACTAATTTTTTTTTGTATGACTAGCTTCCAATAACTAGGAACTTTTGGCTTTGATCTAAATTCTAAATAAAAGTTCTTCGTACTACTAGTTTTAATTTTAAAAATGTGTACAACAGCTTCTTTTATCTACCTGATGTTAGGATTAACAAAATAAAGTCTTTTAAGGTTTATAAACAAAAGTTGTAAGTACAAGGAGGCTTAACATGCGTTTATTAAAATAAAGAGAAAGTGGAAATAAATAAAACACACTTACTTACAAACATATAGAAGACAGAATTAAAAACGATGGCAATAAACAGATAGTTTCGGAATATGCGGAGTATTCCAAAACTGCCTGTTTATTGCCATCGTTTTTAATTCTCTCTTCTACATGTTTGTAAGTGAGTGAATTTTATTTATTTTTACTTTCTCTTTAAAAGATGTAAGTAGTTAATAAAAGGTGAATAGACCACTTTGCAATGTGATTGGTCTGCCATTAGTAAAATAAGATCTGCAGCCTGACTATTAATATATAATATTGTTGCCCGTTGATTTTGCTAGTTGCCAAAATCGTGCGGAGCGGGTGGGTGGGGGATCTTGTGATGGGTGGACTTGGACTTCACTGAAAGCGTCTGACGGTCCTCGGAGACTCGTTGGCGAGAAGGGCGGGCTTGCTGGCTTCGCAAGGCCTCTTCACTGGTAATGCTCGCGGCGGGACTTTGATCGACTCAGCTGCGGGGAAACAGACTTGAACACCGCACTCGAGATGGCTTCGGTAATCCTCTTCGATTGCCGGCAATGTCGCTTCCGTTGGCCGGGCTTCAGACGTTGTCTAGCGGGGAGAGCGGACTGGCAACCCTCGCTGAAGTTAGCTTCGGTAGTTCCCTTCGTTTGCCGGCAACGTGTCTTCCGTTCGCCGGGCTTTGGGCGTTTCCTAGCGGGGAGAGCGGACTGGCAGTCCTCGCTGGAGATAGCTTCGGTAATTTTCCCTTTCCTACTCCAGGTGGAGTCTTTGTCATGCGGCAGGTTTGCCGTTAAAACCCAACTGTCCTCTCTGGCTCTGATTAAAGACTTCAATGTGACTTTTCGGCCACGAATGAACTTTACTCTTTGGGCTTCTGCCCAAAAACGCACTCTGCTAATCTCTCTTCAGGTAGAGATCTCCTCCTATGGCCGGCTGTAGCCCAAAACGAACTGTCTTAAAATGGTGGAACTCTCCATTATATCCCGGAGTCCGGCCTCGACATCATCTCTGGAACGGTCAACTATCCTCAGAGGTGATGAAGAAATCGGGCAACGGGTTCAGGAAGAGTCCACCTCTAGGGGGGGAATGTGTGTTATGTTCCGTCGAGTCGTCTTCGACTCCTGGTGACTTCATGAACGAGCTCTCTCCAAGTTGATCTTTCTCGAGCAGCATCCCAGTTGCTTCCTTTACACCATCCAGCCATCTTGTTCTCTGTCTTCCTCTTCTTCTGCTCCCTCCGACCTTTCCCAGCATTATATTCTTCTCCATTGATCTGTCAGCTCTCATCACGTGTCCGAAGTACGTCAGCTTCCGCTTGAGCATCAATGCCTCTAATGAGCATTCTGGCTTCACCTCATCGAGCACAGATTTGTTTGTCCTCCTTGCAGTCCATGGGACTTTCAGAAGTCTTCTCCAAATCCATAGCTCGAAAGCCTCGATCTTATTTATTTCCTCAAAGTCCAGCTTTCACATCCGTACATTGCGACAGGAAATACCATAGCTTTAATGATCCTAATTTTAGTCCTAATTGTAACGTCTCTATCCCTTATTATCTTTTTTAGAGCTGTAGGGGGGGAATAGAGAAGGAAAAAACACCAGGTAACAATATTATGCAATATGATTTGATATTAATTATTTATCAATTTCTAATCAAGGAAATAGAAATTATGTTACATTCAGAAATGGTTAAGTTCTAAATTGTTAAAATTCTTCTTGCATTGCTTTCACATGATTCCAATTACATTAGTGTTATTGGTATTGCTGGCAAACTGATGATTAATTACCATGATGGAAATGAGGAATTCTAGTTTCAAGATATTTTTACTTTTCTTGGATTAGATTCCAAGCAGTAAGACTGAAATTATAGTGAAGATATTCTTTGCTAAGGCCTATAAAAATTTCATTAGTTAATTGTAAAGTCCCTGCACTTTACGCAAGGAATTCATCACAGATCGACTTTCAATAATCTATAAAATAAAAGAAATTAAAGACTTTGGGGCTACTAAATTATTACTTCTATGTTTTACTTTCTTTGCTTATAAAGGTATCTTATGTGGAAGATCTTTTATTGAATAACCTATTATTTTCATACGGCTCACATCATTAAGACTACGTTTCAATTTTAACATGAGAAATTGCTTTTCCAATTATAACCAAATAAGCTGTAAGATAAATAACATTATAACTGCAATAGAACTCATCCTATTTACCTTACATTAAATGTTTAGTACAATATTAACTCTACTAAAATCCTGGGAATTTTTGCTTGTGACATACAAGATAAATTTTCATTAAAGTTTCAAATGTTAAATTAAAACTCAATCTTTAAATTTTTCCCATCTAAATTTGATATAACTACGTTATAGTGTTCAGATTTTGCACTAGGGTAATATGCCGCGGATTACAATCTTTAATATTTCGATATTTTGTGAAGTTTACTGGGCCATCAATTTAGCTATTAACGAATTAAAACAGCATTTAAAAAGTTATATCTTCGTTTACGCTGTATTTTAAGTGTACTGAAATTTTATGAAGGAAATTATATAATATTTAAACACCAACTTGGCAACAAGTTCAGAACTTACATAACATCTGAATTGGTAATTTATACTTCTAAAATAGGAGATTAAATGATTTATTTGTAGTTTACGAGAATTTATTTTAACAAAGTATTGTGAAATTAACTTATCTAAATATTCAAATAACCTAAATTATATAATTACTGGCAAGTCATTTCAAAATATATTCTAAATAAATAATACTACAGTTATTTTATTATTTTAAATGAATTTCTTTCTTCGATTTCCTAGTAACACGTATTAGATACATTAAATCTTTGAATGATAAGGTTATAGATCAAAACGGAAGTTTTGCAATTCAGCCAATAAAAAAAAAAAAAAAAAAAAAAAAGTCCATATTCAATTTATCGAAGTCATTCAAGCTAATATTTTGTTACTTCAATCCAATGTACCATTTTCCTCATTAACATGTAATCTTCTATTGTTCTTAAGTTGTTTATTTATTTCCTTTAACTTATTTTGGAATTAGATTTGGAATATTAGCCACACCGCCTCAAAATGCTCTGTAGCCATGGTGTCATCATCGCAATTTGTGTCCCAATAAAATGCACATTCAATTAAAAAAATTCAGAGTTGTTGGTGATTAAAACATTGAAATATTTGACTCACTTCTTTAACCGTTGAATCTTCCTCAGTTTCAACGGTATGCTTTTCCCCCTTTGCAGATTTAACAATGACGTTTATTTTCTTTCCAGACTCTTCCTCCGCCATGTTGATTCTCAGATTGCTGAGGTGTGTTTCGGGAAGAAATCAAAAAGATATTAAAATGAGTCACTGAAGTTCATATTTTATAAATTAAATCATAATTTTAAAAGCTATTTAATAAACAAAATAGTTTTTGGAGTTTTTAAATTGTCGAAGAGTCATCACTGAAGGTATATGGGTTCGAGAGTATCTACTTTGGTTCACAGCACCACCTGTTCCGAAGTGAGAGAAGCAGACAACTACAGACCAACATATCAGAGGATAGGAGATGGGAATCTTCGGGAATACGCTGGCCGGGGCACATGTATTTTTCGCCTTGTTTCTATCAGTTGTAATAGGTAAGTCGATGACTTTTCCTATTCAGTGCCGGGTTTGGCTTTCTAGATTTTCAGGACCTACTTTATATGAAATGATCTTGCACTCAGTCACATGTGAAAAGACGTCGACCAAGTAATAGTAACTGGATTCATCTCGCGATCCCTGTAAAATGCTCTCAGAGAATTCCTATCGGAAATTAAATATCCGACATTCACAAACTACATTTATCGTTTTATTGATTTTCAAAAAAAAAAAAAAAAAAAGGGTACTCTTCCTCTTAATGATTTGTTTTTATTATTTTGGAAATTTTATGAAATTCTAATGTTGAGTATTTGAATATGATGTAAACACAGGATCAGCTTATCAACTTCTTTTACAGATAAGAGTAAAATTAATATAGCGAAAAATTTAAAAAGTAGTTAAAAGTCAATTACCTCTATTTTTGTTTTGTTTTTTCTTTCTCCTTTTTTTTAAAAAAAAAAATTTAGAATAAGAAAAAAAAGTTCCATTTTTTTTTTTTACAGTGTTGAAAATATGTTGAATATTTGTTAATGTTATTGATGATTTTTTAATACTAGCAAATTATTATTATTATTCTATCTAAGTGCAATTGTGTATCTGTGATGAATATAATAAATTTCTACAATTTTTGTTTAATGCTTTTCTTTTTTGTTTTTAATTGTTATTACTTTACAAAACTTACTTGACGGATTAAGTTAAGCTTTCAAGGCAAACGCAACTTTTTTTTTCAGTATGTTTTATATAGTAAGCCAATTTATTTCCGAAATTAATTAATAAAGTTATTTCTTAATATATTGAGCTATTTATAAAGTAATTAAATATGTAGAAGAATAATCAAAAAAAAAAAAATCCTAAAGATATTCAAACGATTTGTATTTTTATCTAAGCGCTTCAAAAAATTTTTGTTTTTCAAACTTGAAATACTTGAGGTAAATTTTCTTTTTTCTTACAGAAAATCATTACTTTGCAACATTTAAGATTACAAATCTCTTCTTGAAAATCTAGTATATATGTGGTTTATGTTTTTAACCATAGAAAGATCAGTCTGAATAATGCACCTTTAATTTGAAAAATATTGAATAATTATAATTAGTTGAATACTGTTTAAGGAAGAAAAAAAAAATCATTAATCTGTTAGTTTTTCAAATTTGCAATAAGACTTTTTTTTATTTGATAACATTTTTACAACGTCCAAAGCGTGTATAAAGAAAATAGAATAGTAAATACTAAATTCGAATTTCAAGGATGAATTTTTTACTTATTAAAATCTTTTACATCTTTGTCAACAGCCTGAGTTAACTTTTTATCATAAACTTGTTACAACTTCTTTGAATAAAATAAAAGATAATAAAATTTTGAACCATGCTTCTATGAAATAGTTAAATGTAAGTATTTGAATCGTGACATTGACTTTATTTCCCCCTTCGCATTTTATTTAATGAAGAAAAATATCTTCGAAGGTAATTTCTTAAAAGATATGTTCAAACGTGATAATCACGAAATATTTTTGAAAAGTAAAATCTCCTCGAAGTGGATTGCCTTAAAATAGAAAATTACAATTCTAAGTATGGAAGTGTTAGTTAACAGGAAAATTATTTAGTTTCTGTTTTCAAATTTTACAACTTTAGTATTTTATCTCGGTGGTGAGAGACGGTGAGAAATTATAGCTACAGCTGGAAATTGTGTAGTTTTGCAGCGCCACCGCATCTATCATTCTATAATGATAAATGATCTTTTGAAGTGAGTTTATATGTAAAACAGAAATTAAAAAGAGAGAGAGAGATAGAGTGCATTTCAGTTTAACAATTTACTACTTGTTATTAAGAAATAATTTGATTTCTGCTATTAAAAAATATAGAAGAAAAGTAGCATAAAGTAGTCCATTAATATTTTATGCTAGTATCGATGTTTTATATCTAATTCTCTAATTATTAAGTAAAGTTTAATTTATTTCTATGATTCTTACATTTTATTGGCGTTTCTGTAATAAATTTCAAATTGCTATACGTTAATAACCGACTGATCTTGACGGTTATAGTTTCGGAAATCAGAAATTGAATTATGTAATCGATTTTTCAAATTAATTCAATTTTGAAATTGATCATTTCGAAAACCAGCCGATGGCTTTTTGAAGTATTGTTGTAATGCACTATCTTTATGGTCAATTGCTTTTGCGATGGAGTAAGATTCTTTTAATTCGAAAATTATGTTATTGCTGAAAATGAAAATATCGAACTTTTTTCAGAATTAATAGGAAGTTTTCTACATTTTCTATACAGTGAAGTCTCACTTATACGAAATATTCAATTATACGAAGAATTTCTCATTCCCCGGCGAAACCCCCATAAGTCCTATTTGTAATTCACTTATACGAATAATTTTTGGTTCCCTATCATATTCGTATAAGTGAGACTTCACTGTAATCATCAGGCAATCGACACTTTTTTTTGTCCAGCTGGGATCAACATTTCTGCATCCTATGCTGCATTACCCGTTCTAGAAAACTTGCATGAAACCGGCAAGTTGTTCTAAAAATGAAAAGTTGCTATAAATAGAGGATGATATAATTTGAAGCAAGTTTTAGAAGCAACGCATAGCGACGAGAAAAAATGTATTTCAAAAGGTGCTACAGCGCTGATTTCAAGCTGGAATGAATGTCCTCTGTTCGTGGTTTCCACCTATCACTTTCTCTTCTTCCGCAATCTTTTATTTTCCTTTTTCTTTATCTGCTGTAGACTGAGTCTAAAGCTGCAAAACTCACCTCTTCGCCGTCACAGTATTATCAATCACTACATTTTCTAGCGCGTTTTTGGGCAAGTTTTCCAGCCATATAACCTGCGCAATAGGATCAGAACGGGGGAAAAAAATCCAATGCGAGTAATTTATGCATTTTTAAAGCAGATAGCATACGTAGAACGGCTCGCAAGCATTCAATGTTATATTTAATTTCAGAATACCATCGGAAAAATTTAATGAAAAATTAAATAATCATCATTTTATGAAGTAAATTTTGTCCCAGACTGACTAGGGACGCACTATCAGTTGGTGGCGATTGTGCGATTCCAATCGAAGCCTTTCGTAGCGCAAAAGTGTACGCAAAGCTTAATACAATGTTTTACAAGCACGTCATCACTGCTCATTAAGTTTTCCCTCCAGAATTTTCATTCGGCAGGTTTCTAAATCTCATGAAAATCTTTCATGTACCTTCCGAGTTATTTGAGCGAAATTATCTTCTCAGAATTAATTTGCACCAATGTACGATAGGAATGCTATGAAAAACTTTTGCCCCGTTTGGTCGGAAAATTTTATGCAAGGATACAGAAAAATCTGTCAATCTCTCGATTATTACAAAAAAACCTTGCAGATAAGACAGCTAATAAAGTCTGAGCAAGTTTTCATGTTTTCGATTTGTAATACAATAATGATCGTCTTTCTAATTTTATTTCCGAAAAGCCCTCGTACATATTATATCACATTAGTTTTCATCTGCTGTTTTTTTATTTTAGAAATCCTTACATTTTATGATCGAGTTATTTTTTTATGTTTAACTTTACCTAAGTTTCAAATTGATTATTGTCAATGGAATGTTTGCGTTTTATCTTTATCATATCTTTATTTAATCAAGCTGCTGAATGGATCTTAATGTGCTGTTAAATTGTACAAGAAGGAAATCTGACACTTGTTGATAAGTATTATTATAGTTAAGTGTTATATTGATAGAGAACAGGTTTACTTTTATCGTATTTACCTACTGAAATTAAAAAATCTGCCATGATGCTTTACATGATAACAGCTGTTAATGTTTAAAATGAAGAATAAATGAATGAATTAATAAAATAGCACAGATGTACTAGTTTTAATTATTATTTAGCTTTATTTTTTATTTGTATTTTGAGAGTCCCTTAGAATTAAAGGGTAGTTTCAGGAAACTCGAATTAAAAAGTGAAGTGATCAAAAAAAAAGTCACCTGCGAGAGTTCTTATACGAAAATCTTTCGAAATAGACGAAGAACATAGGCGGATGCTGTGAATATAGATTGGATAAAATGGGATTTCCAAAGGCTGCTGCATGAAAGACATTAATATTGCCATGATGACGATTTCAATTGCTAATAAAAATCTGGGGACCAGCGTGTGCTTCAGACTCACAGGTAACTTATAGTCAGCCTTTCAGAAAAGTTAGCCCCACCTTTTGAAAAATCTTGGATCCGCCAGTGACGAAGAATATTTGATGTATGAGGTAAAATTTCGCAGAATAGTTGTGCTTATATGCTTGTTGTCGTAGTTCTGTCCTGAATATACCAGAAAATATATCCAGAAGTTATTCTGATAAATTTAAGAAGTAGAATGTTTACCATGCTTGAAAATTTTATAAAAATTAAAAGAAAGAAAGATCGAATGTCCTGATTTGGTATCTGCCACTTTCTAATAAAGTGTAATATATTAATTTTTTTTTTTTTTTTTTTTTTTTGCCTTGATCCTACGTTTTCCCGGTCGATGGCGTAATAGTCGTTTGCGCCGCAAGAACTACTGCACTGGATTCGAGGTGGATTCAAATTGGATGAATTTAGTGTCACAGTTCATCGCTGTTGATCGATTTTAATACTGGACTTGTAGATGCATAAAGTGATGGAATCGTTATTTAAGTTTCTTTCAGTCTGTTTCTGAGTGAAATAACAATATATGAAATTTCATTATATTCAAATCTATGCGTATTAATCATGTTCCTTACTATGATCTTTGTATTGTACATTATAAATCTACGATCTTCGACACAATAGACGCCAAGATAAGAATTTGCGGAGAACCAGGCAATAGCATACATTAATTAATTAATACTAATTTTCATTTTGTTTAAATCGCTATAAAACATTCGACAGAAAAGATAAATGATCTTTATTGAAAAGTGCATATTTATTATAGATACCATAATAGTATATAAACTATATAAAGATCGTAATTGGCTAGCTGTCGATATACAGGGTGTCCCAAAGTTAGATCGACAAACTTCGGGTAATTATCGGGAACACCAAAACAAATAATTTTTGTCAGTTAACCCATGTCCGCAAATAAAAAGTTTCGTCACGAGATGGAATCAAAGAGTAATTATCGTTGTCCAACTATTGGATGCCTATATTATTTTTCTCGGACGATGGGGAACATCATATCAGCACTATTGTTCCTGATCCGTGCTTTTATTGCTATTTCTAACAAAAAGCAGTATTAAACATTTCTTTATCCAACCGTAGAATGTTGGGGATTGTAAAGCAGGTGCAATAACTGTTCGTACTGTTATTGGTCATTATTGACTCGTGAGCTCAGTATTACAGCATGTCTTTGTTGTTTGTAGTCGACATTCGATGAACCGACGCTGCAATCTCTGTATTGAAGTAAATAGCCAACACTTCCAACAATTGCTGTAAATCTCATGCTAATAGGATATATTTCTTTGATTCCAACTCGTGTCGAAACGCTAATTTGAGGATATAGGTTTACTGACAAAAAACACTTATTTGGTGCCCTTGATTACCGCCCGAAGTTTATCAGTTTGGGTCTACTTTTCTCCTTGGTCCCTCTTTCCTATTCTGCATTAATACTATCTTCTCGGTATTTTGAAAATATACTGTACAGATATCACGATTTATTCAGTACTAAGTTTTAAGGTTTTTAAATAGTGTCTCACTTGGCTAATAATGTATTTCAATTTACTGGCCAATTTTTTTTTTTTTTTTTAGATTCTTTTTTCATTTCTTAAACAAGATTTTTAAAACGCATTTTTTTCACCAAAGATGCTTAGTTCTGTTTGTAAGTGGATACGAAGAAAACGTAAACAGAAAAACTTTGCTGCCTTGTTTTAATAAAGTGGAAGTTTGTTTCACGGAAGTTATTTTACTGCTGTCTCATTTTCTCTGTCGTAGGGAGTTCACTGGACAGAGTTTCCTGGAGTGACTCACAAAAACTGATGAATACGAGATATTTTCATTTTTTTTTAATTAATATGTTTTTGTTTTGTTACTCAATGTTTCTAATCTAACCTTTTCAATACGGAAAGCAAAGTGACGAATACAATTTGAATTTTTTTTCCTTCCTTGACAAAAACCACGCAACATTTGGACTGAAACCACAGAACTTAGTATATAGATTGATATCTTTTATTACAGAATCATTCTTATTAAATCCTTGTTGAATCATTCTTATTTTAATAAAAAAAAAATAGAATTATAGTATTGATATTGCCAGTTAGTCCTTAACATCTTTAAGTTAGTAGGCTACATTAAAACTTGTTTTTAAAAAACAATTTCGAAATGAATGCAAAAACGTAATAATTTACAGAATATGTTTAATGTAAGCTTAATGTTTAATTCATTATTTAACTGTGATAATTTGAGGCCTATTTATTTTGCCGTTTCTTGGAAAGGCCTCCAATGTTACAGTACATAGTTTTGTCTCTAGGTGTCGCATACTAAAGAGGTCATAATTTTCTTACCTTTTTAAATCTGGAACCGTATAATCGATAATGAATCCGTTAAATTATTCATTTATTTTCCGGTAAAAAAAAAAAAAAAAAAAAAAAAAAAATATTGAACTGCTTATTATTTGGCAGTGCTGTCTGTTTAACATCTTAATTTATATTTAAAATCCTTTTCATAAAAGCTTAAATGTTGCAATATATAGAAAAAATATTATTTGTTATTTACCTGAACGGTCACGTTTGGCGTCCACATTAATCCAGTCATCTAAAAGTGATTTCCTTTTTATAAAAGAAAAACTATTTTTAACTTATTTACTGTATCAGTGACATAGGCAGGACGGGATTTGGGGTTAGTTTAATTGTTTATTCAAAAATAAATTAATAAAAATTAATAATTTTTTTTTGGCTCAAATTTCGTCCTCCAGAAAACATTTCTGATTGCACTTCATATCATTTTCCTCATATTATTTTACACGGAAGCTTTTTACACAATAGTTCAGTGTTTAATAATTCTAGATTTACAAACCAGTAAAATCCGTTTCGTTGACATCGGTTTTTTCAATACATTTCCTGTTAATGATATAATACGCTATTGACATTGTGTTCCAATATAGTTCCTGCAATAATAAAACCTCAGTCGTTGCAGATTCATATTCTCCTGAAACGGATTTTTATAACGAAATGATTTTTTTTTTCCTTTTCTTAAAACTAACGAATTTTGCATTTGAGAGCTTTGGAATGAGAAAAACCTCTTTGGTTTATCTCAAAGTGTTTTCTTTAGTAGCAACAAAATTATCTTTCCACGTAGAACTCTTAATTGAAAAATGTAACATTATTAATTTCTCGGAAAAGAAGGGCTGCAAGTGCAATGTAAATTACTTGGGCCTACACGTCAAGGGCGTGTGTAGGATTTTATTTCGGGGATCCAGGGTCACATTAGGAAACTGACCAGAATAAAAAAAAAGACGTCGTTTTCAAAATTTCGTAATGAGGGAACCAAGACGTCTTCAACTTGCTATCAAAATGAAAATACGAAAGAAAACTGGACTAATCTATACATTTTGAGATGTATAGATCTAAGAGTTTCCCCCTCCCTCCTTCTGTTTACATCCATGGTCTACGCACTTTGTTTCGTTGCGTAACAACGTTTGTACGCTTACGGTGCTACGTGCAGGTGTGAAGGCGTTTCCAGAGCCGGCGCTAGGAGGGTGCGGGGCCTCGGGCGAGATGAATTTTGCGAGGCCCTTGTCAATCCTATTTTAACAACCAAAAAAAAAACGGAAATCTTACTTTATCAACTAAAAAAAAAAAAAGCAACGATCCTATTTTTATCCTCTTTCTTCTCACCAGGCGCTGGGCCTTGGGCGGTCGCTCCATTCGCCACCCCCTAACGCCGGCCCTGGCGTTTCTTATAAGCACCTAAAAATTAACTGGTGTTTTCTTTATGAATTCCTGAAATTAGAAGTTTTTAAGAGAATTACTGTAATTGAAGATATGTAAAACGGCGCACTTTATCTACCAAAATATATCAAGCAAACTCACTTTTTAGGTAAGGTGTGGCTGATTATTTTAAAAATACAAAATTCTGCGAGTTAAAAAATAAAATAAAAACCAATGTTCTGTAACTGAGCCAGGCTATGCTTTTGTATGCTGTTAACATTTCCTCCCGGTAAAGATTATGTAAAATTGGAAAATATTGAAATGAATATTACATTATTTGTAAAATTAATCATAAAATGATAATCGTAATAATTCTATTTATAGCTGATTATCGCAAACTGCTGCAAATGCAATTGCAAATATTTTACTTGCCTACAGATAAGATTAAATTTCTGCTTATGTAAAAATTATTATTCCAAATTCTTAACTTAAAGGCCCAAATACTGCTTTTATGGATTAGATATATGTATAAATTCACACATTTACTCGTGTAGTGCATGTTTCTTGTATTAAGAGACGAATGTGATAGTTAACAATATAAAACTTTTTTTGGACGAAATCATCAACGTTTGCATCACTGCTATTGACATTATTTTGTTTTCAAATCAACCCGAAAGATCTGAAGAGATTGAGATTCGAATAATGTCCTATCAGAGCTATAGACAAGGTGGCTTCCCAGAGAAAACAAGTCGTAAGGCAATGTCGATTCAGAACAGTGCTCTCTGAAATCTTATTAGAGCAAATAAGTTGTAATAAAACATCTCATTCCATTTCGTCTCCACTTATATGTTTGTTTCCATTAACAAAGTTTAAATACTTTGTGAATTCGATTGCTTGCATTAATTCTTTAAAGTACGAATAACGAGATTTTAATATGAAATATAGATAATGAATGAACACAATAGAGTGAATTACAACAAACTGTCATTTAATGGCTTTTATTGCTAGAGCACTAATAAGAAAAACTTCAATTGATCTTTAATCAAAGTGAAGGCGCTTTTGAACTATCTAAAGAGGAAATGAATCCATGGAAATAACCTAAGTAACGATTTAAAAAAAAAAGAAATAAACATTTCTCTGAAAAAGGAGGAATTAGTGTTAGTCTACGTTGTTTCTTGGGAATCCTGTAAATATTATTAAAAGCAAGTGAATATAATAACGGATCTAGTTATTTTTACTGTTGTTAAGCGCCATCTGTGATCAGGGTTTTGGAGTTCAGGACACTCCTTGAGTGTGATACGGTTGTTATTTCTTCACAAAGCAAAGGTGCAATCGAAGGTCACTTACTAGATAGTCTCCGGTGTTTTCTCCTTGTGCTGATACCTGTAGCCCTTCTTGAAGTCGGTGGCGTGCAGAGAATAGCGGATATGAAACGCGGATTCGTCGAAGCTGCTGTCATTGACAGTCTTGTCATGGTTGTTACTGGGAGACCGCACGCACTGTCGGACGCCCAGGCCATCGGTGTCCAAAACAGCTTTGCTAGTGGAAGGGAAAAGGCATTTGAACACATCCCTTCTCAGTTACTTCGAAATTCAGGAAAAGGATTTTGGATAGCGGGTGGCAAGACAATGAAGGCCCATGATTAGAACTCGGAATTCGAAATCAACGAATCACAGATTTTAAGTGTCTAACAATTACAAACATCACATTTGCGAAACTACGAATGCTAATGATTTTCACAATAAGATATTCTGTACTATTTAATCGCTTGGTTTTGATTCTTGTAAGTTGAACATAGAAAATATAATATTTCTTTTGCTTCATTGTGAAGGTTTATTGTAATACGGACAAAACACAATAAAAAGTTCTGGTTCTGTTTGTTCCAATAAAAGACTAAAAATACTTTATCTTTGTATTGTTTATTAACGATACATAAACAGCGTTTTAGTAAAACATTTAATTGATGTAGTTTAGCAATTTTTTAGTAATAATTTTTTTAGTGAAAGATGAAGTGTACAAAAGAAAAAAAAAATTAAATCTACAAAAAATAAAAAATCAACAACATTAAGAGGATTCATTCTGAGGATTAAAAAAATATATTTTTTTTTAACAAAGTGAAAATGAAGCGATTTAAATCGACATACAGCGGGATCGACTATTTTCAAATGCTTGATTGTAAAAGCCTTGGCAGAATAATAGGCTACGATAGTTTGAAACAGACCCTACCGCGAATGATAATAAATGAATTGAGTTGAAGTTGTTAAGGGATTCGAACAAATAATAATAGGCATGCCTTTCAAAGGTTTTACACTTAATTGGCTTGGTTCAATTGCTGTGTCTGACTATTGTACAATTTTTTTCCCAGTTCCTTTTATCTGGCCTTATTATCGTTTTGTATGGCTACCTTGATGACATTCTGTCGTTCAGTGAGCCTTTTGTCTGGTCTATTATATTCCAAATAAACGAGCTTGTATTATTATTATTATTATTATTATTACTAGCCTTCATTATAAGAGAGAACTAATGAAAAAAAATAAAATTAAATCTTTCAAATGGATATATTGATTTTTTATCTCTTATTGGCATAACTTTCCCTTAAACAGAAGAAGTTGCAATTTCTTCGTTATCTTCCTGCCAAGAAAGAAGTAAGAGTAACATTGAACCGCATGTTATGAATCAAAGCCGAAGCCGTCCTTTACAAGATCACATGTTGACATAGCTGTTGTATTTAAAAAAAACGTTTGTAAGAATTACATTTAATCTTTTTTGTAACTGTTTGTCTTATTTGATATTTATTTATTTGCTAAGTAGAAACATTATATATTCTTAATTTAAAAAAAAAAAAAAAAATCACTTCAAGTTGCCATAATTTTATATTATTATTACGGTATGTAAAAGTTTCAAACCATGGGTTTCCCCAGCTAACACAACATGGCGGGTCAAGGACCAAAGCACATATTGCCAAGTGTAAAGACGAGTCCAGGAATGATTAGGGATGTGTGGTTGTGTCCATAAATTTCCTAAATATGCGTGTTGTGTTGAATATCACAACGTGTGGTGAATGCGTGGTGTAGTGCCTGTCTGTATCCTATGAGTTGAGAACTGTGTAATGGTGTAGAAGTCGCTCATAAGATCCTGGTTCATCTGCGATGACCATTGGATGCGCTGGCGTGGTTTCCCAGTCTTGGTGGTCGCCTGCTCTGACACAGACGAAACACTTCCGACCGTTCGGGCTGGATGGTGTTGCCCGGGCATTGTGATAGCCATACTACAGAATGGGATGGCACTTTCTCCACCACCACCTGCGGGAGACTGTAGTATATTTTTCGAACAGAGGCCTCTGCCTAACCCCTGAACGCGGGTGCCTTTATCCTGTGCCACACCCGATGCAGCATGATCTATATTAGAACGAGTTCTCATCATAGATGGTTGGACCCTTTAGCCTACCCTAAAGCTAGTGTAGTTCCCGCCCACCGCGAGGATTATTATTATTATTATTTCTTGTCATTTATACTAAAGGTTTATATTTTTTCATCTTAATCTGAAAGTTATTTGAATTTATTACGATAATTGTTAAATCTTACAAATGGATATATTGATTTTCTGTCGATTTTGTTTCTTTCATAGATGAAAATTATTGAACAACCAACCTAGAGGTTATTTTATTAAATGTTATTCAATTTTAGTGTAGATGAAAACGAATTTGACTTATTGACGTTTCCAAATGTAATTTCAATGTGTCACGGGACTACACTTATCTTGCTATTTTCCAAAAGCGGTGTCCAATGTTGAGCGTCTCTGTCTATCTTTCGCTGTATTTCATTATTTAAGCCTAATCCGCGGTGAAAAAGCGCTTGTTCCCATTGCGCCATCGCCGGGTGGATTAAAACTTCTTTTCGGTAGGTGTGTTTTGACGAGGAATCCGCAGCTCAGAAAGGTTGAGGTTTCGGAGCGACAGGAGAGAACCAGATGATTACGCTCATTAACTGGGACGCAGGTGGTAACCATTAACACGAACCTTCTTGCCACAAACACTTCTCAGGTGAATGTCACGGAGGCCGTCGGTCGATCGCTTTCCAATAGTTTCCAAAATTTCCTCTTTTACCGCCAAACTTGGTATTCATTGAGTTTTTCCCAATCCCTGGCGACAACCTTCCTCTATTGCTGTCAAATCAGATTTACCGTCAGATCTAGTTCACCAAACTGTTAATGACATAGCAACAGAGATTCAGCGCCTGTCTCTCAAAGCATGTAAGAAACGCTGACTTAAAAGGAGGAAATAAATTAAAGAAAACGGTTACTTTTATTCTGTAAAGAGCAACAATAGCTAAAAGATATACAGTACTTAAACTCCCGATTATCCGCGGAATTGGGTGGCGCGGCAACCGCGGATAATCCGAAATAGGACGAAAAAGGACGAAAATCAACACAAAGATGCTTTTAACATATTTTATTTACATTAAAATGGCAATACATACGCTAGTTTAGGAGGGGGGGGGGCGTTACCTTCTCCATGTACAACTACAACTAATACCTCAAGCGTCAGATGTCAAGTTTTGTTTCAAATAACACTCAACTTACGAATTAGTGTACGTGAATGAAAGAAATTAAAACAAATTTACAAAATAATAAAAAAAACAAAATCAAGTTGGTGGCTTATTTGACAAGTCAGCTGTCTGACGTGTATGTAGAAGGGGAAAGGCTCTCCCGTAATTTAGTGTAACCTGCCGGCATAAGCTCCGCCCACAAGGTCATTCTTTAAATTGTTTGTCTATAATTATCTTCACTTACTTTGTTAGCCTCTTTCATTGTTTACCTCATTCTAGATTTAATTTTTTTTTTAATTCCGTAATTTATTGTACAGTAAAAAAATGGAAACAGGAGAGGTCCACGGATAATCGGGAGTTTACTGTATAGATAAACATATACTCCGTATTAATTAGCAGCCGAGTGACTTTTAGTAATACTAGTCATGATTCAATCAAAATTAATGTTTACTTATCTTCATTTCTTCAAGTGAAATAAATTAAAATAAAATAAAACAAAATCTTAACTTTACCTCTGTTTATAACAGATTTGATTACATTGGCCGTTCTAATAGAAGATTTGCGATTAAACCCCATTTAAAAAAAAATGCATAATCAAACGAAGCTTCTAGTAATGATGGAACTGTATCGTGGGGCGAGTTATAATAATTACATAATTTTTAGGGAGTTATTCAGTAACTTGATTTATTTCATATCGTTTGCTTATTGTGGCATTTATACATTTCAGAATTATTATTATTATTATTAGTCAAATTTAACGCGCGGTGAGGATATATAACAAGAATAAAAAGCATAAAACCGCACACAATTAAAGGGTCACTGAGCTATTTTTGGATTTTTCGTACCGGGAACCCAAGACGGACCGATTAGAGATTCCTTATTATTTCTTCTTCTTCTTATTATTATTATTATGTATTTTTAAATTCAAAATTCAAACTAAATAATGAAAAACAAATTAAGGGCGAGTAATGTGCAAATTGGATAAGAGAAAGAGAGAGAAACAAGTGTTTCACATATCCCATGTCATGAGTTATTATCAGTAGAATCGGGGACAGCTGTTTCGTCCATATTAGAATTCCTCAGAAGTATTTATCTATTTGATAGATAGGTCCCCAGAATGCAAAAGATTGTGGATTACACTCTTGGCGGTGGGATAAAAATAAATAAATAAAATAAAATAAAAAAGTAAGAAAATCAACTAGTGTAGATTTAAAACATTGGCCACATATGGTGTGGTTGTGAAAATTTTGTATTTTTCTTTCTATTTACTTCATCATTGCACATTAAAACCTTTATTTCTGGCTGAATAACTGCTTTTTTTTTTAGCCTTTTGTGGTATGGGAATATTTTAAATTTTAAAGAATCAGTTTTCGTCTAATAACTGATACGCCTTAATTAAGCTGAAGAAATAAAGATAATTTCCTGGGAATTGGCAAGAAATATTGTAGTTAGATCTGAGTAAACTATATTGCAGTAAAACGTTTTTCGATATCCATTTCTGTCACTAAAGACACATTTACTCAATAACCTATTGATTTTTTTTTTTTTTTTTGGCTTTAATCGTGAACAGTCAGATATAACTGTCGTCAAAGTGTCTGGGTATCAGTTGAATATTGTCCCAGACCTGTAAAGCACATCTTAGGTCGTTCATCAAATTAAGACAAGTTGACCGAGCTCTGATAAGAATCGTTGGTTCATATAAGCCAGATGCGTGTCTTACGTGTAGCAACTGCGAAATTTAAGTTTCTGCATTTCCCTAAGGAAAACGAACGCACTTACGACCACACCAGTTGATGTCTGCACTTTCAACCGCATTGTTGGCAGCGATGTTCAACAGGAAGATCTCGCTACTCTCTTGAGGAATCGTCGATTCTTGACCCGTCACTTTCCTTCAATCGCTTCTCCATCGCTTCACGAACTTGGACAGATTTAAATGATGAGTTGTTTCTCGTCAAATGACAGTTACAATAGCGGAATCTCAATCCTTCTAAGTTTAGTACATTTCATAATGAGAGCTACTGTGTCGCTGGCACTGAGTCGCATCCATTATATCCATTCTGATATCGTTAGACGACCCAAGGTCCAGAAGGCCATTCTTGGTTCCCAAAACCCTTCACAATCATTTATAACATAATAAAAAGTAAACAACATAATAATCAAATAAATGGAACTGTTTAATTAATTATTTATAAGGAATATATCTGTATCCCCAAACAAGGATAGGCAATAACAGGAGTTAAAGACTCTTGTCAACTTTAACAGATGAAATAGTCAGGCCGACTCTCGCTCGCCTAACTTCTATGAAAGAAAACTGGCACCATTTGGTAAAATATCAGGTGACCTGCAAAAAACATCACTGCTAGGCACAACTTATATTTTACGAAGATATTTGGACAATTCTTAGATCTCTGGGTGAGGCTTGAGTTGCTCAATTACTCCAGTCAAAGATGTGATGCTTATATTTTTTTGTCTTTGTACCGTGTCATATGTTAATATAATAATAATAGTAATTCTTTTTTACTCAAAGAATAAAAAAAAAAAAAAAGTAGCTAACCTTCTGATTCCAATCACAATCCTTTTTTTGAAGAATGAAACGATTGAACTGCATTTATAAATTTTTAAATAGCAATTTCAATTAAATAAATGACTTCATTCTCTGAAAACACTATCGTAGTTTTAAAGCTTTTGTAAATTGTTTTGATTCTAGTCGTGTTTTTTACAATTTTATTATTGTGGAATTGCTGTACATATTATCTTACGCTCTGTCTGTTTTGAAGGAATTACTATAAATTTGATAGGATTTTATTTTGGAAGTTTTTTTATTTCATTCCCAAATTGTTTGCTTGAATATAGTTTGATAAAAAAAAGAGAAGATGACAAAAATGATCTTTTGAAGTTATTAAGAAGTTGTATCCACAAATATATAAATAAGTTAAAGTTACTGGGAATTATTTGCGTCTTCATTTACTTTATTAGATTTATTCTGAAGAGTTTTTTAACATAAAAAATGTTTCGTTAATCTGAGATGTCACCAAGTAACGAGATTTAATCTAATTAGAAAAGTTACTCCTACATTTCCATCTCTTGAATGGAGACAGTTTCCATTTTCTAAATTAACGTATTCAATCTAAATGTTAATGTTTTAAATGTTTTTTTTAGAGGGTCTGATGTTTTCCTTGAATTAAAATGTTTTTAGAAGATTGCTCTGATGGCCAAGAAAAAAAACTAAAAAAAAACAAAAAAAAAACCGTATTTTTAATTTCTTTCAGTAGAAGCTGTAACTGCACAATTTCAGCTGTTTGATTGAAATTATTAAATAAACAAGTAAATAAATAAACCTCTTTATTTTAAGAGATCTTGACTATATTTTCTGCCTCATGGATCCCTTTGGGCACTGTAAAAGCCTCCCTGCCATCTTTTGTAGGATCTCCCAACAGATCTCTTCCCTTTTGGTCTGTATTTTAATATCTGTTTCGCTATTCGAGAGTCATCCATTCCCTCAACATGTTCCTTCCATTTGTATCTGTAACTATGGATATATTCAATTATAAGTTTCTGATTCAGTTCTTCTAAAATATCATTATTTCTTTTAAGATCTAATTTTGTATATGCTTATCCTGCCGGCGCATGCATCTAATTTCTGCTGCTGTTATTTTGCTTTCTGAGTTGGGGATTATAGATACAACACAAAAATATAGGGATAGTCTTTTTTAACTACTATGGAAGGTGCGACTTTAGGATATATTCAAATTCGTAAAGGTTTAATGTTTTCGGAGAATATACATATATTAGTGATTTTTCCTTATTCACAGTTACTAATTTATATAACTTGGTAGAAGCTTATTTATAAAATGCCTACAGCTCATTGTATATAAGTGAAATAAGTAAATAGAATTGTTTTATCAATAAAATTGGAGAAAAAATGGTAGTATGTATTTGTCTCTATCAAACGATAATAAATCTAAGTTATGTAGGCATAGTCAGGTCTCATTTCCTTCATTCTTTTATACTTTATTTATTTATTTATTTATTTATTTTTGCAGAGAATTAACAGAGATATTATGATTTTATTGTATAGATATTTTCGAAATGTTGATGCTGTTTTTTTTTCTCAAACCAAGAAATATTTCCGGTAAGCAACAAAGGTTTTCAAGGATTACAAACTATAATTATGTAAAATACATATTATTTATTTAAGCATTATAATCTCCTTAACAGTGATCTCAGTCGCTGTTTCGGTAATACTTAGCATGCATTGGGGATTGTAGATGTAACACAAAAAATTAGGGACAGCATTTTAACTACTTGGAACGTGTGGTTTTAGAATATATTCAAATTCGTAAAGATTATAATATTTTAGGAGAATATACATAATAATTGGTAATTTCAGTTTCGTGTAATATTAACATTGGATAATTATCTTTTTTTATAGTTAACACTATTCTATCTCTTTCCAATATTTATTTTTCCTTTCCTTCTTGTATTTTTTTTTTAAAGTTTTGTTTTTTTACAGAGTATTTTGAAACATTTCTTTTTTTGTTGTTGAATTTAGCTTTTTTTTTTTAATTAACTTCAAACTCTATCAGTGCAACAATGCAAAGTAAATAAAAGAAATTAACCCTTTTAGTTTTGTTTTTTTCTTGTATGATTTTGCGATTAAAAAACAAACAAAAAAAAAACGCTTCAACAAATAAAAGAAATAGTTTTGTAGACACGATCATTTTTCACTATAGACCATATTTTTTTTTTTTCAATTTTGTCTTTTATTTATTTATTATTCTTTATTTTATTCTAATTTATTTTATTTTACTTCATCCTGCACTGATGAATTACATACTCAGTTTAGATATCTACTCAATACCATCATAATATTATTAAATATTCTTACCGTTATGGTAAGCATGATAATCCTAATGAGAAATGAAATTGAAATAAATATTTACAACTGTAGATGTAAAGAGAGAAACATTCTTCAGGTATTTAATTTCCTAAAGTTTAGAAATTTTTTCTTTTTTTTTTTTTTAAAAATGACCAGCATTAATCGACGTTTTGTTTGAAATCACTGTGTAACTGATTAAATTTTACTTTACTAAGCTGTTTAATAAGAATGCTGCTCTGAGAGAATCATCGAAGTGATAATTTACCAAAGAACTAATTCATTCAACTGAATTAAATGTCACGTCGATGTCAGCGGCTGCCAGCAGCTGACGATTAATAGCTGCTTCCCTTTTGGCCAAATGTTATTAGCAAAGCCTTATTGTAACGAAAATGTCACGGAAAGGCTTAGGAAAAGCGTTTTAATGGAAAAATGTTTGATCTAAAAGCATTCAGCAGGGATTCAGCTAACTATGAATTAAGGCAGAAAAACAAAGGAAAATCTGGGAGGGAAATTAGACAGTAATACTATTCATTAGCCTACCTTCGTATAGAAATAAGGTTTATTAATATGCATATGTTCCCCATCTTGCCTCTTGTCTTCTGAGCTGGTGACCGAGTTTCCTTGAAAGCTAGCGTACACATTTAAGAAGAAAAAGCCACGATCTTCCTTTTTGTCTGTGTAAGTTTTTCGGTATGGGTTCAGTGTTAAGAAATTTGCATGTGAAGATAACAACAACATTTCCATAGATAAGTATTAGAAATGATGCATAACAATGCATATTAACATCGTTAGTAATCAATTGCCATCTAGACATGCTTCGATCTGATTAAAATTCATTAGAGTTAAGAAACTTATGTAAGTATTTGATTTCATTAACTTTCAGCAAAGGGAAGTTACTCTTTCTATTCAACGATTATTGTAATTTACAAATACGCGATGATTTCTCCTTTATATTTTTTTTTTACAACTGTTAAAAGCAAAAGAAAGTTTTATGGAAAGTAGACTCGAAATTCTTTAGGAACTTCTAATTTTTTTTGAGTTTTCGAACTGAAGACCATTACTATTTCTTATAATCGCTTCACATCACTTAATGTGACGTTTATTTACTTTATTTAGGAAAAGTCTATGTAATTTCTTACCGAATGTAAATTAACGATTATTCGTTCTTGATAAACACGATTTTCAGGTTAGTATCTGTAGCCCATGGGATACAATTGAACACCAGTTTTTAAATGATGCCGGACTAAATTTCCAAAAATTAGATCTGGTTTTAAACAGATTAGGAAATCCTATCTTTTTACTTTTATTAAAAAATCTAATTATTCTTGGTGGTTCTTAAATTTGTCAATAAAAATTTCGGATAATTTCGTTTTGAAATTTTTCGTAATCCAAAATTTTATTACACGTGATCTATATTTTTTGGGATAAAAACGGCAGAATAAAGAGATGTTGACAATCGCAGAGATCCTCATTAAGGAAATATAATCCACCTGCTTGGTGCATACAAACGTTTTTTTTTTTTCCGAAATTATAGTTTTTTTCCAAAGTTCCTTTTTTTTCTCTTTTTTTCTAAACAAATTTGCGTTTTTTTTTTTTTTTTTAAAGAAGTTATTTTTAAATTTATCGAAAAAAAATGTCATTGCAAATTGACTTTTAACCTTTTTTGAGTGCTTTTTTTTTTACTTCATTCTCATTTTTTTTTTCTTTTCTTTTTTAAATTTGATAAAATATTTGTTTTAAAGATCTCATTTTCTTTGTTTATATGATTGCATTAGATTCGGTTAAATGTTCCCCCCCCCCCTTTTCTTTAAAGTCATTTGTTAATCTAAAAACATTCTACGACTTTGTTAATCTAAAAACATTCAATAACTTAATGGTTATGCAAGCTAACTAAATGGTTAGTGTTTTTTATCTAGTTTTAACATTTCCTTTTTTTAAACATTATTTCAAAGAAAAAAAACATTCTTCTAAAATCGCCGTGGTTATCTGTACTTAGATCTCTGTTTTCTCCAAACTATCCTTGGAATCACTGAATCTTCTTAAAACTTAACAGGTACATTTGTCTTTAAGAGAATATATTCGTTATATTTGATTTTTTTTTTTACTGCGATAAAATTTAATTTGATGAACAATGTTGAATGTGATTTGCTTTACCGTTATAGGGTTGACGGAGAAAGTTATATTCAGATGACAACTGTATGGTAACATAGTGGATCTGCTGAGTGGCTTCGGTTAAAGTTTTCTGAATTCATTTACGATGTTGTAAAGTTTTGCTTTACGTAGTTTTATTAATATTTTCTTTGTTTTTGAATTTTTCCCGATAATAAAGTAAATTATTAAGTAAACTAATAGAGTAAAATCGGGGAAAAAAAACTGTTTCAATCAGTCAGTCGTGATCCTGTTATTTGTCTGTGGAACTGTGGAATAATGTTATTACCTGTGACTTTAGTTGTGTTATGCGAAGGTAAACGCAGGAAGTTCAAATTGTTTATGTGAAAGAACTTATTTGTTTATTGGAATTAAGAAGTTTTCTGAGGAGAAGGCATTGACGGTTTGAACAACCAAGAAGGTTAGGATTTTTTGCGTAAGGTTACAATTGCTATGAGTTTGTGTAAATCCACAGTTTAGATAAATCTAAGTATGTTTTCATTGTACTTATGTAATTCTTACGGATTTTTCGTGGCAATGTTGGAACCTTAATACTGATATTAATGTAGTGTATCGCAATATTGGATATCCGATATTAGGAACCCTTTGAATTTTGAGAGGAGCTGAAGAGGAACAATTTTGAAAGGGTCATTGGGGCATTCCGTTAGTATTATGGCCTGAAAATTAACAGTGGCCATAGAAAACCGGCAAGAGAGAAAAGTCTAAGGAGACCAACACAGGAAAGAAAGGAAGCTTCCAGTTCAACTCCGGATTCAAACCCAAATTCAGACGTATCAGCCAAATTAGTAGATAACCGCCTAAACTGTCACGTCTTGCATGAACGGCAACACTTAATTCAGTATGGGACAGTCCTTATAATTTTTTTTTCTTACATCTGGCTTCAAATTAATGTCAAGATTTATGTTTTAAGTTAAAGAAAAGATGAATCTAAAGAGAGAAAGAGTAAAAAAAGAGTAAAAAAGTTGTGATGGTGAACATAATGAAGAAGGCACAGAATGTATCTATTGAAGAGGAATACCTTCCAAAGAAACGAACGTAGACTGAAGTAATGTTGTGATTAAGAAATGTAGACCGCATGAAATGTTGTCATTAGCAGTGTGCAACTTAAGTTTTTTTTCTTGAATGTTTCTTTGATGAATAACATACGACCTCTTTTATTTTGATCGTCAAATAAAAATCTGTGTAAATGTTTATTTCTTTGGTATTTGTAGTCTGATATATATTTACTCTCACATTACTTAAAATAATTTGATGCCAAATTATAAGATAATGGAAAAAGGAAATTAAAACTTTAACATAATAAATAAAGTATCCGATATTCGCATATTTTTCTCTAGTATTGAATAGCGAAAGCAAATATCAAATCCTTAATTAATGTATGGCTCCTGATTAACATTTCTGGGTTAACTTGATATCATTTATTAATTCCAAAAAGGTTGTTTTATTCTATTAGAATTTGTTGTTTATTGTTTGTAAAAAAAGTACAGAATATAATCTATTTCTTCATTGTCGTTTCTAAGTTAAGTTTTTGCGAAGATTTGGAAATTGTGGTTTAGAGTCTGCTGTGATATTATAAGAGTCTGTTGAAATTATATTAAATACAAAGGTTTTGTTTTTGTTGTTCTTTTGATATGTTTACATGTTTTCTTGAAATGTAGATGTTTATAGATTAAAATCGATATTCAGTTCTTTCTGAGATTAATTGCTATCTTTTAGTTGCTATGTGTGATTAAAATTAAAAAGAGAACATATCTTATCTAGATCTTATCGGCAAAGTAGACTTTTGTTGGAAGGGAAAAGAATGGATCCTCCAAATCTAAACTAAAGAACAAGAAATACACAATAAAAATAAAAGAATAGAAATTCATGTGCCAGTCTCTGCTGGCCGCATTGAATTTTCTATGCACATCAGTTAAGAAAAAAACGCCTAAAAAGTAATTAAACACATTAAAAGGTGGACCTAGTGTTTATAAGTGCAAAAATGACATCTCCAAACAGCTGTTTTACGGTATATTGCCGATCTTCAGTGGAGAGTAGTCACTGCCCCTAGGTCCAATGGACCACTTGAGGATAGGCGGGGCTACTACTTGGCTTGTGGGATAAACAAAGCCGCATGTATCGTTTTAACCCATGTAGATATAGAGGGTGAACTAAAAGATTTGATTTGGATGAAACGATTGTAAGGCTTCTAGAATGTTTATATCGGATGTAGAGTTGATTATAGCCTATTGAAGAACACGACAGCAATATATTATATATTAAAGAAAATAATTAATTTTTAAATATTACAAATACATCTGGACGGCATCGAGAACGGATTTCCTTTTGTAAAGGCTTATTACTATCAAGACAACCAAAAAAAAAAAACTGAAACAGTAAGACTTCTACATTTTGAAAGAAGAAATACTGATAGCAGATTCCAAGCCACGACAGCATTTTGGCTGTAAAACAAGTTCAGCAATTTCATAATATTAACATATTACTTCGTACCCATCAGTATGACGCTACAGTAAATTGACGTCGTTCTTTATTTACTCTTGAATTTTACTTTTCATCCCAAGGAAATATGTGAAGTTTAAATGTTTATGTCTTAACTGTTATTTTTTATATATATTTTTGCATAAATAATCATCACATTGTATGTGATTTGTTTTGTTTTTTTTTGTTTTTTGTTTTTTTCCATTTCTCTCTTAATAGTATTCCTTAATTCTCGACAATTTGTAACTGTCGATTTCGTAATTAAATTTCAGAAAGCATAAACCTAAAAAAAAAAAAAAAAAATCTAGAAAATTATATTTTTATATATATATTTACAACTGTGATTATGAAGCAGTTAATTAATTTGTCAATCTAAAAAATTCAGAACGTATTGGGTAAAAAAATATACTAAATATTTCTACAAAATTCGATAATTTAATTGCAAATAAATTTTTAATTGCATATTTAATTTTAATTTTGTATTTCAATGGAAAAAAATAAAACAAAAAAACATCTAAATGTTATTGCAAATTTAGCTTTGTAATTTAGGTTTGAATAAAACTGTCATATTTTATAGAAATGGCCGTAACCATTATATTCTTAAATATTATAATAGTATAGCAGTAATTTAATAAAACATTCCTTCGTCAGAAAAAAATAATATATATAAAATTATTAAAAAAAAAAAAATCCTCAAAACCTGACATTATAGTATTTTTCAGAATTTTAAATTATCTTTGCAAATAAATACAAATTATGAAACTGTTTCTTATCAAACTTTCAGTGTACGTCTTGATGACTTCATTTTCTTCAGTAAAACGAAGTAAAAAAAAACACTTGGTACAGCTTTATTCGTCAAAAATTTCCTGCTTCGAAATTATCATGCAATAATTAAATGCTAAAAAATGTTTTGAACAAACTCGCAAGACAATGAAATAGGCGATTTTCGTATATCCCGCCGAATATTTATTTCGCACATTTTGGCTTGCTGAAACCTCGTGGAAGGATATTCCAAGCGTTTTTACAGAATTATTACAATAAGGAACTATACAGTACTAAATCATTCCGTCTTGAAATATCAAAAATCGACGATTTTTTGAGTAATTCACACTAACTTATGTATTCGCCCTATGGGTTTTCTGTTTGTTTATCCCACATGAGATCTCTCAGCATGTGCTTACACGTCATACGTGACGTCAGTAGGGGCGTAAACCTCAAGTGGTCCATTACGGAGGTTAGTATAAGGGTAGGAATTTATTAAGGATAGGAGTTCCTGTCCTTATAGCCTACTAACCTCCGTAATTGGACCTAAGGGTTTTATAGTGACTACTCTCCACTGAAGATCGGCAAAATACCGTGAAACAGCTATTTGGAGATATCACTTTTGCACTTATAAACACTAGGTCCACTTTTAAATAGACTTTTGTTGCTTAGATCTAAATAAGAATTTGTCAATTTTGAAATGAAGATTTTCAAATATTTGCTTAAAGAAAAAATGGAAAATAAAAAAGTCGCAAAGAGCCAATATTAAAGCCAATGCACATGAATATTACTTAAAAAACTTTTAATACAAATTAAAATATTACAACGGACTAGTTTCTTCCCCTCGAGGGGATTTCCTCAGCGATAATACAAAAATACAATGTCTGGTTATATATAGATCACAGCAACTCCTTCCGTCATCATATTCTTATATTAAATTAAAATTAAATATTTTAATTTATATTAAAAGCTTTTTTTTTTATTATTATTAAAAGTAGTATTCATGTGCATTGGCTTTAATATTGGCTCTAATATGAAATGTACACGTAAAATCTTATTTATGATAAAAGTCGCAAAGTTACCTTAATTACTTGTGCAATTATCCACGAGAAGAAAATATAGAATACTCTTTAAATATTTGAATTTTCATATTTCATTCTATTACATTCTTTATCAACCATAAATTTATGCGTTTTAGCCTTACGGTCAAAATGTAAAAACTTCATACTGCTTGTATGCAAAATATTCAACGCCCACTCACTGGCTCTTTCCCATTCATTAAATTCGCAAGATTCTTCTCGAAAATTCTTGAAAGTGTTGAGCATGTATTAAATTATCGGAAAAAGTTTTATGTGAGTTTAGTTAATCCTCTTTTTTAACCTACTTTCCGTAGGAACGTGAGGCTCATCCAATCATATAGAACGGATGGGTTTGATCCCATAGTAACTTTCGAATCGCTCAATGGATCTTTTTAAAACTTGGTATGCATATTTAAGGACAAACGACAATCGAAATTTTATATTTGAAATATTTTCTGCTTGGGTCGTCGTCGAGAAATTAGAGCGTGAAGAAAGTTAATTAGTGGTACTAAGATTTCTAACAATGCATAATATTTCTTTTATTAATCCATTAATTTACATGGATTAGATTAACATTAATCGGATTTAAACAACTTAAAGTAAATACTGCGGATTTTTTTTTTCTTTTTTTTTGAAAATTGATACCTTTTGAAAATTAATGAAGTTTTCACAACTTTTAATAAACAAAGAAAAAGAAAGAAATTTTAGGGACAGCATTTTAAGGAAAGTAGGCTTAATTTCTATCAAGAACTTTTGTTTTGAGCTTGCTAGCACAGAATCCAGTAAATGTGTTAAAAAGTTCAGCTAAAAGAAAAAAAGAATTTGTCTAAAAGAGGAAAAAAAACAACTTTTTGTAATTTATTTTTATTTTAACTTTTTCTCTATTTTTAGCGGCTCTAGGTTACAGCTTGCCTGTAAAACATAGGGGACCGCTATTGCTTTTATGCTTGCTGGATGTCACACTCTGTAGTGGCCAAACGGTTAGAGATATTAGAATGAAACCTTCACCATTGTGTTCAGCATCAAAAAGTGGCTGACCACGTAAAAGAAATCAGACCTCTAGGACCACATCTGATCAGAATTTGGGGGGTCAAAAGTGGTCGTTTCCGATAAAGAGGAAAACGGTGATAGACGTCCCCCCAATATCGACCCTTCTAAATACATTTTGTTTATAAAATTGTGCATAAAGGGCCGCTTTGTTTTTTCTTCTAATGGCGCCTAAAGTAATCATCAGAGCATTTCTTGGTAGTCGAAAATCTATTGAATTGAATTGAAAATGACGACTCTGATAGGTACTTAGCAATGAGTCATTGAAAACAGCAGCACTCTGTACATTTCTGCATTTACTGTGATTTACTGGTTGGATATTTCACTCAAGGGTATCCGGGTAGTTAAATTTTTAATTCATTAATCTTGAGGGCAAAGAGAGCTGTATTCTTAAATCTTTTAATCTAAATGTTGTTCATGACCTTCGGGTTTTTTTTTATCCATTACAATGACAGTGATTTTCACCGAAAACTTCTTATCTTTCGTTCAGACCAGTTCTTTTTATCAATGAGAGAGGGGAAAAAAAGCAGTATTTTTCAACAGAAATTCTTCCATCGATTTGCGGTGGAAAGGAGACGAAGTGGAATTATCTCTTTGGAACTGGAAGGCAGATTAGATCGAAGAATATACTGAATAACCACCGAAATGAGATTTCTTCTGTTACACTCCAATAGAATGTTAATTCCTTTTCTTCAGAAGATAGAGAAACCCGATTGCTAAAATCGAATACTTCTCTAAATTTAGTTAAGGTGGGTTTTTTCGGGTTTTTTTTTAGCATTAATCCTGAAATAAAAAAAAAAAAGTAATGTTGTTCTGAACTGAATTTATTTCAAACTACGGTTAACAAGATACCTACAGTTTAGACGTTCTTCAATATTTCAGTTGTGAAGTTTCCCATTTATCATTCTAGTTAGTTTTAGAGTGACTTTGCATTATTGGTTTCATCAGTAACCATCCATTCGGTTCGAATAAATCAGCGCGAAGTATTGCATTGGGTTTCAGAGACTATGAAAAGGCGTAAATCATTTCAACGCACAAATTCTATTTTATTTATTGAAATAGGGGTTGCGCTTCTTTTAGCCTATCTCGCTTCATTGTCATTCTATCGTTTGTAAGAAAAATGAATTTCCTTTTATAGGACTCACATTTATAATATAAAGATTGTCATTGGCTAAAAGGATTGTTTATATTTTTTTTTTCCTGTTAAATCTATTGATTTCATTAACTCTCTTTAACAATAAATACTTTTTCCATTATTTTCTTCACTCTTCATTTTTTCCCCGCTAATTCTGAATAGAAAGTTATTCTGTTGAATCATTAGAGATTCTTCAGTGAATAGGAGTGAAATCTGTAAAGTAATCAGAGAGTTATTTTTGTAATCCAGTGATGCTTCACCGTAATCGTCTCGTGACTTTATGAAATTATTATCTGAATGGAAACAGATAATCATCAGTCTATGCTGTTGTGTAGGAAATGATTCATTTCACTCACATGTCTGTTACTTCGCTCTAGGTTGTACTGAAGCATGTGACAATTCAGAAAATTACCTGAACTGTTCTGAAAGCTTATCTCTATCTTTCAGAAGCCTTTATCAGATCGTCTTTTTTATTATTTTGTTATATGGATAATAACTTTCTTCTGCTTTATTTTATCTTTTTTTATTATTATTATTTTTTTTTTTTTTACTTTTTTTAAATTGTGACTTTTTTTAAATACCAGTCCTTTTCAAGTTAACAATTATTTAGTAGCTTAGTTATGATTGGTTTAACGTGCAGGAGTTGAATAATGGCAATGGCCAGAACCACACTGCAATTAAAAACATGAACTAAAAAATAAAACATAAAATAACATAAAATAAACTTAAAATAAAAAATAAAACATAAACTAAAATATTAATTTAAAAAATTAATTTCGAAAATGAGGATAGAAACTTTTTAACCGGGTTTCCGAAACTAGTAATTTTTAAATTATTTTTTTTAGTTCATGTTTTTAATTGCAGTGTAGTTCTGATCATTTCCATTCGTAGCTTAGTTGATAAAGCCAAAATTAAACAATGTCATCGTTTTCAGATTTCTGCACCATCATCAGATTCTAAAAATATTCAAATTGAATGCCAGTATTTGCTTACATCGCTATCTAGAAAAATATGATTAAAAAGGATGAAATTAAGGTCCTGACTCAAGCGAATGCAGGCGACTGCAAACCTTTTATTTCTTTTTCCAATGCACCTAAAATTCTGAAAATTTGAATATGAACTTGTGAAGCATCTGACATTTATATTTTCTTGTTTTTAATTTTCAAAATATTAATTTTAATTTTAAAAAAATAAAAATTGTGGTTTTTTAAAACTGAGAGATTAAATTACTTTTTAAAAAATTAACAGTAATAAATATTTTAAATACAAAACATTATTTACGAATTTTTTATCATTTCAGGTTTTTGACAAATTTTTTTGAGTTGAAAATGCCTCGATATACCGAGTAATACCTCGTAAACATCCAAAAAATTGACTGTTTTTGAATCTTAATTTAATTAATTGTAGAATATTTTGAAAATTAAAAACAAGAAAATCCCAGATGCTTCACAAGTTCATTTTTAAATTTTCAGAATTTTAGATGCATTGGAAAAAGAAATAGAAGGTTCTGCATTTGCTTGAGTCAGAACCTTAAGCCTTACAAGTCAAAAGGCTTTCGACAGTTTCCTAAAGTTTTCTACGAAAAAGATTCATAAAAGATTAAATCCTATTAACCGATCGTGATCGTATTTAATCGGTTTCTTTCTATAATAGAGATACGAATTTAAGAAGAACCTAAGTACGTTTAGTTAAGGATGTTTACTTTGAGAATTCTCATTTCTACAGACATTCCTTTTTTTGTTTTTTTAAATTCTGGTTCGGGCGCTTCCAAAACTTGAAGAAAAGTTGAAAAACAGCTTATGATAAAATTTTTATTATTTTTTGAGGGCGGTTGCAATACTTTCGTTGCCGATTTCTTTTTTTTTTCCTATAATCTCCAAACACACTGAATTGTTAAGAGTGGGATTGACGACATGGAAGTTCATTCTCTATTCCATGCAGTTGCTTCTAAGAAGGCAAAATACTTTTCTAGAACAAATTACCAGCTTAGTATTCCCAAATGAAATCTTCACTCCCAACCGAAGCAAAAGAATTTTTTTTCTTTTGCGTTAACGTCAGCAGTTATGAAAGATTGAGTAAATAAAATTGACTTCGTAGTTTGGAAAACTTAAAGGTGTTAGTCATTTCCCTAGATAGACTCTGTAGGTTGCAAGGGAGAGCTTCATTATTGCCTTTGCTTTGTAACCGACAGAAAGGAATCTTTCCAGAAGTTCCTTACAAATAAATTAACTTGTTTTTAAATAATAGAATGAATTTGATACAATTCTTGTTACTGAATAAATCTCTGACGACATAACTCATCTTTTTTAATTTTTTACTTTATATTATTTTCAACATTATCGACAACAGATATTGAAAATGTGGTAGTTTATTTTTGAAAACGTTGTTTTCCTGTGAATTTTCTTATATTCAAAAGCTTGGTTAAATAATCTGTTTTCTTAGCTTACATTCTTAAAGAAAGTGAGGCGCGAAAATCAGAATGTCTGTTCTGACCTACTCTCCTAATAACTTTGTATGGATCGTCCTGAAATTTGTTTTGCATATTACCGACAAGAGACTATGTCACTTGCATTTGAATTTTTTTTTTTTTGTCTAGATCCCTAAGGAGAAATTTGAGTCTAAATGTGATTGAAATAGGAAAAGAAAAAAAAGAAAAGAGATAGAATTTTTCTTTAGCTATCTGACAATCAATCCTTTTGTTACTCTACTACCATTTGCTGAATGCTTTGATATGATTTTTTTTTTATCGCGGCGAATCCGCCAACTATGGACCACGCGCTAGCCCAACTCGACAACGTCAGGAAGAGGCTAAAGTAGTCAAAGGGGGACGAGATTTTCATCACGACCTGAATAACCCTGAAATTGTAAGTTCCAGGGGAGAACGGACGAAATACAGAAGAAGAAAGAAACTTCCATGCCCGTGCTGGGTTTCGAACCCAGGTGTCCGGCATATGGGCTACACAGCCGTCGAGACCGCTCGGTCACGCCGGCACAGCACTTTGATATGATTATTATTAATTAGATTTAGCTTTTAAGAACAAATTTGGAATTTGATTCATTATTTCCTCAAATGGAAAATGTGAAAATACATTTGTATTTAAATTTACAAATACGAGGATATATTTCTTTTCTTTTTTTTTGCTTTCACGGCATTAAACGAATAAAGAAAATAAGAATGAAACAAACTGCAATGTATTAACGAAAAAAGGTTTACAGACCTTTCAAGAACTTTTTATTTCTCAATTAAATGCTTAACTGTAATTTTGATGTTCTGTGAGTTTACGTATGCGTTTGGTCCCTTCTGTTTTGTAGAATATCTGTTTTAGACTTCAAAACCGTTTTGAAGTCTAAATTAGGGACCGCAAGTTGACAGAACAGAGAACTTGGGATTTATTTTATGAATGGTGTTCACAGTCGATATCGGTTTTTAAATGTAATAATTAAATTTCAACAGTAAGGATGTACGATTAAGAAATTAGAAATTAAAACGTTTTAATGGGATCACTTTTTAGTTCTTTGGTTGTTTCTTCCCCAACCTGCCTAGCCTATATCAGTTCTCTGTGTTTTTTTTTTAATTCTCTGCACTCTCGAATAAGTGATTTCGTAATTTCACGCCGTTTACATCAGTGGCAACGGTTAAATAAACTTCCTTTCCCTCTTTTGCAGATGCGCTTCTAAGTTTATCCAATTGACTGGAACGTGGCTCAAAAAGCGTCGCTTGTTTGTCCCCCATTGTTTTCAGAGAGGTTTTTACTCGGGCCCTTCTATTTGTCGAAGAAAAATTTCCGATAGTGGCGGAGTGGCTGCCGGATCTTCTTTCGTCTCCCCGGGTGGGTGATCGAGGCGCTTCGGCGACAGCTGACTCGGAGCGATCGGAAGGCAGCAATCCGTGTTAGAAAGAGACCCGGGAGGTCGCACGAAATGCTGACGTGATCGTCACAGAATGAAACAGAGGCATCGTATATCTCGTTCTCTTTCCCTTGAGATGTCATGCCTCATGATCTTATCGTACGTTACAATAAAAAGTTTCTTTTCGTAATTTCTTTTTTTTTTTTTTTTTTTTGATATTTTTTTAGATATTTTATAGGAAAGTATTTTGAAAGAATTTCTGAAAAAAAAGAAGAAATAAATTGATATTTATGTAAGTTTTCTTGGAAGACCAGAGTTTCGCTTTTCCAACTGAAGCCATCTTTAAAGTAGAAAATGAATTTGTGTAATATGAGCAGGTGATGTTACCAGTTAGTAATGTTCGCCAGGTGTGAAGTTATTTGGTCGTTTGAATATTAGAAATCAATACTTCTTCTAAATAATGAACACACTATTATAAGCGTTAGGCGTAAAAGTTTAAAAAATTCATATTCTTAAAGAATAAACACGAATACAACGAATTTTCCTTTTCTTCTGAAAGGTATTGATTGGTTTTACTACGACGTGTTTCTCTAATTCATTATTAAAATTAGTGCTGATGTAAGGCGCAATTTTATAACGGACTGTATTTTTGAATGGTTTGTTAATAAGGTAGGTGACCCAAAGGTGGCCAGAGTGCACAAGGTGGCCATCTGCTTATATAAAATAGTCATATACAAAATAGTCGGTGTATGGCACCTGCTACTTGACTGCTTTCGCACTCTAGCGCTGGCTACTGAAAACTAAGCCATTTCGACGAGACGTCGGCCATAACTGAGAAGACATTTGTTTTTGAGCATCGTTGTTCTTACTTTCCGGTAAGTAATAAATTAAATTTAATCTTGTAAAGTTTTGTTAAATGCAAGTTGTTGTATATTTTATTAAAGTTCGGTCACTACTCATTCAGGACGTATTGTCACAGTTTAAGAGTTTCATGGTAATGACATTGTTTATTTGTGAAAACAATGTGCTGAGTTGTGTACAGAAGGTGGCCCGCCAACCTGACCACACAATAATTGACATGAAACTGTGCACCCAATGTTTAAGATATGTCCACAAGGAGTGGCCATCTGACTTATAAAAGGTGACAAAATCAAAGATTTCAAGCGTATTTTTTGCATTGACTCAGATTGAAAGACTTAAGCTAGGCGAACACACGGCGATATTAGGGCAATATGATTGGGACAAGTTGGGCCAATTTGATTGCGGCCAACTTCATCAACCGCGAACACGTAGTTTCTCCTGAACCAATATTGGTTTGAATATCGGTGGTTACGGCGCTTCGTGTGTCACTAGGGAGCCCTAGTAATTACACACTAAGTGCGAACGCCTTATAAACACACCACACGAGCATAAATGCACTGGGAACAAGATTCCCAGCAATTGTACGACATCGGTTTTATTTATACAATTTATTTGCGAATAAAATGGGAGCTGTATGTATGTATGTCTGTATGTATGTCTGTATGTATGTATGTATGTTTATAGGGATATGCTTTCAAACGCACTTCCTGTTCAGACAGGATACCCTAAGGATTTATTAGAGTTTCTCTCTTAATCCCAGCAAGTTTTAAGAAGTTTTTAATTTTATTCAGATCTAATTTTCCCTTGAATCCTAATATGTGATCCAGTAATTCATCCTCCTCCCAGTTATTTGGGTTTATGTTAATATTTTTTAAGAGTTCGGTTCTCTCTTTTCCGAAGCATGGATATCTTAGGATGAAATGTTTATTCTAATTTCTTCTGTTTCGTAATATTCTGCTAAATATCCTAATTTATCTACCCATTTGCTTTTTTCTGTTGTATTTGCAAACACCTTTCTAGACCATCTATTTTTATTCATGAAAGTCAACCTCCCCAGGTATTTTAATTTGCTTGAAGCTTCTCTGCTAAATAACGATGACCACCCCATTTCACTTTGAACTGCCGTAGTAGGTGTCAAATTGTTCCCTCCTATTAGTTTTCTTCCAAACGTGTTTTGGATATTTGTCAATTTGTGAAGTTCGGTTTCTGTATTAATTATAGTTTCGTTACCATATGTTAGAACAGGCACAGCCAATGATTTCCTTAATATTCTACCTACTTCTACTTCATTGTAGCTTTTATTACATATGCCCCTTATCCATCCCCTTAGTTTATTTGCTTTAGCTATTGTGTTGTTTGTATGTGTTTTTAAAGATTTGTCCCTCATTTGTTATTAATATTCCGAGGAAATTGATATTCATTGGTTTCTTTAATTTCCCGATTATTAATTTGCCAGTAGTTTTTCTCAACTACATTACAATTTATTACTTCGCTTTTGTTGCAATTGAATTCCATTTGAAAATCTTTTGCGAAGCTTCCTGCCGTATTTAGTAGGCTCTGTAAATCCTTTGTATTATCGGGAGCTATCCAGTGCAAGCGTACCTGCGGTTAAGCCTAAAGTGTTACGAACGGACGGAATCGATCGAGTATTAAACGCCTTACCGCGGTAGAAATCCATTAAGATTCTTTCATTATCAATTGACAAAATATTGTTGTTTGAATTATCTTTTTTGGGCCGCCCATGTTGCAGATTTTAAGCCTTCTCTCTCACAAAACATGTCGGCGGCAGCGAGTGATTTTCCGATTTCCCAAGCCCCGCCTTCCTCTGACGTCAGTATTGTCACATGATTTCATCCGTTCATTTGATTCGCTGTCGTACAACCAATTTTTTGAGCCAACTAATCTTGGGCCAATATTGTTCCTTTCGTAGCGACAATAAAGTTGGGGCAATATTTTTCAGATTGGGGCGATCAAATTGGGGCAAACGGTTGCCAGCGATCAAATTGGACCTGATTGTCCCAAAATATCGCCGTGTGTTCGCCTAGCCTTACACAAGGCGACAGAATCAAAAATTTAAAGTGTACTTTTTGAAAGACTTTTTCCTTCTAGATTTTGTACGCATATTTAGTATTAGGACTTTGGGCATGTAAAACTAGCAGCTTATAAAATACTGAATTTAGTCATAAAGTGTTGTGTCCTTTCAACCCCTGGAAAATATAAATTTTAACAAAATAAATATGTGGGCCACCTTAGGTTCACCTGCTCCGAAGGTGGCCCGGAAGTAACTTTTTAATAAAATAACCGTAGAACAAACTAAATATGTTTTAAGAATAACAATATCAATATGTCTTGTTTAGAGAAGGTTCAGGGTGATGACCCCTAGATGTTTTTTATATTCCCGCAACCGTTAAATTATAAAAAATCAGCAAAGCTTAACTATGGCCACCTTTGGGTCACCTACCTTATGAACAGAACGAATAAAGATGCTAATAAAAAATTCATCAGTTCCAGTTGCTATGTTTTAATATTTAAGTCATAGTAATAATCAACAATTGCTCTTTGTAGTTTTATCCAAAATGGTTTCTTTTTTTAATGTGGAATTGCAGTTGAGCGATTGATACAACGTGGCTCAGTTTCTGATACCGGGGCGACTATCAAAGTGCCGGTCCAAGCCCCGACCCAAAAGAAAACAGCAGATCTTCCAATTAATTAAAAGAAACAACAACCAATATATATATGATTATCAATTTACCCCTCCCCATTTCACAGCAGTTGCTAGAACAATTCCTCATTCGCCTGTTTCGTATACCTTATTTTTTCTACTGCTTTGACTTGGAGAACATATTCTATAGATCACTGTTATATTGTTAACAATTACAATGACATTTGCTTTCTTTCTGGGATCACCTCAATAATGGTAATTAATTTCAATGTTACGGTGATCTAACCGAAAGAAAGTATGCAATAGTGTCATTTCTAACGATTTAACAATGGCCTAGAGAACTCTTGAGTCGGACTATAGCCATTGAATTAATTAATGTTCCTACTGTCAGATTTCTTTGGATTACTATGTGACATTGATGCATGATTTCTTCTGTAAGATCACTGTTACAATGCATTTTAACTATCACAGTTCACAGAAACCTGAGACTGGTGCAGTATTGTAGAGTAGCTCCATTATGTTTTAAGTTTTCTTTTTGTTTTTTTGCATTCCATATGTTGCGGGATAGAAGTAGCCGAAGTATGAAGTTGCAGTGTTTCTTTATTCAATCCAAAACTGATTCTCCTAATTTCCTTGATCTACTCATTTGGTTTGTAAGCTTTCTTCTGAAAGAAATCTTATCTGAATGCAAACATTATCAGAAATAAATCAGGAAGCATTTCATTCCTTGTTGTTTAATTAGCTCAACTAATGACTTTCTTTCATGATTTATCTTATTTTCTTTTTCAGAGCCATTTTCAAACAATCGACGAGCTCTGATCGTTAGTGAGTTTCGCTCGTTATCAGAACGAAGCACGTGTTCTTTTCTTTCATCGTCTTTATCGTAAGAGTTATGGCGACGCAGCAGGCTTTAGTAGATCAAAATTCCTAGCTATACCTCTCGCTAAAGTTATTAAAAGATAGTGGGAAAATGATGATTAGAGCATCTTCGAGCTGTTGCCACCAGGGGCATTGTAAACCAACACACGTATCTTTTCCGTTTAATTGGATCATATAAATCAGACCCTTTGTATATGCGTGGGGCTACTTTTGCTCGCTATCCGCCGCCACTTATCTTTATCTCTTCATAAACCTTCCCCCACGGACGATGAATTATTCGGAGCTGATATTAAAACGGCGACTCGCATAGCCGGTATTTGTTTTATACATGTAGCGATGGAAAATTTATGATGTACAAGAGGCTGCTGTGCCCAGGGAAGAAAAAAGCGCACCCCATTATAGCTTTGCGAGTCGCGAACGCTGCCCTGGTATTCATGGAACGCCCACTTTGGAAATTCGAATTGACGTTTACTAGCATCGGCAGGAAATTTTCCCAGTAGGAGGAAGGTAAAGAACCCATTACATAACTAAGAAACAACAAAAGAAAAACAGGAGAAAAAAAATCAATTGCTGTCTTGCGACTATTCCAAATTTTTTAATTATCGTGTGGAAAAATTGACCTTAACTTAGACTTAATACGAAACATTTGCAAAAGGAATTTATAATACATATCTTTAATCTGCTTAATAATTTGCTTGCATTTAATAGAGGCAGAAAATTTTAGAATTTTTTAAAAATTTCCCGAAATATTGACCATATTGTTGGAGAAATCAAATAATTTTGAATGTGATTATTCTTAAATTCTGTTTTCAATATAACTCCATATCAATTGAAGATTAGAATATTTGAGTCATTTCTGAGCTTTTCTTAAACTTAAATGTTTCTCCCCGGTCATCTTCTCGGTCTCCCTAAGTAAAATTGGTTGCAATCAAGGAATTGCAAAATATGCACCTGTCTCTTTAATCTACCAGCTTTAACTTTAGGGTTCAGTGAAATAAGTAGTTTCCCGATAATAGCAAGCAGATTCCTACGTGCAATTTCCAAGCAGTTTTCTTCAACTCAAGCACTATTGAATAGATTCATCAAATTTTAAACATTTATCTGAAAAATAAAAACAAACAAACAAACTAGAATATAATTTTCACAACAAACTAAACCATTTGGTATTTATGTCTATGCAAATCATGCTGAAATATTTAAATAACTTAATCACTTTAAAATTATCTACTATTCTAATAAACTATTCATTAATAGATATTTTTAATAAATTTCTCTATTGAAATAAGATGACTACTATTAATTATGAAAATTAGGGCTATTTGCGTTTGTTTTCTTCGCGAACCCTGGCAGTAATATTGGATTTCATCCCATTAGATTGATTTGTATTTCCCATAACATTACAATTTCATTTCTTGCCTCGTTAGCATTCCATGATTGCACTCTTTGATGTTTGCTCAATTGCAAATCATTTTATGTTAGCTAATAGTTTCTATGCATATTTTATTGGACATATTAAAAAAATTGTAACAATAAACAATTGAACGTAGACAAGTAATTTATATTCATTTAATTATATCCTATTAATAATAAAATTTGAAAAATAAGAATGAGGTTTTTTGTTGTTGTTGTTGTTGTTGTTTTTATTTAACAATTCCAATCTTTAATTTATTGTTAAAATAAAAGCTTAAATTTTCAATGAAGATTTAGGAAAATAAAACTGAATTAAAATTAAAAAAAAGAGCAGAAAATCTATAAACAGTATCTCTTAAGCTTTCGGAAGTTCTCAGTGGATTGGTTTCATCGCAATAAATTGAAGTAACTTCCCTGGTGTGCAGCTTGCCTCGATGGAAAGTCCAACTTTCCATTATTCTGCAGTTCTTATGCAAAGAATATTCCATTACCCACAGATTTTTTTAAGCAGAGGAAAAAGTTTACTATTGTTTGAACTGAAGCGAATTTAATGATATTGATTACAAGAAAAAGTGGCAACATTAGTCCGGCCGATATGTGAAAAAAATTGGAAGAATTGTGCCTTTAATGATAGAAGCATACAACTTGGGGGATATTTACTACATATATTAAGATTTAATTTTGGATATGAGGCCATCTCAGATTTCCCCTATTACAGTAATGGCGGACATTTAAAATGGCGGCCTCTGAATATATTTTAAGTGCGCCTTTTTATTATTATTTGATAATGATAATAGCGTACTATATGTGATTTTTACATGAATTGATGCTATAAATATGTATGCATGTCATTTGTAAAGGGTTCCCCTATAACTCGTACCCGCAGGGCTCATCAAATCACAGCCAGTTGCCTGTATTTACTCACGCAGCAGGCTTACTGTGACTACAGCCAACACATAGAGTATAGCAGTCAAGTTAAGTCATTTGAAGAGTGATGTAAAGAAAGAGTTGATGTATATCCCCAATTTAGATTCTGTATTATCGTTTTAAAACGAGAACTCCTTTTGTTGACTTTTGTTAGAGCAATACGAGAAGGAGATTTTCGACTCTAAGTAGAGGCGCTATCCAGTAATGTTCCCTGGTTCTTTTCTCTTGACCATACTCACTATACGAGATGGATTGCTGTCCACTTACGTGACATGATTTCACTTAAACAGAATCACCTTGCCACCTATGAAGAATTCATGAAAGGAAAGTTTGTCATCAAACAAACAAAAAAACAAGTAGGGTATTCTCTTTTATTGCTATTGATCAGGCCCATGAACAAAATAACGCATCAGTCAAAGATGATGGAGGAGCTATAGACATAACAGAAAACTCAAAAGCTCTGCTTCGTTGGATGGTATATGGACTGCTTTGGCCCGCTTAGTTGAAAAAATTTAATTCTACCAAGACAGAGAGAGATGGGAAAAAGATGAGCGTCGCTGAAGATAACAAGCATTCACAGATGGCATTTGCAATAGATGTCAAGTCATCTTGACTCATGTAATGCAAGATCTGGGAAACCCATTCAGTGAAAACAGCTCTGATCTTCTGGTACTTCACAGCAGAAATATCGTACATATGGCAGCTCTAACACACTATTAAATATTGAAAAAAACTTGAATTGAACAGTATGAGTTATATATCAGCGAAAGGCTTATTGATAAAACTAAACGTATATCAGATCCTATTAAGCGGAATAACCTTCCGCTTCAGCCTCTTCAGCCATTCTCCAGTTTGTGAAAAGTCTAATAAACAGTTACACTTGACATCACTGAAGAATGATTGCTCGTTGTTCTCTAGATTGTACATTGCTTCACAGATTTGGATGAGTTCTTTAGACACGAGAACCGAGCTTATTCTCCAGCTGTCGAAGTTGAGGAGTCAAAGAACCGGAACAAAGTCAGCTTTATTGATTTGTCTTGAAGGACTCGCAACTACTAGCACTGCCAAACCAACAGCAGAAATTACAATCATTGACGGTGCTACAATTGTCAACATGCTGCGACCAGGATTGGCAATTGTACCAATGATGCAAAAACATTTGAATATTATGCCAATATTGTATTCATTCCCTACATCAAAGCTCAGCTTGAATATGTAAGAAGGATAGATATCATGTGGGACATGTACATGATTAACAGCTTGAAGAGTGACTCACGCAGCGAAACGGGAAAAGGTGTTCGAAAACGTATTGAACCAAGAAGTTCACTTCCTAAAAACCGGGAGGAGTTTCTCTGGGTTGATGAAAATAAGACTGACTTGTTCTCTTTCTTAGCTATAACAGTAGCAGCTATTTCCACTGACAAGCAGGTGATTACCACACTTGGTAGCGATGCTCTTACTATAAATCGTCAAGATATCTTAGGACTGGCTCCATGCACACACGAAGAAGCTGACACTCGAATCCTATTTCATTGATGTGATGCTGTGCAGCAAGGATGTACCAAAGCCGAAATACTCACTGTGGACACCGATGTTTTAGTTCTTACCATCTTATCAACGTCTAAACATTGAGGAACTGTGGGTTGCTTTTGAAGTGGGAAAGAACTACCGATCTTCGCTGCGCAAGACTTAGCAAGATCTTTGGGTCGTAACCATTGTACTGCCTTACCATTGTTTCATTCAATAACTGGGTGTGACACTGTATCCTTCTTTGGAGGAAGTGGCAAAAGGACCACATGGGACACCTGGAATGCATCTCCAGATATCATCGCTACTTTTTGTGGATTGGCTGACAGACCTACTCAGTAGACTGTACAAGATAGGCTGAAACTAACGGAGAATTTTGCTATATGACCGTATTAGCAGCGACCAAATGTGTTAATGATGCAAGAAAACACCTGTTTATTCAGAAAGGTAGAGCAATTGACAATCTGCCTCCTTCGCAAGATGCTCTCATTCAGCATACAAGGAAAGGTATGCTCCCGTCACCAAGTGATTGGGGTTGGAAGAAGAAGGTTGAAGGTGGATGGGAAAGATCTTCGACAATCCTACCAGAGGCTTCGCAAGCATGCAGGGAACTCATACGATGTGGCTGCAAGAAAGGCTGCACGCGACAGTGTCAATGTACGAAGGCCGCCCTACAGTGTACCGCTCTTTGTGCTTGTGGTGCTCTTATATCGAATTTTGAATCTGTTATCTACTACATCTAATCTATTATGTATAATCTAATCTATTATACAGTTATTTAGAATTCTATACAATATAGACAATGCAATATTAGTATTTCCATTAAATATTCCATCAAACATTTGTTATAAATAGATTATAAATAAATATTTTATAAATAAAATGTAGTATATTTTATTAATAAAAGCAAACAACATGCCCAATACAATAATTACTCGCCATTGCTGTCATTTAACATCATCAAATATCATTTAAAAGGAGCACATAAAATGTATTCAGAAGCCGCCATTTTTAATGTCCACCATTACTATAATAGGACAAATCTGAGATGGCCTCATATACAAAATTAAATCTTAATATAAGTAGTATATGTGCCCCAAGTTATATGCTTCTATCATTAAAGGCACAATTATTTCACATATCGGCCGTACTACATTGACAGAAGAAAAAATTAAGTGCTTCATTATACCATATGTTGTTTACAATATCAAATCCAACTTGAATAGTTAGTAATAATGTATAAAGTTTCAGCAATTATGCATTTACATTACAGATCAGATTAAAATTTTTTTGTATTTCTGTGCAATGGAGAGAAAAAGAATGATGATCAGAACTAAATCAGTTGAATGACATCTCCCTCTTACAATAAACTAAAACTAGTAAAGTAATTACACGACAGTGGGGATGTTCAAGGTCCTTGGGTTCGAGGCTGAAAAACTCACGTGATGTAGGTACACTTGTAAAAACATGGCGAAGATTACCGAAGCACCACTGTACATGAAAGATTTCTCAACATTAAATATATTGAATTATCGGTGTATTATTGTATAGTGCAGAAAACTATTATAGATTACTGAGAATAACATCAGCACATTAAAGCAACATTGTCACTGAGTTGATGTTAATACAACAACGCAGCAGAGCTTTGAAATACAATATAACTTATGGAACAGATAAACCCATACAAGATATCGTGATACCAGGATTTATTACATAAGTTTTTAACGACGTGATAATATGAAATAGTACGAAGTTCAAGAACATCATTTAACTGCTGTACATTGTGGTTCGTGACCTGGTAGCATTATTGCTAAAGCATTGGACTCAAAGAGGCTGATTTTTTATTTTATTTTAATTATCTCAATTATATCCAGACGGATCATGTAATCTTGTAGAATGAAGATTGGCTCTTTTGGAGGATCAAAGACGGTCGGGTAAAGGACTGATCTACGATAAGCCTCGCTGATCTCGAAACGAGAAATTTTACCTTTAGAGATCCATTGGGACGATTTAGCAAATTGGATTGTTTGTATTTGATTTATTTTGGGATGATACACATTATTTTGATATCTTATTAGTCAGGTAGATGTCGATTTTTTTCAGTAATTGAAGATTGGATTACAGTAGATATCTAAATCAAAGCAAAAAAGGCTACGGCAGGTAATAATAATAATAATAAATTGAAATACAAATGAAACCATGCAGTATGCAAAAACCTATGAATGAATATTATGAATACATCACATTACATGTGAAAATATGCTTATTCTCATGAGTTGATGCTAGTATTAATGTAATATTTTAAATTAAAATTATTGAATACTTAAGGGAGCTATTTCCGTTCTACTCTGCATCTGTCACACAAATACTCCACGAAATTGTGAATAACGGCCAAGGGCACTTTATTGAACCCAAAAAATTTTTTTTTTTCCTGAATGCCATATCTTGGTCTTCACAATGAAATGTCAAGCTGTTTTCCCCTTGATGAAGATTTCTAACTGAGAGGTTTAGAAATTATATTAAAATCTAAACTAATTTAATGGTAACTAGAAACTACGATAAGCATTAAAAAAAATGATAAATGTAAATATAAAAGAAACCAGCTGATCTCTACAACCAAGCCATTAGGAATTGATGTAAGTCAAAAAAAAAAAAACTTAAGAAAAGTCTTTTTAAAAGAAAACGAAAAGAAATGCATGAATTTATTTTTGATGTCATTTCGGAAAACATTACTCTAAGTGTGCATTTAGGAACGTTTTTACAAAACATTATATCATGACATTACTTATATTTGAAATAACACAAGCTCTTAATCTAATAGAGTTTATAAATTTATGAATTTGTATAAAAAAAAATTATAAAATTTTAAATCTAAACTATTTAATTTAAAAATTTGTAAACAATTATAAAAACAGTTTTTTAATTAAGAGAAGAGATGCGTTATTTTAAGAATGAATTAATGAGGAAATCCATATAGTAATTTAAAATGAGAATGCGTACATTTTTAAAACTCCAGCCCTGTAATAAATGTAAATTACATAAAACATGAAATGCTATTGTATATTTAATATCCTCTGTATAAAACTCACCGCTGTGAATCACGAGTGATGGTGCACGCGGCCTCTTTAGCATCAGCCTTCCAAAATTACCTTCTTAAGTTGTGAGAAAGTTTTAAAAATCAAATCATATTTGTTTACGCAGATGAATCCGCATCACCACTAAAACAGTACCGTCAACGTATATTACAAACATTTATCGTTCCGAAATGTCTTTGACATCAAAACTTAGCAGCTTTGGCAGCAGCGTTATAATTATTCTTCGATGTTATAGAAAATAATGAAAACTTAACTCATAAAAAGAATCGATATGGATATAATTAATATTAAAAAAAAAAAAAAAAACTTCTAAAAATGAATAATTTTTAGTATTGTATGCATTTGGTTTCGATATTTGTAAAGCGTCTTACAAAAAAAAAAAAAAAAAAAATCAGCCATTAACTCCTGAGGAATCGTTAAAACCTATTTCAATTTGCTTTTCATTATAATTTTTATACATATACAGGGTGATTCATAAAGTACTGGAAAAATAGGCCTATAAAGAACGAACATCGAAATATTTTTCTGTCAAATTCGGTGTAAAAAAAAGTAAAATAGGGCATGGATTTCCGGATCGAACGTGCGATTCTGAGTCGGATGATGGGGTCCCCATTTTAGCCTTTTTTCTGCCCGGATGAAAAAAAATGGTCTAGTTAGCACCCTTCACAACCGGGAAGAGCAAGGAAAGGGAAGCGAGATTAGAATAGGCTAAGTTAAATGGAGTATTGATTCCATTGGGTTTATTTCAAACACAAGGAGACCGGGGGGGGGGATAAATAAAACAAATTGTAGTGAGTCCTTTGGGTTTATTTCAAGCACAATGAGCCCCGGGGGGGGGGGGGGGGTAAATAAAACGTAATTTCCAGTACTTTATGAATCACCCTGTATATTAAGACTTACTTGTTAAATTAACTTTTTTCTAGAAATGGAATGTATTATGATGATTATTATTATTATTATTATCAAACGTTATTCTTTCGTTTATTCACCCTACAATCCTGACCCCCAACCTTGACCCCTTTTTGGCTTTTCGTATTTCGGGCTTCTCGTTACTTTTACAGGATCATCATATCTAAGATAAAAGCATTTCGTTTCATAATAAATCCGGCTGAAATACAAATTGCCATTCATAAATGTCATATATAACTGTTCCGCACGCTCTCTCTCTCTCTCTCTCTCTCTCTTTTTTTTTTTTTTAGAAGATCTCTATGTAAATGAACTATTTTTCTGGAGAATAAATATTTGAAGCAATTCCTCTTGTTCCGACGAATTGTATTATCTAGTAATAACCGTTGCTTAATTTTAAGATCCATTAAGCTATTCCATGACAAGCTGTGTGGAAGACCTTGACAGACAGAGCCAGGGAAATTTGTAGGCAAGAGAAAGGGAGTTCCATTAGGCACTGGGGTTGCATCTGCCCATAAAAGTTTCATATTCTTGGCCCTCGGATGAAAGTCATCCTCGCAGGAAGGACCTCGACAAAGTCAATGCAAGACGAAACAACAGAGCACCTTCAACATGACAAAAATGACTCTGCCAAGGAAAGCGATGTCTTATTATTGGATTGGACCAGTTGGCTTCCCGTTCCTTATATTTTTTTCCTTCCTGTCTTCTCCATAATTCTTTCGATTTGGTTCAGTTGGGTAGAACACGTCAAAATTTAATCATATAAATAGTGCAAGCCTTTGTTTCTTTATTCTTTTTTAAAATTATTATTATTATTATTATTATTATTAAATACTCACTTTTAACAATATAACAATCAAAATGCCTTTATTCATTTCAATTGTAATGCATTCTTTGAAACAATGCTGCCCAACTTACAGATTAGAAATCCAATATTTGCTTTGACTCTTTATAAATGAAATTTAATGAAAATAGTATAAGTTCGCTTTTTCAAATATTTGCACTGTAGTTAGCATCCTTGTAGTTTGTTAATGTAGTTGAAGTTATTCATATTTTTTTTCATTGACAGCTTCAAAAATATCATTTTCACAATGGAATATTTAAAAAAAAACTTATATATTATAAGAAATATGTATCATCGATATCTCACATCTCAGAACTGCTTCAATGAATTGGTTAAGAATCTATTTAGAAATGGACGTATCTAACTTCCATTAGCTTTGCGAACGAATGAAATAAGGAATAAAATTACGAAGTTGCCTCAAACCTAAATTTGTTTTCTATGAGTACGGTTTTTCTAAATTGTTCTCATTTTGCTTAAAATTCGCCTAACCATGCTTGATGGTTCTGCTAGACTTTTTACACTGATCTAATTTTAGCCTTATTTTTAGCCTTAACTTCTTCTCATTTCTTCTGTCCTCGGAATTATTAATTAATTAGTTCGTATCAAAATGTATCTCATAGTATTTCTGTGAGTGCTTTATAGTTTTTATAGTTCTTGAATATTTAAAAGCCTTTTGTTTGTTCTTCCAACGTCACATTTGATTAACATTTGAATTGTTGGCCATTGTTTTCTGTTGTCAAAGATCGTAGGTTTTCTATCTGCAATTCACGAACAGAAGGCTAGAAACATACAAGCAACATTAAGTACAATAATTATATAAATAAAATCAAATAAAAATATTAAGCCTTTCTGCTACGTGGTTGACATTTGACTAACTGTAATCTTCTTTGGTCGTCCAGAGAACCTGCTCTCTCCAATTCCTCACATTATTGTCATCCATAAGAGCTTGAAATGTCATCCTAACACGCAGACATGCTTAGAAAAATGATAATTTAATTATTGTTTCTAATATTTCGATGGTGATTATCGATATTTTCGTGATGTTTTATTTATCTTTAAAAGAATGTTACTTCAAAATTATCCATAAGATTATTATCTATTATCAAATTTGTTTTTGGTTTTGTCCTGTAAGCGTCAGAAGCTCTTAATACAGATGAGAATCGTAATTAAGGTGATCATCTGGTGACTGAATTATTCACTGCTACAGAAAAATTAATGATGGGATAATTTAACGTGCGTGAAAGAATTATTAAGGTAAAACAAGGAATAAAATCGCACACAAATAAAAATCACTGAGCTGCTTTTAAAATAAAATAAAAATGATTAAACCGAGAAATCAAACACGTTCTAAATTTAAATCATTTTATTGATATGATTAATCTGCACTTCAGTATCAGTTTAATGCTTACTGAATGAGAAAAAAGTGTAAGAAATAAAGGCAAAAAGAATTTATATCCAAGCTGTTACTTAATTTAATTAGTTTTTCAGTTTATCATTTTCGTAAGTTTTGTATGTCTTTGCAATTTATTTTTTATGAAAAACATAAAAAAATAAAAAATAAAATAAAATACAGAAATGCGATCATTTTGACACTTTTTTAGTGGCTCTGTTTTGGACCATTTGACCATTTGATTGAAATTAACTGTGCTTTTCAGAGAATTCACTAAGACATACAGAACGAAGTTGTAACATGTGTTGTTGCGAGTACAGCAATGATTCACTGAAAATAGTTGCAGTTCCTGTTTCCACCACAGAGCCTTACAGCGCTGCAGTCAGCATTTGACAAATACATCTGCGAAATACATCTGCGTCAGCTTCCCTAGGAGAATTGCGAGAATTGAAAATGAAATTTCAAAATTTTCAAAGAAAGACATTTTTTTATTATGATTATTTTATTATTATTATAAATGTCTAAACGCTATGCACACTAACAAATTCCTACACTATCGTGGGTTGAATCAAATATGTATAGCTAACATTTTTAACAATTCAGTAAAAATGCAATTTTTTTTATAATGGGAGCGGGGAAATATACATAATATATCTCTTTTGCAAGTTTTAAATAATCCATACTACAGATTTTATTGAATTTCCTTCAAATGGATGCCATACAAATAAGAGTCATTAGGGAAAATTTAAATACGAAACATACTTAATCAAATTATTATCAGGATAATCTTTTTTTTAGAACGCAGTTTAAAATAATGAAAATTTTTCTTGATTCAGATTTTTCTCTTAATAAAATAGTTGAGTTTGCTTTCATATTTTTCTAAGCAAAGTCAAATGCTGTTAATTTTAAATTCTTCTTTATTTTTTACATTAATAAAGCCTGATTATTTAACTTTTTGAAATAACGTTCCCACTTAAATATTCCATCTTTAATTGTATGTTTTTTATGTTATAAAAGAAATCAGTACGAATAAAGGGGAGTAGGATTTCATTCTTTCTGTTTTGTTTGTTTATTTGTTTTCTGTATAAAATATAGATAAACTACTCTTATTTCGGTAGATGGAAGTTTTGTTGCTTTGTTTCTTGTCGTTGATGTTAATCCCAATCAAAGCTTCGAAACAACTACATGGGAAAATCATGAATAATTTCTTGCTTCTCTTTGCGTCTTCGTGGATTATTTGCAAAAGTTGACTCAGATTGCGTCTCTGGAAGCAATTACACCTGAACAAGATACGGATTCCCTCTCCGTTCCGAAGTAAGATAAATTTTTAATTAACTACCTGTAATTTAATTTAACTCCTATTTTCATAGATTGGTATGATGTTGGCTGGATAGAAAACATCCGATATATACACAGGATGTTTTTATAATGAAAGGAAACAATTAAAGTTAAAAGAAGCGTGATTGAATAAAATAATTTGTACGCAATATCTCTTTGTTACATGCTAGCTTTCTTTATGCATTTCGCTATAAATTGCAAAAAAAAAAAAAAAAAAAATTATAAAATATGTTTTCGATAAGATTTACCAAAATCTATCAAGTTTATTTATTATTTTTTTTATTTTTGCTTCGATTCCACAAGTGGGGAGTTGAGGAATGAGAGTCTTGTGGGATTAGATGAGATGGTTATGACAGTTCTTACAATGTTTGGCGGACATGCCAAACATTTTTCAACAAAGCGAGTAAGTAAGTTTTCGAAGGCATTTTGACTATGTCGTTATTAATGAAAACTAGGCTAAAAATTAGAAGATCTACAATTTCTAAAAATACTCAAAATTCTTTAGTTTGTTACAAAGAACTTTACTGGGAGTGCAAAAAACATTAAATTTTAAATAATTTCTTTTACATTCTAGCTGGTTACTTTTCGTTTTGATATGCGTTACTATTTTATAAATGTAAAAGTCAATTCGAAGAACTACTGTCGCATTATGAGATGGATATTTCCATTTAGTTTAGAATAACATAGCTGCATAATACTTAGATACTTATATATACAATTCTATATAAAGATGAAGAAATTTAGGAATGAAAAAATAATAATTTACATTTTCAGAACATTGTCTTACGTGATTTATATTTTCATTTTTTTTTAATAATTTTAGTCGTTTATTCTATCTTTGAAATTTATAATAAATACAGACATTGATAACTGCTCTTCCATATTTGTGGTGATTGTTTGCTGCCACTGGTTTGGTAAAATTAGACTGAAATCGACTAAGATCTGGCAAGATCTTGTAATGCATTACATGATGCATGGGTTTAAATAGGCTATTTACACGGCTGTGATTGGTTGCCGTGCTTTACAAATTGATTGGGTGATTTAAATTAGGCGGGGGATTTAACTGATTTTTAACTGTCTTTTTAAATAAGGACGAATCATGGATAAGAAGCACGGTCAACGGGAAATTTGAATAAAGTAATAGAATTAAATACGAAACAGTAAAAATTAGAATACTCAATCGATAATAAAATAAATGCTGACAAAGATTATTACTTATCTTACTTTTTTAATTGTAAGAATATAATGAATATATAATGATTAAGTACGACTATTAAAAACAGATAAATGAGAATGTATATAGTGAATAAAAAAATCATTACAATATCCAGCATAAAATGAGATAAGCTCATTTAAAAATCGTAAGAAAAGACCAAAATTGATTTTTTCTACATACATTTTCTTCTTAATGCTATAAATATATCGCTAGTGTGTCTATCAATCTTACGACAAAATTACTGATATACAGTATATATTCCTTTTAGATGTGTAGAGACTTCGAAATGTTAAGCACACTTCTGCAACATCTTGACGTATTTAGGGAAACAGTTTCATTTTTCAGAATTCTATGATTCTATTTCAACATCTACCACAACAATGGTAGAATGACTGCATGACTATTACGAAAATTGTGTGATTGGTGTTTAACGGGTCTAGCTGTGAAATAACAATTAACGTTTTACTGGTTGGGGAAGTTATTGTAACTTTTCTGACATTGGTCGCTCATTACATGTTGTATGAGTGAACGATACCATTCTACTCATATAAGTTCTGTATTTTCTTTTTTAACTGTAAAAAACTGTCAAAGCGATATCATCATTTAGAAGGATCGTCTTATGTTATCTCAGAAGAGAATGCTTTATCACTCTCAAAATGTTGTTGATAGACTTCAGGATATTTCAAAATTTAATTTTTTTGTTTAACAAAATTCTGATAAGAGTATCTGACTATTTCTAACTGTACTTAATCTTCTTCTCTACAACATTTCTCAGCTTCTACAGCAATTGCATTCTATAGCTGCATGTTATCTTTAACCGTGGCATTGCACTCCGAGAATTTAAAATAGTTTTGGTTTCCTTTCATTGTGATCTTTAAACCTTGTTGTGGTTTCAGTATCAACGCAATTAGAGGAATGCAGTTCGAGCGATTCAAAGCTTCAGAAGAGGGAAAAATTCTAATCGAGATCTAATAAACAAGTCTTTTCAGAAATTTCCTTGACTTTTGGTGGACAAGAAAGGATGTCCAAGTCTTAGTCAGGCTTCTTATCCAAAAACCAGATGATCGTCTGAACCTTTACCATTCAATTCTTCTTCTTCTTCTTATTATTATTATTATTGCACTACGGATTCCAACTGTTATTTACGATAGTATTACAAATTTATTGTAAATTTAGGCTCAGCTCATTTAAATTATAAAGACTGGATATTTTACTTCCATATGGTACAAGTCAGTTGCTATCCTCGAAGAGTGTTGAAGAAGCTTTCTCTATTGCTTTTATCTGCTTCCACATCTTAGCAGAGTGATTGCAATTCGTGGCACCTAAAGTGTTTCAGAATATAAATGACGTTGATTCACGTTTCTGCAGAATCAATCTGCAGAATCCATGCTTTAAGAAATGGTCCAGTTTATTTTTAAGCAGAACATTTTTATCAACCAAGTTTTGCTTTTTTTAATATATTAAGCTTCTAATTAAATAGTTATATTTAACAATCAAACCGAATTTTAAATGTAAGTTCGTTAGACAGGAAATTATGGTGTTTTAAATCAACCCATCTATTAAAAATCTAAAAGTTTTTTTTTTTTTTTGCCATAACTCGTATAGTAATAATTTTCTATCGTCTGTCACAATAACAGACATAAAAAGATAGAAGCATTTTAATTACAATTAAAACAAACTTGAAGCATTTTAATTACAATTAAAACTGAACTTGAAGCATTTTAATTACAACTAGTCGGCTACCCGTCGCTTCGCTCCGGAAGCCTCCGCATATGTAACGGAAAATAACTTTTTATTTATTAAAAAAACACACACACACAAATTACATCAAGTAAACTAAACCTAAAATTTTTTAAAAGTTTTTTTTAAATTTAATTTCTGATGTTTATATTCTGTCAATCCACGACTGCTTTTAGAACCAGCGTGTGAATCATGTATCTACGATATATTTTTATTTTTTATTGAGATTAGAATGTAGTCCTCTTGGTCTAATGGCTAAGACGTCTAACTTCGGAGCAGATGGTTGCATATTCGATTACCGTAGTGAATTTGTAGAAATTATTTCTATTTTCACAAATTACAACAATTGCACCAGACAGACAGAGAAATAAAAGCTTTTAGTAATATAGATATACTTTTCAGTGGTTTTTGAGTTACAAAGACCATTGGTTTTTAAGTTACAAATAGTGATTTTTCAGTATTTTATCTTATAGAAATAGTGCTTCTTTCTTTCTTGAATCTCTTTTCTTAATTACAACCATTACCCGTGTGCAAATTGATTGATATAGATATTTGAAGAAGAGATATGTTGAGATGGATGTTTGTTAATATAGATGATGAATGAAGATCGTAGCTTGTATACGAAATTCTTGGCGACGAATTGATTGTGACTTATTCTTTCGAGTGAAGATAACCAAATTCTGATGACTTGTGACTCAAAGGCATAAAGTTGTGCGTGAGTGAAGACAACGTTCTCCAAATAGATGTCAATTTTATTTAGAGTCTGTCCTTAAGCTTTATTGATAAACATAGTGTAAGAAGGCCTGATCGGAAATTGCTTTCTTGTGAAAGTGAATAGAAGTAGATTATCGTTTGGTTTTATAGACATCCTATGGATGAAAACAAAATCTCCTTTGTGAGTTCCTGTTATAATTTCGGCATCTATGAGATCATTACCGAATGAACGGCATTTAAGTTGAGTTCCGTTGCAGTGTCCAAACTTGGGATTGATTTTTTGCAACAACATTATTGAAGATCCAATCTTCAATGACAAACGATGTTGAGGAATACCGGTGAGATTCAATGAGTTCAGATATTCAGGCAGATAGAGATGTTCGTGTTGTGGATTATCAGAAGTATCAATTTTATTCTCACTTAAATACTCTCTAGTCTCACCTTGTATTCTTTGACTTATCACTCGATTGATGTTATCGACAATCTCGTCCTTTGGTAAGTTCTTAACTTTGACGTGATTCCAGGTATTTGAATTACAAATAGTATTTTTCAGTAATCTATCTCTTAAAAAGGGTGCTTCTTTCTTTCTTGACTCTGTTTTCTTTACTCCAACATCTGCCGTGTATACGCGCTTATTTTTCAATATCACATAGAATTTGGTTAAGGAAGAATACTTAAAATATTGGAACATTTCGGCAATTATAGTTCTAATTGTCAGTTTCAAATTACATATAAACTGACGAATGGGAAATAAATAAACAATCTTGAGATTCAAAAAAAAGGTTGATTATTGATGGGGGAAGGGGAAGGAGAGATAAGTCAAGAAGCAATATGAAGAGAGTTGTAGTCCCCATGGCCTAATGGATAAGACGTCTGACTTCGGATCAGAAGGTTGCAGGTTCGATTACTGTCGCGGATGTTTCATTGTAAAAATTATTTCTATTTTCCATTCTCACAGAAAATTGCTACGGACATACAGACAGACAGACAGAGAAATAAAAGATTTATTTTAGATTAATATAGATTGATACTTTTCAGTGGTTTCTAAGTTACAATAGTGTTTTTTCAGTATTCTAGCTAATAGAAGTACTGGTTCTTTCATTTTTGACTCTCATTTTTATTGTAATTATCACTTTTCAATAACGTTTCAGTTACAAATATTGATGGTTTTTGAGCTGCAAATAGTGATTTTTTTCGGAATTCCACCTCAAAAAAAGAGTGCTTCTTTCTTTCTTGACTCTGTTTTCTTTACTCCAACATCTGCCGTGTACACGCACATATTTTTCAATATCACATAGAATTTGGTTAAGTAAGAATATTTAAAATATTGCAACGTTTCGGCAATTATAGTTCTAATTGTCAGTTTCGAATTACAAATAAACTGACGGATGGGAAATAAATAAACAATCTTGAGATTCAAAAAAAAAGGTTGTATACATTCCTTATTGATGGGGGAAAGGAAAGGAGATATAAGTCAAAAAACAATATGAAGAGAGTTGTAGTCCCGATGGCCTAATGGATAAGACATCTGACTTCGGATCAGAAGGTTGCAGGTTCGAATCCTGTCGCGGATGTTTCATTGTAAAAATTATTTCTATTTTCCATTCTCACAGAAAATTGCTCCGGACAGACAGACAGACAGACAGAGAAATAGAAGATTTTAGTAGTATAGACTAAAACTGAACTTGAAGCATTTTAATTACAATTAAAACTGAATTTGAAAAAAACAAAACAAAACTCTAGAGCTATTGAGATTTCACAGAAACCTTTGAGACATTTAACCTCAAATAATTAGTTAATTAGAATTATTAGGAAATTTGATCTAAGATATAAAATTTCGAATTTCATCCACGCTAAGTTTTTTAAATTTTTCAGAGAACTGTAAACGATTTACAGTTTTATTTTAGTATTTCAATTTATTTTTCAAAAACTGGAAATGGATTCGTATGTAAAGTAAAATACAGAAAAATAGGATGATTGGAAATTTGTTAATTGAATTCATTATGATTTTATGACTTTTAAAATAAAATCCAACAAAGTGCCATCCTATAAGATGGGATAATAATTGACTTAGATTTAATAATTTCTTGTATTATGATACAGGTACTCCTCACTTTACGACCGAGTTCCATTTCGACGACTACGTCGTTAAGCGAATTGGTCGATAAGCGAGGAGCTTGCGCCGTGAATATAGGATCGTTGTAAAATTATAAAAATTACGCAACAAACTTTAAATTTATTCATAAAAATACATGCATACGTACATATTATTATTTGTTTATTTGGTCATCTGGAGCTGTAGAGGGTCCAGGTAAGGGAGACAACGACGATGAAATAGAAGTTGTACCTTCAAAAGCGGAGGTCGTAAGTGCGAGTGGTCGTTAAGCAGATAGATTGTAAAGTTGTGAGTACCTGTACTTAATTGTACCCAAAAGAAAAGAAGTCTGATAATGCTTTGAAAAACAGATTAAGTTTGACTTAGTCTTGGACAGAGATCAGATTTCTTTCCATTTACAGTATTGCAAACTTAAATGGTATTATCTCGTGTAAGATTTCAAAGCTGAAATCTGAGCCTCTTAAATGTTCCATAAAATAACTTCCTATCGCTAATCTACAGAATCTCGAGATCAAGAAGAAAAAAAGAAAACAAAGCCAGTAAACTTTCTTCTGTTAAATGCTCAAAATTTTTCCATACAGCCAGTGAATTCTATAACTTATTCGCTGTTCTTTTTCTTTAAAGGAATTGTTTTGGTGAGAAGTTGGCCATCTGTTTTATCTGCTCTGTTTTCAAAGCACACTGGTTTTCCAGGCAATACATACCAAAGCCTTTTTTTCTGCTGAAGCCAAAGAAAAATAAGTTGTGTCGCGTTTCAAATTTTGCAGAAAGCAATTTGAATACATTTGACTTAAGAAGTCCATTGCGTTTGACGGCAGATGAAGAGAGAGACGGAGTTCGCTTCTACATAAAGATAGGGTAGACGTCGTCACCGGCGTAAGCGTCGAAGATTTTAATTCGGTGTCGGAGCAGTGTCAAGAACTGGAACGCAAAGTTAATTGCAAGCGAGTAATGATCTCCAAGATGCACATTGCAGTCACAAACAGAAATATTCATAATTGTAGAAGTTCTCGTAACTGTTACCCTTTACGCATTTCTGATTTATGGACGTTAACCTCGCAGGCAACCTCTTTCAGCGAACTGCTACATTGCAAGGGAATTTACATTTATTTTAATGAACTAAAATGCTACTAGCCCTGTTACAGTCGTTCTTGATATAAATAAATTGTCCGTGTTTTTCATTGCAGGACATAGATAAGCACTACTTTTCTTTCAACTCGAGCTAAAGAAAGTTATTACTAAAAGTTTATCACTTCCCATAAAATATTCAAGCTGTAAGTGCTGGTTTTGTTTACACAGCGACATTAAAGAGAGCACATTCTTCTGAAGCAACTTTTCTGTGCTTTTAATCAATCTTCAAGAATTTATCAAGTTTTTGGCGTTACATTGTCATTCATTGTTAAACGATCAATAACATTCAAGAATACAATACGATGGTCTTTATGCAAGGGCACCTAAAGACTAAGACAGCTTTAACTCAGCCGCAATTATGAGTTCAATTAAATTCATGAATTTAGTAGCGATTAGCTAAAGCACGTTTGAAAGCTACTCTGAAAATTTAAAGTGCCTATTTGCTGATGTTGAATTAAACTGCTTGTAAACCCAGAGGGACACGAAACAAACACGAATGATTTGTTGGGTAGAGCAGCAAGAGCTAGTACTGCGCTAGGATCGTTCTTCAAGCAGTTTCCAGGATTTTATGGATTAAAGCCTTTCGAAATATTTCTTTACAATATTTTAGAAAAAGTAGGTTGCACAATAGCACTTCCTTAGCCTACTAAAATTAAGCTATAATTCTTAATATAACAGAAATACCTTTAGGACGTTTCGATTGATTATACAAATTGTTAATTTTATAGGCTAGTTATGATTTGCTGCTCGTTTTGGAAGCTGCATAGCTGAAAAATGTGTTTCAGTAATGCAGTAACATCATGATTGTACTAATCATGAACAGTGAACATTTATTTTCTTAATATCTAACATTACAGCACATTATAGCAGTTTCGATGCCAGAACATTCTTCTCACATTCCAGTTTTTTTGTTATTTTAAATTTTTGTGTTTATGTGATTTCATTTTTTTTGGAAATAATCTTCGTAAAAGCTTTGAATTATTAAAATTCCTGCATATTTATTGGATCCAAATCTAAAAATCAAGCTTTTTTTGTTGTTGTTGTTTACAACTGTAGTAATTTTCCAGAATGCACTGTAAGAGCCGAAGAAGTAAAAGGATAAGATCTACCACATTTACAGGATTCTACGGAAAGTGGAATGGGTAGGATGTCAGTATTACTACAATCCACAGTAACGTCAGTTGTCACGCTTGCTTTACTGGTTGGTGAATATGTGGATCAACCCTTCTCATTCTACTCCCGTTTCTTGTTTCCTCCGGAGAATGGTAGAAACTATAAAACTCACAGATGAAAGGAAAAGAAAACGGGCTTAAGTTTCGAGTTTATAAAAAAACCAAAGTTATATAAAAATCGCTAATAATCACAAAAAAATTAAATTCGCAGCCCTGTGTTTTCGAAAAAAAGTATTTTTATCAATGAAAAAAAAATCTAAAGAAAATTATGTAAACGCTGAGATAGATAATTTTCTATAGATTTTCTAACTCCATGCAAATTGAAAAATCGGATCTTGAGCGACATACCTTCAGGTTTTTTTTTTTTTTTTTTAATAGATATTTTTTCGTGAAGGAAATTCCCGTCATATGTTTATATTCGTATGAAAACAGTATTCCGTCATGTTCGTTCAAAATATTTCAGTTTGTACCAAAAGTAAATAAAATATTTGAGGGGCTGACTCAGTATAATTTTGGTCTTCGAATTCATTCCAATTTCAATTCCTTTTGTCTTTGAATCATATAATTTATTCATTCATTTAAATGTTTCACAATGCTCTTAAAAAAACCGTGTTCTGTACGCAACCGAAAATAAAATTATAAAGAAGAATTTTCATATCTAAAGATGTGTATTATTTATTGTTGTAATAAAGTTTGAACTAGACCTTTTTCATCAATATTATATTAATTTTCCATATACATATTTAATCATGCGTGAAATCTTTTGTTTTCTATTCCCCTATTTTTTTTTTTTTTTTTTTTTCAATTATATTTAAAGAATTTCTGATGAGATTTTGTGGGGTTTTTTTTTGTCAGTAATGAATGAATTTTGCATTTATTTTTTTTTTCACTTAAATTTCTTCTGTACTGTTTCTTTTACAAGAATCGGTTCTTAAAATTCAAAGAAGACAAAGCTTGTTTTGTTTTTTGTTATTTTCTAATAAATATCTTCAGAATTTTCAGTAATTTTTCAATTTTTCCAAATAAAAATGTTACCATGTTAATGATCTCATTGCATAAAGAGATTAAAAATTTATTAGTTTATATGAATAATTTAACTATTACAGCTATAAATATTACTCATACTTTTTTTTTTAAAGTATGTTGTATAATTTGATGCTCACTATTACGTTAGCATCAAACAAGAATAAGAATTATAAACAAATTGAATTGTTTTCAAAACAAGAAAAAAAAAAATAGAAAATATAAAAGATAATAAGAAGCAAATGTAAAAAAATAAAATGTGGTTTTGTTGATTTGAAAAACCGCAGTTGAAAATTTCCTCACCATTGCCTAGGTATCGTGAGTCAGCGTATTTCCATTCTGTTTCATCTATCTTCATTTTCAACAGTAGTGACAGTTTTCTACCAATTTCTCCGATATTTTTTTTTTCTTCTTCTTTTTTTTTTTTTTTTAAATTTGTTTGGATTTCATTATTTTTCTTTTTGCTTTCAACAAATTTGAAATTGGGAATTTAATGTTATTATTCAGAAGCTACTTTAATGAAATGTCTATCAGCTAATTTTTCCTCAAAGAATTAATTCAGTTTTCATGTTGTTGACTTAGTAAATAGGTCGCTTCCAATTTATCTTGTTTTTAAAAACCTTCAATTTTTGAGGAATTGAATTAATCTCTTCTGAAATGTTGATCACAAAACGAAATTAGAAAATAGAATCATTGCAACCTTCAAATGTCCAGTACTGCAATTTAGTTTTAGGAACCAAGTTCAATTCCAGACAGAGGTCGGGATTTATTTTTCCCCTGAGTGTTTCTCCTTACGGTCCTAGAGTTCACCCTTCCCACTTTAAAATGGGGATCGGGCTTTGGACTGATCGTCGGTCGCTAATTTCTTCTCGATGGTTGCGAATCGTTGGGCCTCATCGCAAAATTTTGCCCAGTCTTAAATTTTCCCAATAATCGAATATAAGAAGGAATAAAGTAATTCGGAATGTTATCTGTTATTTGGAGTTACTTCATTAGTAAGTAAGATTTACAGAGTGATTTAATTGAACAGAGAGTGATTTTATTAGCATATGACTATGGGATGGAGGACACGGATCTATGCTGCTGGGGTAGGAGTTTTTAATTATTATTTTTTTTATTTTTTTTACCCTGTTTGATTCTTTTCCCGACAAGCATAGAGAGAAAAACACGTTCTGATTACTCTTTCGATCTTCGTTTCGTCCCGTTAGTCGTGAATCGGTAAATCCTCGCTCTATCTTGGCCTTTATGGGATCCTTAACTTTAAGACTATTATTAAAGATCTGCAATTAATATATAGTTTCCATCAATATTATTTTTCTAATTTTCTGATTAAGTTTTAAGTTTTTTCTTTCCAAACCAGAACAGGATGGATTGTTTCAACTCCGGCCGTTGATTGATCTCAAAGCAAAGACCTTTCGTAGCCATTACAAAGGTTAGGAAAGACTGTGTAATGAAATCCACTGAAAACTCCTTCTCTTCCAATGCAGTCGATTCACTTTATTCCAGTCCCTGGTAAAAGGCTGCACTGATTGAACCACATTCATTTTTCTGTTATTTTAATTATTATTTGAAAACAATTGGGACGGGAGACTCTGTTGCATGTAATTAACTTTCACAAATTCCTTAATTCAGAAAATTATTAACGTGTTATTCGGTAGGGGCTTGTTGCGATAATAAGGTCTACACAATCCTTCTTATTACTTACTGGAAAGGACGTTAAAATTAGATGATAATTGTCAGCTAGAAAAATGAACGGAGATGGTTTCTTCGTTATTGTAATTAAACTGTTAGAATTTAATAAATTCCTAAGCAACATTATTACAGAGATTGCCTAGTACTGTCAAGATATTGGGAAGATACAAAGAAGCGATATTGGGATGAATGATGAAGAGAATATGAAAAAATAGCCGTATTCAACCTAACAGAAATACAGGATGCAATAAACCACAAAGTAATTGTTTATATCAACCAAATTGCGCCAATGCAATGATACAAAACGCGTAAATCTATGTAAAGTTATTAATTCCTTTCAGTATCTTTTCGCCGCCAAAGTGGAGAAGGCAGGATTGTTCTGTGGTAGTTTGGATCCTTTTGCACAGCTTCAAAAGTTGACAGATTTCATAGGCAGTCTTCGAAGAACACTGTCATATTTAATGCGGTGCAGAAGTTTCGAAGAACTGGCAACGTCCTCTTACAGAAGAAAGAGGCAACGTCCTCTTATGTTCCATTAGGATGGCATCTCTCATTTTGAATGACAATTTGCGAAGGGTATTGGATCAGGGTTCACCTATCTGCTTAGATACGCAGGATTTGAAAAGGAATCTCACTTTCATTTATCTCAGCCCAGTGACAAAACAGATTGTTTTGATCGCACATCTGTTTCATTGTGCGATTTTTTTTTTAAATGGCGCAAGAGCGATAGAAGCTAAGCTGTTCCAAGAACAAGGTATGAAATTGAAAACAAGTGGTTGAAAGGATAGAAGCATATAGAAAAGAGAGAACGAAACATACAAGATCATTCAGCTGAATTTAATACCAAGTACAGATAAGTCGTATCTTATGCCCATTGGATAATTTTTTTGAGTTTGCGTCAAAATTCTACATGAATAATGACAGTCTCGTACAAGGACCACTCATTTCTGAATGATGCCTAGTGTAATAGTAATTCCCATGTTCGTCTTCCTGCTCTGCCAATCGCCAGACAGTAAGTTTTCTTGGATTTGAAGTCCTTGACTTACTGTAACATCGTTCAACTCAGAACGAGTCACAGTTCTTTGTTATAGACGAAGGTGGTCAAAGTGCAATTGAAAACCAAGACCGCTCCATATTCAGTTCTAGAAACATTTGTTTAGGAGATGGTATACTTTGAAGAAAACAAATGCAACTAGTGTTCAAAATTAATGTTATAACGCCTTACATCTAAACGATTTAAAGGGATCCTTCGTATTCCACGGATAAAATTATGAAATATATCTCACTTGCTCATCTCAATCCATCAGATCTCTACATCTATCTTATTGAGCACATTTTTTTCTCTTAGATTCAGTGTTTGCTTTATTTTATGTAACCTTTTCAGTGCCCGAGTTAACCTTAGAGTTAAAACTTTAATGAAAACAGGCATAAGTTTTCACTCTTCAGTAAGTTTGTAACTATTTTAATAGCACGAGCAATTCTTAGCGTAATGGCAGCCATTCTATTTAACGTTGCATAAAAGCTCATTCTCTGGGACATATTTTGGGCGTATTTGCTTTTATGTGAAGCGGAATAACTTCCTATATCATTGACGAGAGTTCCGCATCTTTCCCTGAATTCGCCGTTTTGTTATCGCGCCTCTCGCATTTGAGAAAGCCATTTTTAGCGCCTTCATAAAATTGGCATTTGCAATTATTTTATCATCCGTGCCGCCGAGCATCGCATTGTGCACGGGCAAGACGTGACTAACGTTCCGCCACGAAGCTCGCTAGGCTTGGGGAGATGTCCACGCCCTTTCCCCCCTCAAGGATTTCGGAATCGAATAGCAACCGGAGACAGGGATTCGATGATTGCGTCGTCCAAGGAAACTTTTATCAGATTAGCCACCACATTAACTTCAATAATTAACCATGCATTATGAAATCTAATTAATTCGAATGAATGAGTCCGTGCCACGCCACCGTAATTGCGAATAAATTCAATCTCCGCCGTTTGTTAGGAAGTCTATTAAAGTTTATGCCAACTCTAATAGGCAAAATGTCTCAATGTAATGCGGCCTCTGATGGCAGCAATTGCAATTAACCACGCCAAAACAAAGCCGTCTCCCTCTGGATTCGTGTAAGGCTCTGGCTTTGATTGTTCGTATTTGAGAGATGCCAGCCTTCGCCAGTATCGACCGGCGCCAGAAAAAGCAATTTTCATAATTCATTTAACATTTACCAAATTTTAATTCACCTTCTAAAACTCGAACAGAGAAACTAGTTGAATTTTTTTTCCCAATGTCCTACATTAAATCAAGATGATGAGTTTTTTTTTTCCCCTATCAATTGCAGTCTTAGTAAAATGAAGTGAATGTAGACGTAAAAACAGGAGGTTAAACGATTCAGAGCTTATTAATATTGTTGGCACAATATGCTACTAGAGAAACAAATTGCAGAAGATTCATTAAAACTTAACGTCAAAATTGGTTTCATACCTTCAGGAATTGTAAAGATATGTCAAGTTGTCTCTGGGTGAGGATTTGCTGAAAGAGAATTATATCAACAAAAATTCTTAAATTGGTTTTCTGACGATATGGTTGAACTTGAGAATGCGAGTGTTTCGCAGTGATATTCCTGGTGATCAACCTCAATGTCTAAAGCCCTGTCAAGGTTCACTCGTTCTTCCGCTCTTTAACGAAAATTTACATTATATATCGTATATCATAATATATAAATATGCTACACTTAAATCATTTCTTTTTTTACTTATTGTCTTATTTATCTCAGCATTTATTTGTTTATCTAAATAGTATAATACTCTAGATTCGTCCTCCATCACATTCTTGTTTTATTGTCGTCATACCGCTTTCAGGATATCATAATAAGTTTAATGTTAAAAAATGAAATGCGAATTTCGTTTTGTTGATTTCTGTTATTATCCTACTATCTTTATCTCAGTCTTCAGAATGTAAAATAAAAATTAAATGTTAAAAGCTTGCTAGGGCTGGCTGTACTTGCGCTGTAAAACGGAATAAATGGAAGATTGACAAGCTTTTGGAGATCGAGGCTCGTCACTACTACGTTTGTTTCATGAATTCGATCACTACACAGAATAGTATTAGCTGAACTTTGAAATGATTCATTACTTTTGATTAATATGTCATTTTTTGCGTTTTAGTTCTAAGTACCTGGAAGAACGAACTTTGCTGGGTAAAATAAAACGAAAATAAAGCAAGAACACTGTAGGCAATCATCTGTTTTTTTAACCCTCTTTCGGGAAAATGGACTGCTCCGCAGTGAATACACATGACGTGAAAGGAAAAAGATTCAAAAGTTATTATGAAAGGAATAAGTTTTACTTATTAAGTAAAATTATTATTTTATTGCAGGTAAAAATAAAACTATTATTTTATTACACTTAAAAACGCACAGCACACGTATTCATTAAGAATAAAATAAAACGAAAATTATAGTAAGATTAATTGTCTACACTGTAGACAATAACCTGAAGTCGAGACCTAGCTAAATAGCTTTCTCGCACACGAAAATGGTAAATGCACCCCATTTCATTAGAATCCTTAGCCCCGTTTTCAAGGTAAAATTTACAAGAATGGCTCGTTTTACAGTATTTTATTTGATTTGATTACGTTTGAAATTCAACATTCAATCTACGCCACTTAAAGTTTTTATTCTGTACTCAGTAAATCAATGTATTTTTAGGTTAACTTTCCTTTTTTGTCTCACAGAATATAATTAGACTTATCTGTCCAAATTCCCATAAAAGTCGATATTTGATCTTGATGTCTCAGAATGAGAGGATCCATGAAATTCCGATAACGTTGCAATACGATAGTTAACGAGAAAAAGAACGTTATAAAACTGAACATATTAAAACAGAACATTAGGATTGTCAATAGTTGTGGAATACTGATGTATTGTTGGGAGAAGCTAGATTATTTTTATGACCTGAAATGTTTATTACTGTTTATCGGAAACAAAATTTTATGAATTATAAAATGCTATCTCAAGATAACATGATTGCTGAAAAAGAAAATGCAAATAGAATTGCAGCAGTTCAGAGATCTACTTGGGGGAAAAAAATGAAAGAGATAATGAATGAATAAAAGAATAGATTATTGTTTTCTCAGTCACAATCTTTGTAACTTGGCATTCATGCTACTAAACATATTGAGATGATTTTGTTTTGACTGTAGTTCACAACAGAGCCAAGAAAATATGACCATGAGAAATCAAATGCAATTAAATTATTTGAAAGATTATACAGTATTGGGCAAAACAAATAGTGAAAGACGGAAACCAGGAGTGGGAACAGTAAATATAATTAAATATCAGTTACAGGAATACCCGAACTTAGCATTATCCATCTAAGTTCTGTACAGTATCTTCTAAATTTTTGCCGTTACGGCGGATACGCAGTTCATACAGTTCCTTCGAGTTCTCTACGTTGAGATAACACTGCCAGGAAAGTTTTCAGGAAGAAATTGCCTGCACGCCACAGCCGTATGACAGGTAAGCGCCTGTTCTAAGAGATGGCTGTGATTCTCGCCCTTGTTGCGGTTCGTGGCCGGTCCCGTACACTTATTACGCCGTGTCAGCACACGATCTGTCAGTCGAAATTTTTGGATGATGCTAAGAATCACACTGTCACTTGGGATGTGTTTCCGAAATATAAGCTAAAACCTCTCCTAACATATACAAGGCTGGATCTTTCTTTTTGTCCTAGACCGTTTGAACGGTTGTAATATTCGACTAAAAATACCTTCTGCGCTCGACTGATTCAAAACCTAATACTAGTTACTATACAGTTTATATTCAAACTGCCTTGTATAGACGCTCTATTATCGTTCGGACACGCCCTGTTATCGCGTTTGGATGTAGAATGTTTCACTACTGTTTGTTTTGCCCAATACCCTGTATTACTATTGCTCTATCGTTCCATCTTTTCAGACCGCAGACCGTATTATGTATCCTTTTGTTGTAAATTGAATTAGATAACCAACAAAAAGGGCCCTCTTTCTTCTTTATTTGCCTTTACCTTCACATTGGTCGTGGTATCTATTATGGTTCATTCAATTTACATTATACATGAAATGTAGGAGTAATTCTATTTCTTGTTACTATAATAACAGCCTTTGTAGGATATGTATTACCATGAGATCAAATATCTTTCTGAGGTGCCACAGTAATTACTAACTTACTATCTGCAGTACCCTATATTGGTTCCACCCTAGTTCAATGAATATGAGGAGGATTTGCAGTAGATAACCCTACCCTTACCCGATTTTTTTCATTTCATTTTATTCTCCCATTTTTTATTGCAAGTAATAATTCATTTACTCTTTCTTCACCAAACAGGTTCTAGTAACCCCTGAGGTATTAACAGAAATTCTGACAAGATTCCTTTTCACCCTTTTTTTTTCCTTAAAAGATCTATTAGGTATTTTAATTATACTAGTTTCATTAATAGTTATTTCATCACTTTTTCCTTATTCTCTAGCTGACCCAGAAAACTTCACTCCAGCTAACCCCTTAGTTACTCCTATTCATATTCAACTAGAATGATATTTCCTATTTGCTTACGCCATTCTGCGATCTATCCCTAACAAACTAGGAGGAGTCATTGCTTTACTTATATCTATTTTAATTCTTATAATACTTCCATTTTCACAAACAAATTCCATTTTCTATGTGTTTGCTGTTCTTTGTTTAATGAAAATATTGAAGGGAAATAAACAAAGAACCATATATAACTCATTACTATCTCCTGGAAGCCGTATGCAGGCATTGACAAGAAATCCAAATGTGAAAGCAGTTCATCTATTGACAGGATAAATATGTCAAAAGGGATTTCTTATCCATACATTTTTTTAGTGTTAATTTTTATATTACTATTGAGAATTTGTTATAAATTTAATATGTAATACTAACAATTATTGTTTCTTATTTTAGTATTTTTAATATTTTTTTTTACACGATATTTCAGAATTTTTGTCAGAATGCTTCATTATTACTCTGATTTACTATTAAAACTCTTTTTCCATAGGCTTCTTCAATTATTATGGTAATCGACACTAAGTTTTGGAAACCAGATAGTACAGATTAGATAATATACTATCTAATACGTACTTAAATGTAGATTCTTAGTAAGTTCGTAAGACGTTTCTACTTTTATTGCAACCTTTTCTATTCTTAATGAAGAAAACTGACTTGAAAAAGTGACTCGGTACATAATGGTAATATTAATCTCCTTATTTTGAATAAATAATTCTAGTTTTATGATATGGAAATATCCTCTTGAGTATTTTCCAGAGTCTTTGCTGTGTGCATTAATATTTAGTTCCCAAATCGTAAATTTAAACAAAATAATAGGCAATTTCCATATTAAATAAATACTTTTAATGTAGAAATGGTTAATCTTTTGGTTCTTATGAATTAGTTGCAATTGGTTCTAAAGCTACATTTAGTTAGCAGGAAATAGTTATTGTGTTAGGTTCTGTTATGTAAAATAATTTTATTTACGGAAGCTGAAGGCAAAAGAGAGAGAGAGACGCTCATTTTGTGTGAAAACTGCTGATTGCAGATATCGTAAATGTTTTCAGTGCGAGTTAATAAGCAATTACCGCTCGCCGTAAATGGAAATAAATCTACTTTTCGTGATTCGTTAACGATCAAATTTAGAGGTTTATAGGCCACAGTGTTGATAATTGAACTTATTCCTCAATTTACGGATCGATTAATTGAGGGGAAGTGATCCAACTTAGTTATGAGAATCTGTGTTTTTATGAAGTATGCAAAATAATTTCACTATTAATTTTTCACCTTTATTTATGTACCAGGAAATGTTACACCACGTTACGCGATAGGTAAAATTGAATCATTAAAAAAAGTGTTCATAAGGGCTCAAGTTTGATTTAGTCTGTTTAGTAATTTATGTACTGGTACATGGATTTCACTGATGCCGATACTTTGTTCTTAAGTGAAATAAAACATTGTAGTGAAATTTTTCCAATGTTCTTAATTCAAAATTATGGTCTTGAGTTTACTTTGAGAAATGCTATCTACTCACAACCAAAATTCAGATTTCAAACACTGGATCGAGTTTTATATTTTTTATCTGATAACCTTTGTAGAGAACATGATCGACCAATCCCAATAGTGTACACAAACTTAATAACGTACTTCCTGATTAATTTTAGGAATGCCTTTTCATAGGTTGGAATTTTATTAATTATTAATCTATATATAATTAATTCTGAATGAAAAACAACTGCATAACAATAGATATAATTTGTTAAAATTTGATTCCAGTGATATATTTCCTGTAAAGTAATGGTAAAGTTTCTTATGTTTTCTCCTATAGGTTATCATGGGACAGAATTCAAATGTAGTTAACCTTTAACAGCTTTAAAATAAGGCACCAATTGCGAAAGTCTCTGGGACTCAAAGCTGTCACGTTTCTGCATTCAGTCAGTGAGATTGCCTCATTCCACAGCAGTGTTAAGAATCGTCTGAAATGGTCACAGTTGAAACTTTAGATCATCCGCCTTCCATCGATCTTGAACCCGTGATTCCAAGATTCTTTATTTTTTAGAATCTCTCGAAAGCAACCGGAAAAAGACTTCCCGGAAATGAGAATACTTTTAAATAAAAGCACCAATATAGTGCTTTTGTTATTTTCTTTTACTGTCAACAACTTGTTGTCTTTATTTGTTTAGTTCCATCGTCGTAGAGTTATTTTCATAAGTCAATAAACAAATTAAAGTAAATATAAAATTACCAAATAAATATGTAACACCGTAAACATCAGTAGAAACAGAAAATGAGATTATCCAGGATTTTTTTTTATTTTAAAAATGAAGAAAAAGAATTCTTTCTGTTTTTTTAAAGTACCGAAAGTGTTGGAAATAACAACTGACTCGGCGTCCTATATAGAGAATTACTAACATCGGTTTTACAGAAGACTTAAAAAGACTTCAGAATAAAAAAAGCTAGAGCTTAAAATGTTAATCTATTTCAATAAACAACAAATTCTTCCAAATTAACGTTATAAATAATCTCTTTATTAACTTCAAATAAACACCAATGGCAATATTTAAAATTAAATTACAAACAAGAATTCTTGTTTGTAATTTAATTTTATTTTTGATTTTGGGAAGGAGGGAGGATTCTCTATTCCCATGATATAAAAGAAAAGGCTTGAGAAAATGGGCCGGTGAGGCCCATGAAATATTGCCATTGGTGTTTATTTGGAGTTAAGAAAGAGATTATTTATAATGTTAATCTATTCCTAAGCAACATTCATCTCTCATGAAATAACACTTATTTTATTTATTTATTTACAAGATTCCCGCTTTCAAGAGTTTAACTACCTACTTGGATTTGCTGGGATTGCAATGCTATTGAAAAATCATTCGAATTTAAACAACAGGGGATGCGAATTAATATGTTACGGTATCGGGGGTTGAAGTAGCAGCTTTGAGATAACCAAGTTTTATAGAAGATTCTGTTTTACTGTACAAAAACACACAATTCTGAGTGTACATGCCGAGAAAAGCCTACAAATTGCATATTATTATGAATACTTACATTATACATTTATTGGGCGTTGTATAGTTACTTAAAATATCAACCAAGGTAAGTAACTTAAGTGTTCTAACTTAGCATTTCTCTGATCGTTCACTGGGACTAATATAACTGAATCAGTCAAATTCGTTCCAGTTACTCGACTACGCCTTTTCTTTGGATCCAATTAGAGATCCAAACAGTTTGCTGACTCTAGGATCAAATCTTCGGAGGCTTATTTCTCTAGCCGTAAAAGCAGAGTTAAGTAGTCGAACTTTCAGGATAGATAATGAAATTATTCCTAGATAACTTTGCAAATTAAAAAGTGCAAATGCAGTGGAATCACAGTTTTTGATTCAGAGTTGAACTGGACACTGAAAACTATAAACATTTATTAAATTTTAATATCTAAATTAGGAAATGATTAATATGAACAAATTCTTTTTTTTTAACTTTAATCTAAAATTAGTAGAATAAGAAATCACCAAACACACTAAAAAATTTGTTAAAAAAATTTGATTGACAAGGGAATCACAAAGATTCCGAAAGCTCTCGTCCTTGATTTTTCCGTAATGTATTTTTAAAACATTTTTATTAAATAAAATTTTTAACACATTTTGTGCGTTTGGGGATTTCTTATTCTACTAAATGCAAATTTTTAACACACGTTAAGCTTTTATCTAATCTAAAATTAATGTATCACTTTTTAATTTCTTTGGAAGGAAACTACCGCATTAGATTCAAAATAAAATTCCTAAAAGTTGTTAAGTTCCAAACGTGAATTCACAAATAAAATCTTGATCTCAACCACCCAAACTTTTCTTTTTCCGTATTTCATTAATAATAGAGAGATAATATGAATTAGAATATAACAAAGTACTTCAATAGCTATGACGTTGTTTATGTTACAATACGACAAACATAACCATACGGTAAAGATTTGAATTATCGAGAAATAGTATTATTTGCTTTGCTTGTGGTTGTAGATTTTTTATTCACAAATCTTTTAGCAAAATTTCTGTTTCTAGACTAAAGAGGTCTTGTTTTTTTTTTTCCTGTTCTCTTATCCGTTTGTTCTTTGTTTTCCGCTCAAGTGTCTCAGGGCCTAAAGTACCTCCTGTCCCATTATTTATCCTCCGTCTGAACAAGTGAAATTTGTTTGTTTTTCCTTTGTTTGCAGAAATATGCGCGCTCTGCTCTCTTATGGCTTCTGTTTACCGAGAGCCGCCTTATCTGATTTGCCCAACAAGAAAAACATTAAAGCGAAAAGTGCCAAGCAAGGATTTCGAAATTTGCATCTAATTAACGCAGCTGCTTCCATTTTTTCCAATCGTAAGATAGAATTACAGGGCGGAAGAAATAGAAAAAAAAAAAGAGGAAGAAACGAATATATATTAAAAACCGAATATAGACCGAAGCGGTCTCATCACAAGGAAGCAATCTCATTTACGCGCCGGCATCAGCAGAATTTTTTAATGGCATCGCCAAACGATTGCAATCTCTCCTACTGTCAATCTGCCAATTAGGGAATCGTTTTCGCAGTCTACTGACTTCCCTTCTACGTATATGTTTCTTTCTTTCTTTCTCTCTCTTTTACCTGACGCGTTATTGACTGACGGGGAAGAGGAAAGGAAGGAAGATGCTCTCACCACCACCCCAATGACGCCAAAATCACATCGCTCTTCGAAAAAGAAGCGAGTTGAATTTTCATTTCCTCGTTCCTCGATTGCTCGCAGATCTGGAAAAAAAGGCAAAAGGAGTTATTTTATATCAGCAAAGGTAGGGGGCAACGCACCTTTTCTCTTTTTTTTTTTCCCTTCTTCGAGACCATCCGCGCCCTCTTCCGTTCGCAGGTTTCATAGCCGTGTTTTTCGGAATTTTGCGTCTCTCGTCCGGACACGGAGACGGCGATTTGCAATGATTTCACGCCTGATTGGTTCTTTTTTTTTTTCCTTACGATTCTTGATGGACTGAGATTACCCAGATGATACAGATCTCAGGCGATAGTTTTGAGTTACAGCGGCATTGAGAAATAGTTTCCAAAAAATAAATTTCTATCAGAGACGACAAATAATACATAAAAAAGATAATAATGTATAATATCTTTGATGATAAGTTTGCAATGAGATTACAAGAAAGAAAGAAATGTTACGTTATATAATTAAATCATCAAAAAAACAGGAAAAATAAAAACAAAACAGAAAAAAAAAAAAACTTGACATGAACTCAATACTTATTATAAGAGTAATAAAAATAAAAACGAAAAGTGTTTGAGTTTCTTAAAAATGAAAATAATATTTAAGAAACTCAAACACTTTTCGTTTTTATTTTTTATTTTTTATTCTAAATATCCTAAATATTATTCAATGTAAATAAGGAAAATATCTCGATTAAATTCAAACATGTAAAAGCTTAATAGGGAAATTTTATATATAATAAATAAATAAAACCTTTAATTTCCCTAAAAACATTTAAGAACAAATCAGGAGGAAAGCTATCGACACTAGTTCTAAGCTGGTCGTTCATTTGAAATTACACATTTGAAAATAAACTTATTTGCTAAGAAATGTAAGATCGATCTATCATTTACAATTTACGAGTATTTTGTTAAGATAACTGGAAAAGGTTTTGATGATTTCGGGAATCTGCTTAGCAAACAGAATCCTTAAGGATCTCTGTTAGTCGTTGTAAGTATTTTTTTTTTTTATTAACTCACAATGATATTTGTGTAATGTGATCAGTAACAGAGAATGATCTTAAAAGATGATCCTTCAATATCCGAAAAATAAAAATCAATACAAAACCGCACAATAACTAAACAAAAAAAAAAAAAAAAAAATCACTGAGCCTATTTTGGATATATATATATATATATTTTTTTTATTTTTGGTTTTTGTTGTTGTTTAGTTATTGTGCGGTTTTGTATTGTTTTCTTTGAAGTTTTAACTTGGTCCGCACGTTAATTTTGATTTAATTAAAAAATAAAAATCAGGATCCGAACAAACATTTGTAAAATCGACTTAATAATATGTTTCATGAACTTCAGGTAGAAAAGAAAATGGTTTAGAAGATCGTTTCCAGAATTGCACTCATGATTTTCTAGTTTTTTTATATAGCTTATATTAGAAACTAATAAATGTTTTCTCAAAAACAAAAGCGCAAATAATCCAACCTTAAAATTTAATTTAGCTGTAATTGTTAAACAGACAATGTCTGTTTCATTAAATACAGTGAAGGATACATCTTCTGAAAAAACTAAATCAATTTTTCGTTTTTTTTTTTTTAATTTTATAGTAAATTTTCTTCAATAAAACGTTGAGTTCCATCTTAAACAAAATACTGCGTTATTTTTCTTTATTGCTATAAAATTGTGTGAAACTTTAAACCATTAGGAAGAATTAATGAAGTAAACAGAAGAAAAGGCTGTAAAATGATCACATCGTCCTATCTACATCAGAAAATAACAGGTAAGTATATTTAATTGGCAATAAAAGTTCCGTTAAGATAAAATTAACAGAATCCGGGTCACAACATTTTAAACAGTTTGTTCCAACTTGGACAAATAGCGTTCACTAATAAGATTTGTGATAAGTTTCTCGAGAAACCTCAAATCACTTGACTATATCACGCCGTATAATGAGATCCAAATATAGCAATTGACAGGAGATTCATTCTTTACTTCTGCTGGAATAAGGGAAATGACAGATAATACACACTTTTTAGGATAGTCGAAGGAAATTAAGATCAGGACAGCACAGTTATCAGTTAACATGACAAATAGCGTTTATTCAGTTAAGCTCTATACTTACAAAACGAAAATATCACTCTTGCAACTATAACCACAAAGAAAATCGTTTCGGTATCTGATTCTCCCTTAGTTTGCAAAGTGAACTAGAGAGACATTTGCAACCATTCAGTGAAATGCAAGACAAAAACATTGGTCCATCGAAAAAATATCCCTATTGATGATTGCTCGTGGCATATCTATTTTTTTTTCTTTCAGTAAATATCTTGAGTTGATGTATTGGAAATTGTTGACTTATCAGTAAGGGGCAATAAGATATCCAATGACCTTATGATATTGTCTGATGATGTACAGGGTAGAAAGATCTCCGTCTAATGATAGAGGTTAAATAGTGTTGCAGGATCAATATAGATTTGATACAAAACTGTTCGATAACATCTTTGAGATTGAGCCGAGTTTCTTGATGCTGCAGACATCTCCCATATGATTGATTCAAAACGTAATTAGGGGTCATTAAATCATAGCCTGTAACTTTAGTGAATTGCATTAAACAATTTCGCGACATTAAATTCGTCCAATCCAAGTTCAACAGATATTCCTACGTATAAATATCTGTAAAGAAACAAAACTGTAATATGTATTAATCCGATGAGGATTTAATAACAGGAAAATCTTATTCAGCGAATTGATGCCAGCCAAACACCAAATAGCACATCGAAGATTTGCAAATAGTGTAAAACTGAAGCATTATATCCAAAACTTGAACCATTTACATTATCTCTCAAAAAATTAATTATTTTACAAATCTTTATTTTTGTGTGGGTGGATGGGTGGGATGAGAATTTTGTTTTTCTGCCATTTCCATATTTCAAATTGTTTCTATTTATCTCAAAAATTCTCCTTAAAAACTTCAAGATTATACATATTTTTATTTTAATAATACTTTCCATTAATTTTTTTTTAATTTAAATAATCTTATATCATCTGCATTTATTTTTATATTTGGTTAGCTATTTTGTTTTTTTAAATTCCTCTAAAATATTTTTAAAATTTATTTGGAAGGAATATTTCTTTTTCTTTTACTTTTTAGTGATTTCAAAGTACCTACAGAAACTTAGTAGATTTTTGATCTTAATTTAGCTTTCGTTTCATTATCTGATTCTTTGTTTTGTGTTGGAACGCCAGTCATATTTTGCAATAACAAAGACATCTGCTACCAGTTCTGTTTTTCATCTCGTGACATCATTAGTTTTATCGACTCATAGATTAGCTTTATTAAATTTGCCCGATGCAGCAAGAGCTGTCGTTTAGTATCGTAAGAATGGAATTCTGGAACCATTTGTGGAGCTTAATATCATTTACATTGAATTTGGAACCGGAAAAACAAATATTCGAAAACTACCATTTACTTGATTAAAGAAGTGGTAATTTTTACTCAACCACTTACTGTTGGAAGCCGAAACAAACACCAGTCGCCAATCGTTGCCGAGTTAGGAAAAGTGGAACTTATTTTCAGGTATAGTTCCCATCATTGCCGGAGAACACACAAAATTTTATTTGATGTAGTCAGTTTCAAATCAAAACAAGGTAGTGACAGCGATTAGTAAACCAATCACAATGCTTCGCAACGGCTTCTGATACGTATAAGAGAATATAATTGATATTGCTTTAATTTCCTTATTATTATAGATGTGATTGTTGCGAATGCAAAAGACGCAATTGTTGCGATTGCTGCTAATGATAATTTAATGATATTTTAATGATACTTGTCCACAAACGGACGGACAAGGCGGGGTTTATAAGGCTTCTGATACTTGTATCAGAAGCGTAAAAATAAGTCTTTGATTCGAATTTACGAACTACGGCCACTACATCAATAAATTCAATCAGATATCTGAATATTTTTTAAAATCGATTTCTGTTTTTGTATAGTCTTATTCAAAATTTACACTACTGTCATTACAAAAGAAATTTCACTGAAACTTCACGTACTTCTAAATCAAAGGTCTTCTATAATAATTCGAAGAATTTGTCGGTAAACTATTTCACTTCATGTTTTCCGAGAATTCGTTAACTAACCTTTTATGTTAATTGAAATCCATTAAAAATAATCGTAAAAAGATTAAAAGTATTTAATCTAACCATTAAAGAAGTAACTGAAATAGCAGTGCACATATCTTATTCTATTCGAATTTATTCAAAATAGAAACAAAACAAAAGTGAAACAATATTTATGGTTATTATTCTAAGAAAAATGGGAAAACTGTGGTGAAGATTAAGTGGTGCGTCAAAGAATGGAGAAAAAGATAGAAGAGACCGAAGAAGAACGCGTTCTTTGTTTGAAAAGTATGCGTGATTTACGTACATTGTAACAGAGATAAAAAAGAAGTTTTTCTCGAAGATATCAATCACCTACTCTAGACTGTATTTTAATTAGTATTTTCAAAAGACTGTATTATATTCACTTAATTTCAATTTCTTGAATTCTCCAGTAATAATGGAAAATATTTATTCAGAATATATCTCGCAGTAATTTTTTTTTTTTTTTTTTTTTAATAATCTACAGTTTTCCGGATTTCCGAAAATCGATAATTCTCCGTTAAAAAGGTGCTCTGCTGCTTTGAAGAATATACTTTCTGAGTAGTAATTTAGTACAATCTATGGGTTTTCTTGGACTACTGCCATTTCCCACAGTTGTTTTCCACTTCCCATTCTTTCTCAGTCATCCTTCTCATTTTCCTCTAACTAATCTAGTTCGCGCGGAAGAAATAGGCTGTTAAACGGTGGCTGCCCACCTCCTGAAGGGAAGCTGTTCATACATTGAGTGATAGAAGGTGTTTAGCGTTAAATTAAGTCAAGAAACAAAATTAATTGCAACTTGTAATTGTGCTAATATTCTTTGAAACAGAAGGAGAAGAGGAATAAAAAAAATATTGACTTAGCTCAGTTGAATTAGTATATTTTTTTTAATTGACTTTTTTTATTTGAGATTTTAAGAATTAGACGCGAATTTAACGATTTAAGACAAACTTTTACAGCAGAAAATAGTTTTGGTTGGACTTGGGAACGTGAAGCTTTATTCCATAGATTAAAAAAAATCATAAGGTAGATTAGAAGAGAAGTTAAATGTATCATCATATCATATATACGTATCATCATATCATATATATATATATGAAATTAGAAATTAGAAGATATTAAATTAGAAATATTAAAAGTAAATTAAAATTGTAAATGAGGAAATTAACCATACACTGGAACTGATATTCAAATAACTCTGATAACCTTTAATGGTGTAAGGAAATGTCCAAGGATTAACAGCAGGACAGTTTTACAGGACGACTTATAAATGAAATCAATCCTTCCTTTTAGATGGGACGATTATAGAATATTCACAGTCAATTACAGATACTTCTGGAATTCAGAGTATTCGCATGAGTTTGGCTTTTCGCCATATGTAATAATAATGATATGTAATCTAATACTATGGCAAACTTTTACAATGAAACAGTCAAGGCTGCTCTTCTGATGAAAGGATTGTCAAATATAACTACAAAAATAAATAAATAAATAAATAAATAAATAAATAAAAACTACAGTAAACTATTTCTAAGTTGTTTAGTCATTTAATATTCATTTCTCCTGAAGACACCATCCATTCATTTATAAATTTACTTACAACAACTTGCAAATTTTTTGTAAATTTGCTGATTGAAGTATCTGGGGAAGGACAAAAATTTGCGAATATTTAGGGAATAAAATTAGCTTATTAGATTTAAAAAGATTCCTGTATTCCCCATAGCAACGAGCTACTCCAGTGCACATGGTATCCACATGAAGTCCACCGAACCAATTTTAAACCAATCAAATTTTTACTTGTATTTTATTGGCATTTCAACTTTGTTTTTAATTTTTGTTTTTAATTCAGTTGACAAGGATTAAGGATTTCGAAAGCTCCTTTCCACCTCCACGTAATGTATTTTTAAATATATATTTTAAATTTTTAAAGTGTCTTTGTCTTTAATTTTAATGAGTCAAAGAAAATTTTAACACACTAAAAATTTACAACTAGATTTAAAAAGAATTGAAAAGAATTTTGTAGAAGTTACTCTATACGAAATCTTGAAAGAAAGAATTTTCAAGTTATTCAAGTGTTTATACAATATGCTAAAAATAAATAGTCAAATTTAATAAATATTTTTACATTTAAAGCATTTGAATATTAATTTCTAGCATGTTTTTGATTGATGGCATTATTTGAAGTCGTCTTTTTAAAGCAACGGGAATATTGATTCAACGTGAAATTGAGATTTATAAAGTTGTAACTACATTGCTAATGCTTTATAAGTTTTATTAATAAGTAGTTTATTTAAATTACGAAAATTGAAATATGCTACTTATTAATTCTTCTCAAATATTAAATATATTTACTTCTGAAAAGAGAAACTTAAAAATTTAGACTGACATTGACTTCCCAAGCGCATCAACCGAATATGAAAAACTCACAACTGAAGTTTTTTCTAGAAAAGATTTTAGCCCGACTTCCCGGAGTTCAAAATCATAATAAGTGAAGCAATTAAAAACAGTCACACGAGGATCTTCTTCTTAATAATAATTATCAACTTTTATTTATTCATTCTAAGTCTTGACTCAGATTATCTGGAATCGAAAAATTTAATATACAGTGAAACTTGGATAATTCGAACTTGTTTAATTCGAAATTCTGGATAATTCGAATTTTTTGCTCGGTCCCTAGAATTCTGTATTATAATAATGTTAAAAAATCGTGGATAATTCGAATTTTATTTTGGATAATTCGAATTTTTCGTACGATTGTCCTTAAAATATTACGGTAAAAATTGTTCCTGAGACTTTTCTCAGCTAAGGTTCATTATTTATTTTAACGGTCTTTCTAAGGAAAACAAAAGCGAGGGTTGGAATTTCACTATGTGGGGATTTCCGGGGATTTTCCTGTCCACCCTCTATTATTACCCTCTCCTATGAATCAAAGATTGCATAAGCTAGTAAAAAATGCTTGATTTAATAAAAAAAAATGTCGCAGTATTCTTAGATAAAGTTTGTGTGTTAAATCTTTGATCTGGAGTTAATCTCTTCTGTTTGAGAGAATATATGTAATTCGAATTTTTGGATATTTCGAACTTTTTCTCTGGTCCTTTCAACTTCGAATTATCCAAGTTTGACTGTACATAGTTAATGGCTTTCTTATTTTTTTCCCCTACAAGATATGTGAATATTCAAATATAATGCAACTAAATGAACGTATATTGCAAGCACATTCTTTTAGGAAGAGCGTTTTTTTTTTTGCTTCGCGTAAATGGATAATGAATTATCTAAGTCTGAATTTTAAACAGTTAACGATGAATCCCGTCAAGCCGTGATAAATTGAAAGGCTTTTCTCAAAGAAGCGAACAATAAATCTTCGAATTCATCGTTTTTTTAGAATTCATGGTAATTAGGTTGATCTAAAACTTAAAAAAATAGCTTCTCTAACATATGATTGTTTACTTTCACTTATTTTTTATTTTTTTTGTTAAGAATCCGAAAGTAAAGTTCTGTTGTGATTAAAGTTTTTGAACTTTTCATCCGTAAATAGAAAAGAGAAAAACAAAGGCTTTTAGAAAGCGAGTTTTGTTTCTACAAACTGGTGACGTTCTTCTAATAACAGTGCAGCAGAAGTTAGTCTCTTTTCTTAGAAGTCGTTTCGTTTTGTGGATCGACATTCTAAGTCGACATTCCCATTCGCTTTCCAAGACCGCCCCCGTACACCAGCGACAGATAAGAGTTGTTGGCGACGGTCATCCCATCTCGAGGCCCTGGAGTTGAAAGTAACGCCTCTCCATAAAGATGATGTACCAGCCACTGCTCTTGCCCGAGGTCCCAATGTGGAATTCAATTACCTGCGAATTTGTCACGGAGAGAAGGTTTCTGGGACAGGAAAAGAAGAAATATCATCACTGCTACCAATAGCAACAACAAACACAAAAAAAAACGATGTTGAATTTCTTTGCTCTCTCAGTCACTCCTCTTTAAAATAATTTTTAAGAAAATGCCGGTCACTTTTATCTCTTTCGGTCAAATACACTTCGTTAGCAGTGATCTTGGCCAAATCTTTGTCAGTTTTTGCATCAACTGCAGTTTCCTTCAATTAGATTACAAGCTGTATATCTTTATCCTTTTTTGGTTCCTCTCCTCCGTTGCTTTCGTGGATTTTTTTTTTTGAACTACCCAGAGGGTAGTGAAAAATCAAAAACTATTCGTAGGAAAAAGGAAAAAAAAATATTTTCACTCTTAAGCAAAGTTCTAAAAAAGAAAATATAAATAATTCAGAATTTTGTGTATTTTGTATCTTTTATAGACTATCTCGAATAGAAACATCTACAACATTCTGCAAACATCTCTAAATAAATATTGAATTTATAGAATGCCTACTACAATATTTAAAATTGAAATTTGCTTATTTCAAAATGTGATTTCGTATTTTACAAAAAGCTTCTTTTCTATTCTATTTTACAAATTACAGTACCCTTTAGATAGTGAGATAGGATATTTTTAAGGTACATTTTTACAATTTTTAATTTAATTTTTTTTTTGGTTGCATTAAAGAATTTTGGAATTCTTATCTGTTGATGAAATGTCAAGATTTTTTGAAAAAGATGCTTCATTATTTAGGAAACACGAAATTAAGAAAGGTAGTTTACAGACGTGTCAGTTTTGAAATAGATATTGGCAATTATATAAATCACACATCAACAAATTCAACAAATGGAGGAAAGCTTCTGAAATCATGAAAGCTTTGACATTAGGCGAGTATTTTTTTTTGTAATTAATGTCATTTTTTTTTTGGAGAATGTATAGATGTAATAAAAAAACATACATTACATAATTAAAAGGGGATCCTTGGACAGTTTCAGAGGCGTCAAGTTGACATATCTGGACCAAACTTTTCAGAGTTACTCTTTAAGACCCTTCGGAAAAAACGGGGTACCTTGGAACCGGGACACACCACCCCAGGGGTTGAAAAGGGGTGAAATCCGAGAAATAGCGCATCATATGTATCTGGTGGAGACAATGAGAACTACTCAAATACAATTGGAACTAAAATTTTGTTCTGCACAATAACGCCTCATAGCAACCTGGTTTCGACAATTGGAACTACATCGTTGTTGTGCAAAATAGTGCTTCGTAAGCATCTGGTGGTGACAGTGGTAAGTACACAAATATTTTTGTGCATAAAAGCGACGGGGTTTTCAGGATAGATATAGACTTGTAATGATCAGATGATTTTTTTAAGAACTGGGGTATGTTTGAAGTGAAAGGATTATGATAGGGTTATGATGCAAAATTCGAATAACCTGGAACGAGGGGTTAAAACTAGTGAGAAGAGGAGAAATTGGTGGAAGTCTAATATTCTCCGATCTCGATATAATTTCATATCTAGGAATCTCGAGTTACAAAATTCAAATAACCTGGAACTGTGGGTGTACACGGGAAGGTGGTGAGTGTATGGGCAACCATGGTTGAAGCATACTTCTACGGGGCTTTCGTGATAGATATAGATTTGTAATGAGATCAGACCTTTTGAGTTATTTTTTTTTTGTACCAACCGGTACAAGTTTCGAAGTGATCGCGCAATTGCAATTTCTTCGTCATCCACATTAGGATATTTGTTTTTTGTAGGCTAAGCAAAGAACGGATCTTTTTGCTAGTTTATAACTAGGTGTGCCCCGCGGTTTCACCCGCGTTAAATTTTGATTATACATATCTGTTTCATACATTTTATAAGTAATAACTAAGTGCATCTCATTAACTGTACATACCTTGGTACCCGTCGAGCGGCCAACCCGTCTCCGACCCAGCGCGCCATCGCCGCCGCCGCACCCGACAGTTTGCAAGATTGGTTGACATTTATGTTTACTGCTCCGCTCCTATTGGTCGTAGCGTGATATTATATAGCCTTTAAGCTTGCTTCCTCAATAAACGGGCTATCTAACGCAAAACGAATTTTTCAAATCGGACTAGTAGTTCCTGAGATTAGCGCGTTCAAACATACAAACTCTTCAGCTTTATAATATTAGTATAGATTAGACTGCGTAATAATAAACCATTATCTTACTGTATTTTGATATGTATCATAGGGCATCTTATTTCATTGAATTAACATTGAACATTGAATTAACCCTAATTGAAGATTGCTTTGCCGCTTAGCTTAGTGGTTAGGCGGCGGCCTTTCACGAGGCAGATGTGTAGGAACCTGGGTTCGAATCCCTGCGAGGGCCTTGATGTTTCTTTTTCTTCAGTGTTTGTTTCTCTTCCTACGTAACAAAAACAGACATGACAAGACGATTGCACTATATATACCAACATCTTTTATGGACAAATACCATAGAAGCCTCAACTGACAAGTTTGGATGAGTGAGTGAATTGAATTTCCTCTTTTAGCCTATTTTTTGAGAAGTTGTATGTATCATCAAACAGAACCAGTTCAGAATACATCAATTAATTGTCACATATGTGTGGATTCAAGTTATTAGTTGATTAAACTAGTTTGAATTTAAAAATAAATACAGACAGTTTGGAGTATAAGGCACGATTTACTTGCACAACCAAAAACGGAATGACATCTATATTTTTGCGATACAGGATTAAATGTGTATATTCGTTTTGCTTGCACCTATTAGGCTGCTATTGTAGGTCAATGCAACAAGATGTTCTTTGTATTCCCTAAGTAGAGATTTGTTACAGAAGTTTCAATGTAGAAAACAAAATAATTAATCGAGATTAGGTACTCCAACTTTTAGGGAAGACTATCTACCAGCTTCAAAATTAAACATGTCTCTTTATACGTGCTGTAGAATTACTGAAATTATTAATTAAAAATACACACAATTTATAAAAGTGATTTAAATGCGAATAACTTTATTTCAATTTAAAAATCTAACTAATAAATGCAAACTTAGATTGTAAGTAGTAGTTCATCTCCTGAAGTATCAAATTCAGAATGAATAGAAGATAAATTATTATTTTTATTATTTGGAAAAATACTGAAGAAGATATTTCCATAATGTTCAGTTAATTTCCAATTGGACGAAACTTCATTTCGTATTCGTGCAATATTATAATGAAATTGACCTCCATTATCTTTATACTATTTGTGTATTTATGCCATCATTCCATTAGACAGACTGTTCTGGTCTACATAATCCATGAATAAGACGTTCTTCTATTTCTTCCAGCTTTCGGTCTAAGTTTTACCTTCTGAACCCGTTATTTGATCAATTTGTGCTTAAAATAGATGCCCGATACTTCCTGGGAAGTTCAAAGTTTGTGCCTTCGTCCAATCTTTACTCGAGTTACCGAAAAAATAATTGAATATCGGACATTTTTTGGTGATCTAATCGTGGCAATCAATTTTGTTAAAGGAAGGAGGGGGGCATCGGTCTAACTAGGGTTGGGCAGCCAGGGCACATGCTCTGGGCGCCACTTTGAGGGGGGGGCCATTTGGAGTTCAGCGCTGACAACACGATGTTTTCGCTCCACTTGTTGGATACACGAGGTCGATGAATTAATAAATGCTCCCATCAGTTGGGAAGGGTTTTATAGTTTCTAGTATTGTACTAGAGTCTGCTGAGTTTGCAGTACGGGGATGAAAGTGCCTCCCCCAATCTCCGTATTGCAATACTGATTATGTTGACTATTGCCGTGTCCATTGCTAGCTGCGAGAGGTCCTTCAGCAAGTTAAAACTGATACTCTCCTACTTAAGAGCCTTCAATGGGGCAAGAACGTCTCTGCGATCTTGTATTACTTACTATTGAAAGAGAAGAAATGGAGGGAAAAAAAAGCTGATTTTCAGGAAACCAATTTGCAGCAGCCAAAGCCAGAAAAATACTGATTTAGTTTTAGTGTATATTTAAGTAAAAAAAACAAACAATCATGATATGGAATTATAGAAATTTAATCCATAGAATATGTTTTTTAAAATTCAAAAAAAACAAAAAAACATTTCTAAAGAGTTTTATTATTCTGAAATGCAATTAAATATGTGCAATATCATTTTGTGATTTCGTTTCATTAACATTACCGTTACTTTAATTATTACATGTTGTTAGTCTAATATTAAACAGTGTCAAACTTTAATATAAAGAAAAAGGCGCTAATTCAGGGCTTGCCCTGGGCGCCATTTTCCCTAGTTACACCTCTCGGGCGGGGTGATTTATTCCCTCCCCTTCCTTGCCCGGTCTTGATCTTTACCTGGAACTATCGATGTTTAAGCAAAGTTTAAGAATTCTGGACATTATTTAAAAATTTATGCCAGAGAAACTGCATCCCCTGGGGAGTCTTTAATTCCGTCTCAACCGTTATGAAGCAGTATACTGTGCAAAGCTTGACTGCAAGTCGCTTTTTAAAATGCACACCTTTTGAAAATGCGATCTTTTCGTATTACTGTAGAACCTACGGAATCCTTCTTGACTTGTTTATCCAAACGTAAATGTGACGATAATATTCAGGCAAAGAAATCCTTAAGGTGGGCTTCTTATGTATTGATTCACGTCATACAGTAAAGTAGCCTGTAAATAATAGGACAAATGAATAAAAGTAACTCAACTGCAAAGTAGCTTTCACTCGGCAGAATTTCGTCTCGGAAGGTCAAATCATTTGGAAAGGTATCACCATTTTTTTGAATATTAGGATTTTTAACAACTTTTAACGTTCATAATGTCTATCAATCAGAAGAACCAGCACAACAGGAGGAGGTGAATGCGATGCTTTAGTAATAGGAAATAAAAACAAAAAGAAAACAGTGAACAGTTGTACATACGGAGAAATGCTACTTCCACTGTACTATTTTTTTTTTTTGTGTAAATAAAAAAAAAAAGGTAAATCAATTGTGGATTCATAAAGGAAACTTTGATTTTCTTATTTTTAATTTTTTAATGGAAGTGAGTTAATTGGAAAAACCTAATCTTGGTTTCCGTTAACTTTTTTTGTGTGGAAATATTAAAATTGGATATTTATTCTGTGAGCAACGACTGTATAATTTATCTACGAAAGGAGGTGCTTTACCCTAACACATGTTTAAAATAGTTCATGAATTTTCCATGGGTGGAACAAAGCATTCATCATCAATAGGGCTTTCCGGTCATATTTTTTTGTGTTAAAATAACTTTTTTCAAAATGACCATCTGAAAGCCTCCCCTTCTGACAGTCATTGTATAAGAGGCCATTCACGAATGAAGTCCTTGGGGAAGGATAGAACGAAAAATTTATCTACTACGAAGGAAATCGCACTAAATTTACAACAAAAAAAACACAGAAGCCATTGAGAAACCTAAGCAGTTTAGAGGATTGTGATGCTACTATTGATTCCTTTGACAGACCTTATAGTGATTTTGTTTTTGTTTTATAATTTCCTATATTGATCAAACGATGCAATCTTTTTGATTATGTTCCGTTAACTTAGTTCAGAATATTAAAACCTCTATAAATCGTACACCTTTAAAGATTCTGGGAAAAGTGTTTGATAATCTATTTACTTTGTATACTTATCAGTTTTTTTTCAAGAGATCTCCCCATTAGAATTGTCTTAGATAAAGAGTTAACTCCACTTGATTTTGGTTGATTTTTATCAAAAAATTGAAATAAAGCTCTATTCAGCTTGATTTTAAGAAAGTTAGAAAAACTTAAATTCCATGATGGATCATGAGAAATTAAAATAAAAAGTAACTGTGAAGCATTATTTTTATACATAATTATTTACTCTAAATGTCTTTTGACATAGAATTGTGTCAAAGTACATCATTTGCAACTCTAATGCTCTGTGGGACGCTTAGAATATCGTAAATAGAAGGGCATTCGAAAATCGCTTCAGATCTTTTCAATCGATCATAGATTTTTTTTTTCTTCTTAAATTGAAATTGTGTAAATTGGGTAAATTGAAGGTGTAATTCATAATTTTATCAAACGCAATAACATCTACGTTTAAAAGAGGAGTTCGTACTGTTCTTTTTTTAATGAGAACAGAGATAAGGTAGATCCCTAGTGGAATGGATAGAAAAATATAAAATCGTAGTGTCTTTCATCAGGGTCCAGGCTTGATAAGGGTTTGAAAATCGGTTCCCGTTTGTAATTTTTAACCTTTTTAATATATGTTTCAATTGATAATGTTTGTTCGTTGAATTTTTATTTGCACTATATATTTTTGGCATTAAAACAATGATTACAGTTTTCAAAATAGCATTCCATTAGACTTTTCCAATACAGTCGAAATCATTTTATAACAAGCACAGATATTTCAAGATCTCGGCTATTCCGAACAGGCAGAAGAATTGGTTGGAAATAATGTATCAAGGTTCAAGCGATGACTAGTTGAGAGCTTGATGGGTAAAATGAGGAAATCTTCGGCCGATTCATGAAAGCGGCATGGGATAATGTCACATCACAGACAAACTCTTTTAAAAAGGCAGGTATAAAGCCCACAGAAATTGATGAAGACATTGAGGAAGATGATGAAAACATTTCGTTAACAATATGATTGAAGAAACATAAGCTGGATATTGGGGCGGCATGTGGGGACGATTACGAGGCCGTGGACAACAAAACTTGCATCCGTCGAAACGTCCATAGTTGAGGACATTCTCAAATCTCTTAAGAATATTCTGTTATGATCTTTTTAATAGTGAAATTATTTTCTTTGATAATTTAGTACTTGTGTAATGCTGACATATATCGAATTAATTGTTTATCACGTAATCGTAACTTATTTTGATTCATTATTGTTTTTGCTATTTCTTCATAAGTTCGTCTTCACAGTTAACAGGAACAACTGCAGGATTGATAGGAATCTTCTTAACCTAGGATTTGATGAGGAGGTGCTTAATCGCATTGAAGAGAACCCAGATACAAGTATCCGAGCCATTGAACATGCCATGGGCAGAAATCACATGAGAATCTGGCAGGTTCTAAATGATAAGAAGCTTTACCCCATCGTAGTCAGAGGGTTCTGCTGATTTTGCGCCATGATTTTAATTCTGTCGTTGGTATCAGGAATGTTGTTTGGAAGAGCCTTTGTTTCCAATGATTATGTTTACAGATGAAGCTACATTCACCAGAGATAGCACTTTCAGCTGTGAAATAGCAAAGTTTGAGCGGATAAGGCTACTTTCTCCAGGTTATTCCAGCACAGGTTAACCATTAACGTGTGTACTGGCATAATCGGCGATCGATTGATTAATCTTGGGCCGTATCTTCTGCCAACCTGGCTCGCCGGTGATTTTTACAACATGTACCTCAATGAAACATTGCCAGAGTTGTGGGAGCCGTACCATTGGTAATTCGTCAACAGATGGTTTCAATTTGACGATTGCATCACCACATTTTTCACTTGCTGTCCGAGTCTACCTTAACAGAAGGCAAGATGAGTGAGGCAAGATGGATTGGCAGAGGTGGAACAGCATAATGGCCTCTAGGCTGATCATCAAGAGTTTGGTTTGTGAGACACCTGTCAAATCGGAGGAACATTGGTTGCACTTATTCACGCCGCGAAGCAAGACATTCAACACAGACCAGATACATGCACCGTAGAGTCAATGCTTGCCTCGAAGTTGGTGGCCGTCACTTCGAACATCTCTCGTAAACATGCTTCAATGAAACACAACAATAACCTCCTGTTAAGCTTACTGGTTTCACGTGATCATTATGTGTTATTCTAATGACAACACTGATATATGCAACAATCTACTGTCCTTCATTAAGTAAAATACGCCAAACCGTTCAAACTGTTGAAATGAATAAACCAGGAGTGTAAAATAGAATCGGTGCGTTTCCGCACCCCTGTTCCTTATCAAAAGTGTTCATTTTCACAACCCTACACGCCCTAGATGTATTCATGCAATATTTACCCTGTATACTTGTGAGTGTATGTGTATAGGAAAAGAAGTGAGTAACAGTAAATGTAACACATTGCTACAATAATATAATGAGTCGGATTTAATGAGTAACGGCTGAACGAGCAATATTCTTTGATCCCATGGATGTCGTTACAACCGAGTTTCACTGTACTTCATTGTTGATTCTATTGTGAATCCTGCGTTGGAAGTAATTTATTGGGTTTTATTGGCTCTGAACTCTGAATACATGATCCAGTTTTACCAAAATCTTTAAGATACGAACTTTCTGGAGAATTCATCTACAATAAATTTTTAGTTAATATTTTCTGAATTACAATATTTGTCAATTGTTTTAGGTGCAGCATTTAGTTCCTTTCTTCTATTTCTAATATGTGTCAAAATTAATAGATCTTGCATTTGATATTTTTAATTTGCGATTCAAATAATTGTCACAACATCTTTACCTATGTACCAAAATCAATAGTATTCTTGACCTAAACTCTTGACATTCCATTTATATTTCATTTTTCTAAGGTAAATAACTTCAGACTTATCCTGATAACAAACGGCGATTGTTTTTTCGACTTGGAATTTTTCCCTGTGCTTATTAAAGGATATTGAGACATTAGACCTAACTCTTAATATCTTTTGGTGACTAACTTATTAAGAAGATCTAAAAAAATGGTCAGGAAACGTGTGTTGCCATTTGATGCTTTTGCAGTTGAGTGTGAGATGTTTCATCCCTGAGGATAGCAGTTGAATTGAATGTGACGAACACACCCAAATTGTTGCTTTTATTATTTCGAGTGTTATTTTTTTTTCCAACTCTCAAGTCACCTTTGCGCAGCTGAAGAAACGTAACGACGCTTTCAGAAACTTTGTAATCTCCATTTTTAAGTCAACTACCCAGCAAGAACTTCTATGTGGTCTCTAAAGACTAAGTTTAATGACTGAACATCAGACCTGCAGGCACTAAACATGCATTTTCAGCAAATATCAACGTTGCAAGATGCACTTAGGAATTGTTCTGGGAACAGTTACATTATTTCCTCATAATTATTCATGACATGAACATTAATTTCATTTTTTTTACTGCCTTGAGACTTAGGCCTGGTTAAAAAGGAAGAACTACAAAATAGTAAACAGTTTTAAGAGAATTACTTAAATTTCTATTATTAAAGAAAAAAAAAGAGTAGTTGTTTAGATGTTCGATTAAGTAATTTGTATCAATCTAGTTGTGTATATTTAATATATCGTAAAGTAACCGGAAGAAAGAAATTTTTCACCAAATGAATGTTGATGATCCAAATCATCACCGCCTCTTTACCCTCCCCCTCTTTACAAAAACAGTATTTACTTTTACTTTGATTGTAAAGCTGAAATATTACTCCTGCCACTTATTGCATTCATTTCAGATTGTTTTTTCGAAGATATATCAAATATAAATAGAAATAATGTTGTTATAGGAGTTAAAAATCATGTCCCAAATCAATTATTTGTTTACACTACATTCTAATATCGTAGTACTAATCTTAATTACAATAATTTAATTGTAGACCTAATTGCACTTTGTTTCTAAGTGTGATTGTTTGATTAATCCAACCAACCTTAGTTCTATTTAATTCGGATACCCGACGTTCTTTTTTGCAAAACGTTATTTAAATTACTTAAATTTCTGTAAAGTTACTTAAAATATGTATTATCGCATCCTTTAGTGATTTTTGAAAAGTTGGAATTGTTTAATTTTTAAAACTTGGAATCTGAAACCTGTTTAAAAAAAAACAAAATTGCATATTTTAACAAGCTCATATTACCATAAACAATTGATCGAATTGAATATGCGTTGCTTTCAAGCCATTGACCACTAATCAAAGTTTCATAATTGGAATCGGTTTTAGCTTCAAAGTGTGGCTCCGGTAGTCCAGTGTTACAGACTCGGGCTGTAGCCAGATTCAATCCCGGGTGGTGTTTCCTAGGTTATTTCTCTTCCGGACGGGCCCTAGGATTCACCCAACCCTTTACCAAACGGGAACCGGGTATTTTCCCGGGTTAAAGGCGGGGGGCACCGACTACTCAATCTCAACTAGTCCCGATAGTCGCTGAACCTTCGGCAATCATGAGCCAACGGAGGCACATATGGGAAATAACTATTCTGTTTACCACAGCTTCAATGTCTAGGCAAATATTAAATTAATTTGCTAAGATCTGTTGTCAGCTTGAAGATTAACAAAAATTCTATTCAAAAGAAAATGAAAAATTCTTCAATCGTCAAAAGTGTTTTATTATTGAATGTTTTGAATTACAAGAGAAGAAAAAAAAATGGAAATATTTCTGTAATTTTTTTCCCTCTTTTATTTGCGTGGTTACTGAAACCGCATCCGAAACACAACTATGCAATTTCATCAGATCCGTTCGTTGCGAAGAGGAAAAAAAAAACTCGCTCTCTTTCTTTTATTTCGTGAAAGTGGAAGCATGTTCTTGTGGATTTACGTCCTTGTAAGTGCGTGCGTAGTCTTTCTATCTTGGATTTGTCGTTGAAAAGAATATCATCTAAGTCTTGCACCAGACCAAATTACATTGAACCACTTACTGATTATGTTAGGGTTCATTGAAACTAAATTGAAGGATTTTTTTTTTTCTTTTTAAAACCTTCCTTCCAATTTTGTTTCGAAAGCCTTCCACTTCCATTTTATCGGCTGCTTTGAATGGTATAGCAAATTGTTCAGTGAAGTATTTCTTTTTAAAGTGTAGTACTTAATGATTTACACGTAATGAATCTAATTCCTCCAAATTGTTTCATTGAAATAAAGTGGTTGACGAAAGAATTTTAAAAAGAAGATTTTTTTTTTTTTAATTTATAAAATCCATTTTAGAAATCAAAGCATTCATATCTTTTTTCTTTAGTTGCATCGAATTTTTTTCTTCCCATCTCTGTGATCGCAGTTAGGGATCTCTTCATTTGAATGTTTTTTAAATACGTCTTACGTTCGTTTTGTCTCACTGAAGCAACTTTATATTGTTTCTTTTCCATTCTGTATTCTATCTACATTATACATTCAGTTGATGTTTTGTACCACCAAGGACAACATATTTCTTTTACTGGTCTGTTCTGTTGTATAATATTGATGACATTGACTTGCTTCTTCTCTTAACCAATAGTGGCATGTTTTTGTTCGTTTCCGACTTCAGTTTATTCTATTTTTATATCAAATCCATGCATACGCTGATTTCAGCTATTTTCTGTCCAATAGCAGCACCAGCTACTAACTCTTGCGTTTTCAAAAGATTGCGTTCCATTGTTTTATTATTTCTAATTGTTTTGTTACACTTTGACCTGAATGAATTGTACTTCTTAATTCTATTCGAATTCTAAGTTACAGAATTTTTCAGTTTTTCTTCCATTTTGCCTAGTAAATTTTAAGACTAATTTCGTTAAATTCTTTTATTTAAGGTTCTAAATTGTTTAGAAAATATCTAAACCAACCGATTTTTTTAAATTCATTTTGAAAGGATATGTTTTTCTGATACATCATCAGTATTTGATTAATGTAAAATTTTATACTTACATTATCTTTAAATAGTTTGGGCAAAATCAACAAACTTGGACAAAACAATTATCAAATACCCGGTATTCCATATTCTCAAATTAAACATACATTTGAGTTCTTTAAATTTAGTAACAGACTTTTACTTACTAAAATTTTTTAATTTCTGTTTTCATATGACAATGGGCAGCTCGACTATATTTATAACTTCCAAAGTACTTATTTGAAGAAAACATATGACAAGTAAGTTTTAGCTACAAAATCCTTCAATATTCAGTAACCCTTCAGTATTCAGATTAGTTTTCGTAGCTTTTCACGGTAACCTGGTTGTAGTAAACAGCTAATGCTTGTATATACAGTCGGACCTCTTATTTAACGAAGTCGCTAAATCCCGAAAAAAAGTTCGTTATATGGAAAATTCGTTAAATAGAGATTCACCTTTTAAAATTACTTTAAACTACATAAAACAGATTTAAAATACATAAACAATAAATATTATTAAAAAAAGTAATAATTTCAATGATATGAAGCATACATTACCAGAAACGTACTTAAATTTTACTAATAAAGTGTATTAATTTTGTCTTGAGTTTTTTTTTTTTTTGAAAAAGTGTTTTCGCTCATAGTACCTCTCGCATCTTTGCAATGCACTAAAAACCCCTTAAGTATTTCCTTCAAATTGTAATCCGCGTCGGATTGTTTCAAATGATTTTAGCATAAGAAGGTTTTTTTTTTTTTATTTTTTTATTTTTTTTATTTATCATGATCATTTCCATTTTGATCATCTTCATCTCACTGTCCAAAATATCCGATCCAGTTAATGTTTCCTAGGTGTCAACTTCAAATTCAAGTGAAAGATAATCATCAATCAGCACATCATCGTTAATTTCTTTTTTTCCCCTCAGCTGTATCTACATTTCTTACATTTCCTCTAAGTGAATATTAATAATAAAAACATTTCAAGGATAAAAAAAAAATAGATAACTCGAAAACAGTTCGTTAAATAGAAAATGCACTTCGTTATTTGGAGGTTATTTTACGAAGAAATTAGCAAAATGTTCTTGGTTCCAAAGAAAAGTTCGCAAAATAGAGATTCGTTAAATAGAGGTCCGACTGTATCTGTTTACACTATATCACATTGTGCTCTTATAGTCCATTCATTAGATTACCTGTTACATGTCGGGCGTATTTTCAATATCGGCTGAACATGCAATTGCTGACTGACTTTGGAGAGCTTAGAACTCTTTATGTAAATTAACTGTTTTATTGAAGGAGTGTGGAAATACAATTACTTCCTTTTCAATTCTAATAATTGACTTTTTTTGAAGTACTAATACTTAATGTTTTATTAATTCTCTACGGAACGGTCTTCCCATTTGATAAAATGTCAAGTTTATAAAACTAATAATTTAAAAAAAAGAAGAAAAAAATCAAAAACGAATTTATAATTGAGTATACACATTAGCTTTGAAGATTTGGAATGAACTTCAAAGTAATATTTTTTTTAACTCCAGATTTCCATTTAAATTACAATATTATCTTTCTTTTTTTCCATGCCTTTTTATTTCTTCATTTTTTGTTGTTCGTTAATATTTTTTTCTTTTCGAAAATGAAGCTGAAAAATTAATTACAGCTGTTAAACGTTTTTCTCTTCAGGTTGAAGTCACTTTCCAATCTAATTCAACTGATATTATTCTGTTTTATACTGAGATAGTAAAATGTAATCATAATGACATTTCAGTAATTTATCATTTGGATGTTGGCCAAAAAGTAGATATATAAGCTTTAACTTTTCTGTAAGCTCCCATATTTGAAACTTGTGTTATAATAATTTTTAAGTAAAGTTCTGCAGTAATTCATTTGTTTAAAATTTAAGGTTGTGGTTTCAAGGTTAATCCAAACCACTCCTACGCTACCGTTGTGGGCTTTTTTTTTTTTTCACTACAATTGTTAAGCACGAGTGGCTATCATGTAGTTTTACGTGTCCTTTCGCCTGTTTATCGCGAAATTCAGTTAGTTAATTTAATAAAGCAGCAGGGAGCTAAACTCTCAGCCAGTGCCTCGCTACTGCGTTCCATTATGTAACGTCCTTACTTTCAATCGTGGTTAGAGTCGTTTAAACGTCGTTAGTGAGATCCGAGCACATTAACATCACGCAGCGAAGCAACTGTTTGTGCTCTTAAATGATGAATCATTGAATTGACTATTAAAGAAAATTCTTAGTAGTTTAATTATACAATTCGTTAGTGGCATGGGCGATACACTGGCAATCAGATTAAATCATGTATCAAATTACAATAAATGTTTATTATTTTAGAATTCAGTTACCTTGATTACGTTTGATGTTTATTTTTTTTTTTATCACTAAGATCCTATCCATAACTTAAACATGTCTAATGTAACTTAAGCAATAATTGAGCCGTTTATTTCGAAAGTGATCTAAGTCCATTTTTCGATTTTTTTTTGTTAACTGTGGTAACGTGTGCAAATTCCACGTTAGCAGTCATAGACCACATTTTAGACCAATGTACCACATAGACCAATATACGACATTAAGCAATGTGGTAAATTGTTATCCTACACGTATATTTTTAATTTTATTGAAATGCAAACTCTTAAATATTCAATTTAAACATAAATGGACTTAGATCTCTTTCAAAATAAACGGCTCAATTTATTTATTATTTATGTATTTTAAGGCCTTTTTTTAAGTTTGACCTCTTGTGATGCACTGATTTACGTAAGTCAATTTTAATGTTCCATTCTAAAGTAAACATTTTGGAGGTCTCCTGAAGGTTAACGACAAAACTTAACAATCGCCCTAAATAAATATAATTTTTACAGTTTAACGAAATTAATCTCATCAAAAGGATTTGTTCTCTTACTTTTGCAAAGTTTTCCTCGGGAAAGTTTAATTTGATCAAATATCAAATATACAAAATCTGTAATGGTGTTTACAGTTGAATGTTTACAGATTTTACTAAAGCTCGATTCGCCACTGGTAAGCACAAACATTTTTCATTAAAGTTAAAGTATTCCGCTACAGGCGTGTGTAAGCCTTTGGGGGTCGCAAGAGGTGAGGTTTCCAGCCTTTCATGACCAATCGGACTAAGTTGAGGTCGAGTGGTCAGCCCAACGCCCGCCGTCCCTTTAACCCCGGGAAAGAAACCAGATACCTATTCTTCAGAGCGCTGGAGGAGAATTCAGTTTGGAAAAGTCCCGACCCCTGGGTCGATCCGATTCCTCTAGGCCGCGGTCAAGCGCCATTGGCTACGGAGCCTACCAAAGCTTTTCATTACATAACTAAAACTTACAAAGAAATAAACAGATTTCTAGTTAATTAATATCTATTAAAGATAATGTAGAATTTAATATATGCTTCAATGGTTATTGAAGCTTTTTTATTATTATTTTATTCTTATTTTTGCCTTTTTTATTATTTTTATACAGTATTAATGGATCAACATACAGTACAGTCAAAATCCAAACAAAAATATTCTGGTTTGGATTTTAGATTGTAAGTTCATCCATTTAAGATATGCTTGTGTCTAAAATTTGTTTTGAATTACTTATCACAGTTTCTATTTCCTAATTTCTAGTTCCAGATTCATTCATGTCTTGAAAAGTCGATCAAATATCCGTGTTATATTTTCGAAACACGTTATTATTATTTTTTAACTAAAAACTACATAAACGACGATAACTACAATTAAAAAAACTGGAATGATAATAGTCTAAACTTCAAAGCAGAATGAAAATGTATTGTATTTGTATCCAATAGATCGTTCAAAACCTACGTGACACTTTAAGAGCCGGTTGCTAAGATCGTTGCTGTGATTTTTTTGTATCGCCACTAGTTACGGCCGGTCGGTGTTTGTCGAGGTTTTTCATTGAGAAGATCGAGAAAATTAAAAAAAAAAAAATCAGAAAGCCCCCTCAAAACGAAGCCTTACCCTCCCCCACTTATTTTTGAGAATTTTAGGAAAAAATCAATACGGGAAAAAAAACAACCTGTATTTTTGCATACTTTCCGGTTTTTATTGCCATACCCACATTGCACCTGATGTCGAGAGCTGCTTACTGGTTCACTCAAAAGTCATTCTCCAATAGCAAAGTTCTAATCTGAAAAACAGAAACTCATTTCTGAAGTAAGATTGTAGAAGAATATTTAATTTAATTGTTTCTTGTTGACGAATATAAAATTAATTATTCTTCTACAATCTTTAAATGAGTTTCTGTTTGTCAGATTATTACTTTGCTATCGGAGAGTGGCTTTTGAGTGCACCAATCAGCAGCTTTCGACATCGGATGTAATATGGCAATATAAACCTGAAATGTAAAAATGGAAGGTTTTTTTTCGTATTGATGTTTTCTTAAAATTCACAAAAATAAGGGAAAGAAACCCTTAAGATGGGCTTTGTTGAAGTCTTAAAAATGCTTTCTGATAATTAAAAAAAAAAAATATTTTTGTTCTTTTTCTCAAAGAAAAACGTCAACAAACACCGACAGACCGTAACTATTCACAATACAAAAACCATAGCAACGGCCCTTAGCAACCTGTTCCTTGAACTGTGACGTAGTTTGTGACGACAAACTGTCTATTTAGTGATTAAATTTTGAATTCGTAATGTAAGAAATTGGTTCGCTTTCCTGCGTAACAGAGAAGTTTAACAGTGAAGGGTTATCAGAAATTACCGGGCAACACTATTTTCTTATTTTTACCAAACAAAATTTAAAGCCCGAATCTTTTTGAAAAGTTAATTGGATCGTTAAGAAGTTTGTGTATTCAAAAGAATTTGAGGGAAAAAAAATCAATAATCTCTTATCGATCCCTTTTTGCCGACATCATTGTCAAAAGAAAATATAAGTCTTAAATAGAACAAGTCTTGAACACAATGTACCTTCAACGACAGGATCAATAATTCAAAAGAATTCCTGCTAAAATCAAAGTCTTTCTCAGATTTAAACAAAAATTCAGTAATGAGCTGTAAGTTCATTCATTGCTCAATAATAAAATCAATAAATCTAATGAGGATCTTTTGTCTTTATAACCTATCTACTGAGTATGAATAGAACTTGAACCTTTTTGTTTGGTTGCTTTGATGTTTTTATGTCGATTTGATCTATCAAAACCAAACTTGACTGGGTACTTAATTTGAACCGGAAAATAAGTTTAGCTGTGAACTATTCAAATTTATCAGAACAACACTTGAAAATCGATTTTTAAATATCTTCGTGCTATCTACATTGTGAGCACGAAGATACTGTGACCTAACAATTCCAAAAGTGATCATTGTTTTCGAGGCAAAAATAATCAAAATGGTGATATTGTGGACATTCTACAATCGGACCTAGATATTGTTGAGTTCTTTGAGCTCTATTTGATGAATTCTGTGAGCAGTTTTCCGTGGTTATTTCAGCAAGCGCTTCAAAAACAACAATGAGTAAATCAAGTTTAAATAAATTTCTCCAAAGAGAAAGTTATCTTTAACTTTTCTCGGATGCTAAGAGAGAAGAAAAGGGAGGCAGTAGTGAAGAGACAACAGCGAAGTCACAGACAGGACATAACAACCAGGAAGGTACTATTAAAACATTCAACGAACATCGGGCAACTCTACTGCTGCGTGTTCATGAGTTGGTAATTGAAAACCTTTACGTCTTTGCTGTAAATGGAAAGACCAACAGTAATGTTTATCTAAAGCCTTAATGTAATGCAAAATAAATAGTTTATTAATAACTAAAAAAGTTTTTTTTTTTAGTCTTCGACTCATTATTTCTGTTAGTATGTGGTTCTAACAGAATGTCTTCAGTTTAAGAGTTTATTTGATGTAGTCATTGCAATGTCTATTCGCCAGTTTATTCTAAAATGTTTTACCAAATATTACAAAAAAAAGTAATTTCTTTCTGTTGATGCACATTTATCAGAAGAAAAACCTCACGATATTAAAATTCTTATCTTTTACAAAATTAAAAGAAAACAAAAATTGAGAGAAAGATAAAATCTTTTAAAAGAGGAAGGAAGTTTTAATTTCTTTAATCGAAATTTTATTTAATTAAATTAAATCCAACTAGGCTATTTAATGAAATTTTAGAAATGTTGACTGAATTGAAACAAATTATGTTATTGTTTTGCTTCTCTACGAAGGAGACATAAAAAATTAAAATAAGCAACGATCGTCGAAGTAATTTTAAACCCGTCTTTTCAGTTGCTTCAGTTTTCCATTCTACAACTTAAGATTTTCACAATTTTTAAAGCAAAAAAAAAAATCAATAACAAAATTAAATTTAAAATTAGAATTGTACTGTTTAATCGTCAACGTAATTACTGTATAGTCTCATATTTTTTGTCAATTTAAAAATCATATTATCTTCAGATAATGAAATCAAAAGGAAAAATTCATATTTATAACAAGTTAACATCTTTAATTCCTTAATATTTAAAATTTAGGGTGTTTTCGAATTGATTAGTTGTTAGCACTCATTGGTCTCTTCGACCATTTTATTGCTACCTCTTATGGAAACATCAATTAGTTTATCTTTCTTTAAACAACAGAACCTAACAAGCAATATAACAAATTCGTATTATTCCTTTAATTATTAGCATATATTTATAAAAGAATATATATATATATATATATATATATATTATTAATATTATAATTAGTGTATATGCGTATATATATAAAGCCGGACAGTGATATGAAATTCGAAAATGCCAATACAAAGATCAATCACTGTTTCTATGGTGATAAAGCCAATTTATCAACCACGTCATCAGCGGCAAAATTTAGAAACAATTTTAAAAACAAAAACGCAATATTTATAGACTTTGATACTTTTGTTGAATTTTTTGAATAAAAAAGGATTTAAATCTTAAAAACCAAGTAATAAAATTATATAAATTAAAAAAAATTAAGTAATAAAGATGGCTGTTGTCTTTATTACTTATTAAAAATTAACTTAATTATTTAAGTTTATTAAATACTCTATAATAAGCAAAATCTATAATATTGAGTTAAAGTTATAAGTATAAAATATAATAAGTGAATAAATACCTTAATAAGAAGCCATGAGACATAAACTTCAAAATTAGGCATATATAATCGAACAGGCATCACCATAGAAACAGTGATTTGATCTTTGTATTGGCATTTTCAAATTTCATATCACTGTCCGGCTTTATATGTTTAGTAATATAAGTAATTTTATTCTTATATTCTACACTGTTCTAAATTTTAAATTGCAAAAGATTGATTGAAATCTTTGCTTTGCGAAACTCAAAGGCCTTGCTTTAAGTTTTGCCTGTTCGATTATATTGCGTATATATACATATAAATATACACTCCTGGGTTCACCCAGAAATGCGTTTGGAGGAGTATCGACCATGGAAAATCCTCAGTCATCGCCTGGAATCATTTAAAAAAACTGATTTAAAATTTAGTAAACCGCTTATTTATGGAAAGTCCTATGCCTTAGTGGTTGTAGTCGCCGACTGCTGCTGCGATATCCCGTGTTCAAATCCCATATTTTTTTTTTTTTTTTAATAAATTACTATGCAAATCATTTTTGGCTATTTTCTCATTAAATTTTTGTTTCGAATATTGTAATGGTGTTTATAAAAGTCTTTGGATCGAAAGACAACGAGTCAAGTTCTGAAACTGAACTGAATTAATTTACTAAACGAAAAACATTGGTTTTTGTAGTATTTATATTTGTGTGATTTGATTGGTTAAGCAATTAACAATATACATAATGACTGGACAAGAACATAATAAATTTAAATTAATGAATGATTCAACGACTGCAACGGAAAAGAATTTAAACATAAACAGAACATCAGTAATTAGGAAATATAAAAGGAATGTTTAAAATAAATAATGGTTAACGATTAAATGAATGAAATTTAGATAAATACAGATAAATAATTTCTACAAAAATACAAGTAAATGATGTCTAAAAATATTATATAAATTGTTACAATATCTTTTAATCTAGCAACTATTATTATTAGAAATAAAACTAAAGATCAGCTCTCTGTATGCCCTACACTTAAGCTTGTAGACTATCCTGGTACCATATTTTTGGGAATCCAGTACATTCGTGAATTCGACGGACCCGGATTATCACCTATGCCGGATTATCGGACAACAAACTAAAATGCGGTTAAAAAAAACGAAAAAATTACAAACCAATTATCTTAGTGAATAATTAATGTGATGTTAAAAAAAAAACCAACAACATTCAAGTTAGAATTTAAAAAAAGAAATTAATTAAAAAAAATTACGTTAATTAATAGTACTTGAATAAGTTTAATAGTACCGGTATAATTTAAATCAAAATTTAGAAAAATGCAAAATGAATATTCATATAAAAATCAATCAGTCTATTTTAGTAAATGTTAAACGATCTCATCAGTACCTTGATCGTTCATTCACCTCGTCTACAGCCTGCCGAACCATTGGATTCCGGTCTAATTGATGTTTACTGCAAACCTCGCAAACGAGACATATCTAATGTCATATCAACCACAATTGTAGGTGCTATAGTTACCCGGCCGAGTAAAGTGTAACAAGAACAAGATGTCACAAAATTCTAAAGTCCATATTTTCGTTTTGGCTAGTTCGATTTTAATTACTTTGGATATATTTTTGCAGATTATGATATTCTGAACTACCTTGCAAAACTTCACTCAAAAATATGCATATCAGGACCCGACATAATCAGCTGCCAAAATTTCATTGACATTTAACATTTTTGAGAGTATCTCGGAAACCAGTTGAGATATAAAAAACAAAAGCACATGACATTGAATGTCAATGTGTCGAGGGCGCTCCTCGACAACAAGACGAATCTAATGACGTATCAACCATAATTCTAGGTGCTATAATTTTGGCTGTAGATACGATCGACTTTAGAAGGGTAACAAGAACAATAAGATGTGAACAGTAGCAAAATTTGTAAGAATCAGATTTTCATTTTGCCTAGTCCGATTTTAATTATTTTTGGTAAGCGTGTAGATGATGATGTTTTGAACTGGTTTGCAAAATTTCACTCAAAAATATTCAACAGGGCTCAAGATATCAGCTGCTAAAATTTAATAATTTAATATGGCAAAAATGGCACTGTAATCGTAATACTAGAGGCTATAATGATAAGAGAAAAAATTATCTTTCGTTTCTCTGAGTGGATCCCTGGGTACGAATTTGCGCTTGAAGAAAACAAAAGCATTTATATAAAAGCTTCCCACAGAAATAAAACAATTCATTGACAATATTCAATGGATTTCTGTATCGTAATTGATTGGAAGTCTCATGCTTTGATTTAATTACAGTTGATTGCACTTTGGCGATTTAACCATTTATGGGTTTAATTTTCAGCCAATAAGAAATTTTAAGTCACATTGTTTTTGTTTACAAAATACAGAAATATTTCCTCTTTACAGTTTTTTTTTTCTACTTCAATAAAAAAAAAATAATAAAATAAGAAAAATGAAAAGGGGAACAAATACGCTTTTAGAACAAATACGCTTTAAATTCTTTCATAAACTTCTTATCTATATCCAGAAAATTTTAATAAATTTAAAAAAAAATGTTAATTTATTTTTATTTATTTTATTTATTATTATTATTTTTTTTTTTGAAAATAATAAATCCGAGCTGAATAACTTTGTTCTTTAGATATTGAAAATCTAAAGCTTTATAATATTATAATTGCACTATTGATTTTGCGAAATGAAAACCTTATCTTCTTTCTATTTCTTCTTA
>JAFIDM010012231.1:141172523-141190440 GCA_023159025.1 Thereuonema tuberculata
AGTGCAGTGGCTTTATTTGAAATAATGAACAGAATTAATGCACGTAAATCAACATTTAATGGAGGACTTCTGTTCAGCAGATATTGTAATTGGAAATGAACCGCAGGCTTTTCGTTTCATTTTCAAGAATTAAAAAAAATAATTTTTTAAGGAATAAAATTTTAAAGAATGTAAGCTCTTATGGATGAACTTAAAAAGCAAGTGTGTTTTTTAAATAAGTGTTAGCTTTTTTAAATTCATCCGTAACTGTATTCACACACGTTAACTTTTTATGCTCCAACGTAAGCTCTTCTATTATTTATTTAATTTTTTTAATTCAGTTGTAAAAGAAATACACGAGCGTAAACATTTACATTATGATTTTTTTTAATGTATATTTGATTATCCAATTGGTAAAAAAAATAATAAAGCAAATACAGAAAGTAATTACTTTCAGATCAAAGACTGCTGCCAAATAATTAATATACGCTTCTACATTTGTTATTTTTATAAAATTTCAAAGCAGTTTCTGCAATTCGCTAATTAATTGCAATCAAATCAATTCCGATGAGACTTAAAATATGGACAAAAGTTCAATATTCAGTTCAACGAACTGCATTAGTCCTAATTACAAAATCGATAATTATTATAAAAGTTCTCAATTTTAATGCTTTTCTTTTGAGGCTTCTTTAGTTGTCGGAAACATGAAAGAGACGTTTTATTATTTGTGTCTTTTTTTTTTTTTATCTGTGGGGGCAATTTTGCTTTCGTCCGTCTGGTGTTGACAGCCGAATGGAGCGATATTGAAACCGAAAATGATTAATTTATTCCCTTGGAAAAGAACGACAACAACGCATTGTTCGTCCGCATCCCTCGCAGGAACGTCCTCACCCCAACGCGGACACAAATATTGGCTCCCATCCTCCATTTTGAATATTGCCTCAGAAAAAAAAGGAAGAAAGAAAGAAATAAAGGAAATCCAATTGCACTGAACCGAGGCAGACGGGAAGTTTTCCCTTAGAGCTTAATAACAACTTTTTCAATGCTTCGACTTTATTTATCATAATCAGAATTCTGAAGAAGGTTGCTTCTGACAGTCCCTCTCCACTGAATCAAGTTCGATAACATTATCTGCATTGCGTTGGGCCTATAACAACAGTTCTTGTTTATTCCTTAAAAATTCCTTTTTTTCATCATTCATTTATTTGATTTCTTTTTCTTTCCTCTCCAGGAGCAAAAAACAAAACAAAAACAAAAAATCTCTTAGATTTCACGACTTAGAGTCTTGGTAAAAAAAAAATAAAATAGTCAGCTTTCAACCCTTATACGAGAATCGAACCAAAAACTATTCTATTCATTTGCTATCATCAAGCCACCTAAGGCGTAGATTATCCAGTGAAGAAATCAAAAGAAGTTTCTGAGTATTATATTAATTGACCTATCCATTTGTTTTCTTACTTTCTTCATTTAGAATTAATGTAAACTTAAAGAAAACTTAGGCCCACAGGTAACGACTTTTTGTACAGATATACGCCGCTTAACGTCCGGACGTTCGCAGATAAGTCCGAGGTCCTACAAAGTCGAAAAATCCTGATCATGAAGAAAGTTTTTATAAAAAAAGTTTTAAAAAAAAATAAAAATTTGAAAATTAAAAAAGAAAATAGTGCATACTGTAGTGTAATTGTATAATCATTAGTGTACTTTCTAATAAAAGTTTAACAAAAATTTTAGAAAGTAAAAAAAAAAAAGGTGTAAATTATAAAAATAAGAAAAATAAATAATTTACTGTACAGTAATACTTTACACTACAATAAACTGTAAGTACATAATTATTAGTCTGAACTATAATAGTTTTTACATACAAGTTTACAATATTACTCCAAATTCATACAAGCTCACTTCACGGGAAGATCCTCCCAATTCACTAAACATTAATTGACTTTGCCCATTGATGTTTGAAAATTACAGCTCCATTCATGATCAGTACAGATTATGTACCATATTTTTTAATTCAGACTGATTTAATACTTTGGCTCCAAACCTCCAGTTAACTGCAAGTTCTGCTAACCCAGATTTCCCCTGTAGTTTCAGGCGATTCCTGAGATTGTCACCTTAGAGGCTGGCATATTGATTAGAAAGAAGTCCACTATATTATCCTTAAGTTAAGGAAATGTAGCTGTTGCATTGTCTCTGACTTACACAGCAGACATGTAGGCATTTGGTCAGTGAATCAGAGGAAGAGATAGATATACAAATGTATATCGGTCCTGAAGTATTTTTGACAGATCGCGTGAGAGTAAGGCAACTGCTGAAATCACTGATCTCGGCACACTCATTGGACCTTCCAGAAATATTGGCGCTATCTACTGGACAAAGCGTAGGTCTCTTCTTGCTTTAGTATTCTTATTTGCCAGTGTCATGGTTTATCATCGCAAATTGTCACTAAACACTATTAATAAAAAACCCTGGTTATATTCACTATTACGACTTGCTCTACTATTGCGGACTTTACCTAATTATGTCAGGGCCTTCAAATCCAAAAAATGTTTTCTGGTGATTGAACTTGGTAACTGAACTTGGTGCACACCATTAAGCTCATATTAGTCAGAAACGTGTAATCCTCACGTGGCTTCACTAATATTTTTAAAGCATTACAAAGCAATTGTCACACCTGTTCCTATAGCATTCGCCCATTATTTGTAGCGTTAACAACGGTATTCTTTTATATGAGGACATTGCCACTGTTACGAAACTTCTGAATCACAGCCAGCAAGACTCTACTATTAGTTATTTGCCTAAGAGATGATGTATTGATCTCCCAAGATTCCACGAATGAAAAAAATAATAGTTGGAATTTAATAAATACAATTTATGCATTTAAATACCAATCTTCACAGACACGCGATTCTTTCCTTCTATTGAATTTTATCTTTAAAAATTCAAATTTTTATTCTTTACTGTATAAATCCATTGCACATTTAACAGAAGCAGTTTAATTTCAATAATAAAGGAGTAAAGGTTTAACAGTATTTCTGAATAAATATCTACTTAATTAAAAGTTTTCCTTTCTGAAACCAATTAATTTTCTGTCATTTAAATAACGAGTTAAACAATTTCTTTTAATTTAACTTAACATTTCTCAACATTTTTTATTTGTGTTACCATAAAATAGTGTCAACACAATTCAAAAATATAGAAAAGATATATGTTTATGGAGCAAACGTAAAGAAAATAATAAAAAAAAAACAAAACAAACGTCATGCTTTAGTCAACTTATCTACTTAGTATTACTATATTGACTCAATATTTCAATATTTCTTTTGAAGCAATATAATCTCCTAAACCTATTACATAATTTCATGTAAAATGAATTAGGATAGCTTTTAAGGAATTTCCGTTAAGTTGTTAAATAATCTGTCATGATCTGTAAGTTTGTGTAGAATTTTCTAATCTGAAAACTTCTGGCTAAAACTGACATTAAAAAGTTTTTCGTATAGTTTTGGGTCATCATCTTTCGCTTCCATTTTTGCTGACGATATTTTCGTTTAAGGCTGTTTTTCATATCCATTTCCTCTCAGCGAATAGAAGTCAATCCAGCAGCTCTTTCTGTTCACCTATTAACAGAAGGAGGAAGGAAGCAATCGACTCGTGATTCACTTAGCTTCTCACCAGATTAGTTGTTGGTAGAGATCCGTGTTTTGTAGTGGCACGCAACCTTTGCTTGTGTAGCAAAGGGCCGTACGTGTCCTTGTCACGCCTTTGGGCTCTCCGTTCAATCCGGGGAGGTCAGTGTAACCGGGTAATGGAATTGCCAGCACTGTAGACAAAAGAGTTATTTTCCATTCGTCTTCAAATTAGATTGAGTGAAACGGGAGACGACTTTCTTTTTTTTTTTTATCCTTCTTCCACCCGAGACCTTCTCCTCGTTCCAGCACGTAATTCGGTTTCCATTTGGTGATTCCAAATCTTCCTATCCTCCCCCCCAACCCGATTCCCAACAGATGGGTTGGGCGTGCGACAGACACGTTTTATCAGTTAATCCTTCCCTCCAGAACCAAAGACATTGACAACAACTTCTTTTGAAAAGTTCGGTGAATAAGGAGTCGGGAACTGACAGAAATGAAAAGGCAAAGAAACCATCCAAACCTAATACCTCCTTTTCTCTTTTATTCGTTGCGTTTGAATAAAACTCTTGAAAGTCATTGGGAAGCTCAAAAATAAAATAAGAGTTTTCAATTGCAGTGTTAATTATCTTTTTTTTCTTTTTTCAAATTCAGAAGTGGATTTAAAAAAAAAAAAACGATTTAATATTATCTAAGTTAAGACATTGAATTTAAATTTTCAGTTTTCTTGCTATGGTGGAAAAGGCTGCAATTTCAAATGTTTATTTTATTTTACAAAAAGAAATATGGCACTGGCCTCTAATATTATGATTATTATTTACAAAAACTTCACAGCTGGTGTGACATAAAAAAGGATAATTCTGATTCAAGTTTAGAGTTTAAACCCTAAATTATGATTCAGACTTAAATATTAATTCGTGTAGCCTTACCTTACAAAAATTCAAATATTTAGGTACTTTTCTTTATCACAAGCTTTTTAGTGTTTTTTTTTTTCGTTTGGAAGTTGGGAAAATTCTTTATTCGTCTTTCATTTCTTAATTGAATGCTTGTGCGAAGCAAACGACGTCTTGCTTTTCCAATTTGAACATTGTTCTTCGAAGTGTGTTTGTTGACCTGTGTATGTAGCCTATTTGTCTGTTTTAGTCATTAGCTCAAATGGCTGATAGATTTGTATAGAACTAGCAACCCGGAAAAAGTGGATTCTCCCAACGTGCAACTGCTTTCTCATAACTACCCGATAAAAGTGGATTCTCCCAACCCACGACTGTTTTTAGAACCAGCGAGTGCGTCTATTACATATTTTTATGTTTTATAGACATTAGAATGTAGTCCCCGTGGCCTAATGGATAAGACGTCTAACTTCTGATCAGATGGTTGCAGGTTCGATTCCCGTAGCGAACTTGTAGAAATTATTTCTATTTTCACAAATCACAACAATTCCGCTGGACAGACAGACAAAGAAATAAAAGATTTTAGTAATATAGATTAATCCGCCGCTTATTTATTGGAAATTAAATCGTCGCTCAGATTGGAATTTGTGAAAACATTCGTGAAAACATTTGGTGTTGTTTTAAGAACTAGTCTGTGTTACTTAGTGAAGACAATAATTCAATGATAGATCTGTTTAAAGATTGAACTAAAGAAACAAAGCACTCTTCGGCTTCAGAAACTCTCTGAAATCATGATTGAACTGTGCTTTACTCATTGAATGCAGTTGATGTAATGAAGGTCCTAAACTCAAAACATTTCAGATTTCCTTTTTTTTTCCTTCAGTCAGCAGTTAACATATTTGAGCATTAATTAAAATTTAAGCTTTTTCTGCAGGCCAGCATCTAAAACAGTAAAACATACCTTTTTACAACAGTAGCCAAGACAGAATTCAAACTCACAGTCAAAATAGAGTTTTCACTTTATAAATATTTAAGTTTTTTTTTTTTTCTAAAATTTTAATACAGTTAAATCTTATTTTAGTTAGAGTTAATTTTTTGAATTTCCTTCGTTCTATGATAGATACAAAATTACTCGTTGACTTCCACACTTGAAACAGCTCAAAGTTAAGATAGGACGAACCATGGATAAGTTCAATAATTTGCTGATTAGTTAGTTAGATCAGCATTTGCAAATTGTGTGCTAACTAAAGGACTGAGTTCACAGGAGCATTATTGTGTTTACCACTTGAGTAGATTTTCAAACAAGTTGAGCTTTTCTTTTCCTTGATGCCTTTATAATTCATAAAAGATTTCATGAAACCTATGATTATGAGACTGTCTTAATTATAATACAGACAAACCAACAGTTCTCTTCATTGACAAAATAGTTTATTGAAATACCACCTTATTTTTAAAACAGCGTAGTATTTTCAGGTGGAAAATCTCAGTTTTCTATAAATGCAAATAACTTACTATTAAAAAATCTATTAATGTATCCGAATCCTATGCGAGCTGGTTCCATTATAATTTCTCATTCATTACAAAATAAAACAAAATCAATTTAATAATGATATTTCAACGGATAGGTTGATGGTTAATAAAGAAGTACTTTGAGTGTGGATTTAATGTTGTATTTCAAATAAAAATTGTAGTTTCTTTTCTTAGGGTGTAGTTCGAGAAGTCACGGATACATATCGCTCATTGGCTGCAAAATGGCAAAACTAAAAAAAAAAAACCACAATTTTCCAGAAAACGAGTTTGAAAGTTTCGAAAGACGATGAAATGTTCTGATATAATACTGCAACAACTCTCTCTCTCTCTCTCTCTCTCACGGTAAGTTTTAGAAGCTCAGCTATGTCGTTCTATCAGTAAAAAGAACGCCAGAGATCCATTCTTTTTTGCAAACAACTCGAAAATGATCATTCTTGAGTTACGTCATTGTTACAGCAAATGAGCCATATTTAAAAACTGTATTTAAAAAACTATACTTGCCTGGTTCTGTTAACAATTAACATCATCATTAATTCTATCTTTTAACGGCTACATATCTCTAATATTATTTATCCAATTTAACGATAAGGCATTTTAGACTGTAACAGAGCATTTCAGTTCAGTTTTTGATGATATTTTACATTTTCTTTTCGTTATTTTTGGCTTTATGAATTTAATTTAATGTCTGATTGTTTAATATGCTTTTCTTATTTATCACTGTGGTTTATTTATTTTGTGTCGTTTGTGAATCACGATAAAGATTTTGATAATAAAATGCATCTCGAGTTATAAATGTTGTAAAGCACTTGAAATTCAACACGTTAGTTAAGAAATATCTTTGCTACTTTCTGCTTCAACTATTTGTCGATATTTTTTTCTCTTCCTTTTTTTCTCTCTCAGTCTTGGATTAATTTCTTAATCGAGCAACGACTGTCTTTTGTTTTTGTTTTGTTCTTTGTAGAATCAAAACTGAGAAAAATGAAGGAGCATGTCAGATTTGTTGATGAACACCTGCTTGTTTCTCAAGACTACAATAATAAAGAGCGTAGCTTTGATCTTCAGTTCTATAAACAGATTAGCATTAAAGTACTCGATTTAGGAACGCCACGCTTTTTTTGATCAAATAATGTTAATCCTCATTAAATTCAAGAATTTTCTTGCCTTTTTATTGCATGCATATTAGGAATAATTCGATAGAATCTTAAAGCCTTGATGTAACTTGGTTACATCTTATAGCCTTGGTTATAATTTTCTTTAATGTACATCAGAAGTTAAAGATAATAGTTTTAGAATGCAATTTTCTAATTATCCGGTCCTTCATGATAACGATAAAAGTTTACGACTTTGTCGAAATCAATTTAATTTTTGACGGTGTGAGATCATTAAAATAGACTAATTTTAAAGAAATTTTTACATTGCAAAAATATATTTTGTCCCTTATCTTGAAAACTGTCTGCTTTGAGTTCAATTCTTCATTGGGTTGATTCACCATCTGTTATCAATCGCTTAAGACATAGGATTGATATTTAAATCGTTGTAGTGTATTAACTTTAAGCTTTATATACAGTTTATATACTATATTCTGTGATATCTAGAATACTACTTCTAGATATCCTTTATATATTTATCTTAAAGAAGGCAGCTTCTAAGGGTTGTATATACACATTTGGTATTAGCCCTCAATATGTATTGAAAATATAAAGGGAGAGAGGAAGCAAAAAGAAAAAAACGAAACTTTAAACAACCGAATTGCATATCGGCCATCCTTCTTCCGATTGTGAATCCTGATAACTCAAAACATATTTATCCTAAAAAATTCAAAGAATCGCTCTAAAATCTTTGGTAAGTCTGTTGTTTTTTTTAAGCCCTAAAATCAACTAAAAAGACTGGAACTTTAAATTTCGAAAATCAAAAGCATCCATCGAAATTTATTGACTTTAGCTCCCTATTGATTTTGGTTAGAAATTGGATTCAAAGCGAAAGCCATGATTCCCTTAAAAGCGCCATTATCACGATTTATCAACAAGTAAAGGAAAAAAATTGCTATTAGGCCTAGATGAAATCGTTGAATAAGCATTTGGGTCTTACCATCGGATATTGGAAAGTCGTTAAGGAAGACTTACGATTCTTGTCTTCCTTAACGAAATGTAAATTAATCAGGCTTGTTCCTGATATTCCTCAAACTTTTTTTTTTGGATAATCAGCAAGAGAAAACTTTTATTTGCAAGAAAAAGTTTAAGTAGCACTGTACAAATGAGTTCTTCACCAGAAGGCGGTAACATTAGTGCGATTTTCGCATTCGTAACATCAGTGCGATTGTAAAATTCGATTTTCCCAAGATTATTCCTGAAGAAGTAATTAATTTTGAAATGTTGCATCCTACATCCTAGCTCTCCTTGAACACTTCTTAAATGGAAAAACATTAGCGAAATTTCGTTTATTGGCTTCGGAGTACAAAGTAAAGCTTCAAATGATTTGACAATTATTCTTAGGCGCCACTTTCATTACTATCATTCGTCACAATCGACTTTCAGTCTCATTCAATAATTTGTGTGCAAAATTCCGCAAAATCTATATAGAAGTTTCGGAGGAAAATGTTAAGTTTCAAACTTCAGTTGGCATAGCTTCTCACCAGTAATATGGCTCACAAAATACCACATTAAAAAAAAGAAAAAAAGATTAAATTAATTTTTATGAAATCTGATGAAATAGAATGATTTCACTGCTTTCATCTTCTTTTAATCTTCCTCTTCGTGAGAGTTCTTGAGTGCTAATGTCCTGTAAATACGCTATTTCCGAAAATGTAAATGTGTTGGAAGAGGTGGCTTCTTTCAGTAATGAATTTTCCGACTTATTCCTTTTTTCTTTGTCTTTTTTCTTTCAATACATGCATTAGCTTGACATAGGAAATCTCTTTGCCTACATTTCTTAAATGCATGAAAACAATATGGAGTTCTAGCCTGTATTCACAAAGTAAGTCTGATTTTTGGTCTGAAGTTCTATTTCATCGAGGTTGCCACTTACTAAAGCCTTAAGAAATATGTTTTTAATGTGGAGCGCTTCATAAATTTTAAAATTTAGCTAAATCACCTAAACTGATTCCATCTCCAGTTATCTAACTTTCCTAATAGTTACAGAAAAAGAAGAACTGAACTGTTACAGTACGATTAAGAAGACTTGACTTGTTCAGTAACGTAACAATGGAAAATTGCCGTGTCTGCCAGTACAGGTGCATTGTGCTACTTACAAATACAGCTAACGATTCAATGTTGAACAAAAACTCCTTAGAATCCAATTAACTTCAATATCATATCACAGGATTTCACTTTGTATCATTGAACAATAATCTGCTACTGTTAGCATCTCCTTACTGTCTAAACTTTAGTTCTTTGAAATAGTCAAACACTTCATCATTATGCATTATTTGTGATTTGCAAAGAGAATTCTGACCGAATGCCAAACCGTGACAACAGTAACCCATTTAGTGATCACAAAACTATTTCTCATCAGGAGACATGTAAATAAATTAAGCTTGAATCCATTCATTAAGGAACGGTAATAATTACATCTATTTTCATGTTGAAAAGTGATTTGTTGGGTTGTTGTCACAGGTTCGTCCGTGGTTCAGTGATTCAAATCATAAAGGGATTCGTATCGTATTTAGCGAAACTTAAAATTAACTCATTAGTTGTGCTTCATTACCTCTTCTACTCCAAATTATTGAAGAACCGCCCGATGGCCATCATTTGCTACAGCTCACTTCATTACATTCATCTAATTTCATATATACGAATTAGACAGGCGTGAAGCTATCTGCATTGTACTCGCACCAATGATAGGACCTTTTCACAGCTGGGACACCCGAAAATCAATCTCTTGAATTCATTTTTTAGGTTCATTTTCTATTGAAACTTAATGATAATAGTTAATTATTTTTTTTTAGTTTTGGAAATAAAAAGTAGAATTTTAATTTAAAAATATTTAATGTGAGATAACTATAAAGCTTTCAAATTCTACAAGCAAAATAAAATGAAAATTATTAAAAATTCACAATACAACCTTTTATACATCTATAAATCAGGTGGCTTTTATAAACTTATAAATTAATTTTTATTTTGTTGCACAACTTGTAAAATGGGAAAACAGTTTTATTTAAATAAAACACACAATCTGTTACAGTAAACTTAAGAAACTATAAAGTTAAATTTACTGAATCCTAATAAATTCCTTATGGATTCTTCATTTGTTACCGGGATTGTATCACAGCATTTGAAAGTAATCCCTTAGCAACAAATCACTTTGAATGACATTTGCAGTTTCTTCAACAAAACTTTATCGCCTCAACAATTTATTGCCTCTTCCATTTTCCGGCAATTAGTTGCTATCTTTGGCTTAAAGATTGGCTATTGGATGATTTTCAGTAGTATATGGTGAAGAATTTATTGTAAGAGAAATTTCAAATGTAACTAATTAAAAAGTACCACCATTTCAGAAATCTGTAGAGAGTGAAACCTACAGGAAGACCTTAGGTGACACCTCTGTTTGTATAGAGCATTATATTTGGTAATGCCCCTTCTGTCGGTATTTCCTAATCTCAGGAATACCAAAAAACTTCAGGTTTGGGATGCAAGTTATTCCTTTCTTTTTAGAATAATTACGTAGACTGGCTCAAGATACAATGACTCCAATCATTAATGTTGTCCCATGAACGTACACTCAGCTAATTTCGTATTTAAATGCTGTAATATGTATATGGTAGATATCAGATGACAATCTTGTAATGCACTTCAGAAGCGAAGCAAACTTCCCACTGGGATTAAATAATCGAGATCAACCAGGATTCTTGAAGAAACAAGTTACTGATAATAAAAAAGATTATTAGAATATGACTTTAGACACTAGTAATACGAAGGTGCAAGATACAAATTGAAATTCTATTTTTTGGTTTTATTTTGTCAAAAAAACTGATTATTTCATATTTTTACATTTTTTCTTTTATCTAGTTAAATCAGATAGAACAGGAAATTCGGATTTAGCTTCTGAACTTATAATTACGAACACTTTATCTGAATCAGTTTCGCTCCTTACCAAATATTTTCAGCTGAGGGTTGTAAGGCAGAAAATAAATAAACAAAAAAAAAAAACCCAGTGCAGCAGGAAACCTAAACCTACACAAGTGCAATAAACGTCGTCATTATAACATTGTTTTTTTTGTAAAGATAATAAAGAATTAAATCATTACATTTATAGTATTTAATGACTGCAACAACTAAAAAATGCAATTTGTTCGACTTTAATTTACTGAGACATTTCCATTAATTTTGGGAATATCTCAGTAAATTAAAATAGCTGATGTATTCTTAGTTATGTTATGTTATGTTATGTTATGTTATGTTATGTTATGTTATGTTATGTAATGAATGTGGGTGGCAGAGAAGCCAAGCACTGCGACCGGAGGTCTATTTGTATTCTTAGTTACTACGTTTTCGAATAAATTATCGAATAAATTTCAAGTAAATTATCTCAGTTTGCAAGGAATCAATTTGGATCAGTAATTAAAGAAACCAGAGAATTAAAGAAAACAGAGTGAAATAAATGAAGTTATCATGGTTACAATTCCAGGGTTTTTGAGCTGTTTAGGAACAAACTATTTTCTCAATTGAAAATTGTTCACGGAGCTAAAACTAATAACGAGTTATCTTGTTGCAGATCCAATATTTCCCTTTGCTTAGTTTTAAAGAAGAAACTGGACCAAATTGCTACATCATCGGATTCTTTGAAACAAAAGCTTTTTTTCAGTTGCTTCATCGATTTTCTTTATATATATTTTTTTTCCTCCAGCAAGATTGTAGGGTAAGAATCCATGAAATAAAAAAAAAAGGTTGTAGGATCCCAGATTAGAAATTTTCGATTTGTAATATTCATTCATCCACGAAAGGCAATCAATTGCTTCAAAATTTGTCTTTTATGGTTAAATGATTTCAAAACCGAATGATCGGATCAATTTAAGGTTTATAAAAAAGTGAGTCAGTATATTTTTCAATCTGAGGAACTGCAGACGGATGACAGCTTGGAATTCGGATACATCTTGCAGAGAGTAACTCAGAAACACGTGGAAAATTAAATAAAAGAAAAATTGATGTCCGTTGTTACATCTTTCTTAGTGGGATTTCATTTTAAATTTTAAATATAGTTTGTTGATTTAATGCATTAGCCTGATTTGTCTTCGTTCATCTTGATTTTTTTTAAAGGCTTGTTTTGCTTGAAATGTTTACAGAAAGTTGTACGATTGTCTTTCGTGAAAATTTCTTAATAACTTGTAAGAAATTTTGAACAAGGAAATAAGAATTTTTAACTTTTCGAAATTTGTAATTCAAGAAATTTAAAACTTATGCAAAATTACCATAACTATTGCGCAGAGTAAAAAAAAATCACGTCGACTTTGGAATCGTCCCACTTTGATTTCACAGGCTACTTTCTTTGCTACTTTCTTCACTAGATTCTAAGCGACTGGTAGCAGAAGTGTGGTTATTGATATCTTCCTGACAAAGGCTATGAGAAGAATTATTGTTTTAGAAATATTCTGTAAATCGCTGTTTGTCTTTGAGATTTGATACGACTTCTTGTTAGATCTTGTTTTATTGTTTATATCTCTTCTGGCTTAAAATTTTCCCTTTCCTTTTCCATTTCCTTCAGCATTCCCCAAATGTACGCATCAGATGGAGTTAAATCAGGGAAATGTGAAGGATATGAATGTTTGCTCCACGGATATCACGTGATTGCCGAAGGTGCTATGAAGTGGCCGAAGTGATTCCCTCGCCGTATGACACGTGGCCCCATCCTAGGACTACTGACTAGGAATGAAGAAGTAGGTGTCGTGCTCGGCAGAAACATTGGAGGTCCCTCTATAACTCACCTGATTTACAGTCACCGGACTTTGTTGGTCATCCTCAATGAAGTATCGACCAATGATGCTGTTTCCAGAGACCGCACACCATATCGTTACCTGTTCACTGTGGAGTGATGTTTCATTAATGATGTCTGGTCGGGCGAAACCAAGAAATCGGGTTGTTTGTTTATTGATGTAGTTTATTCAGATGAACATGACACTCGTCCGAAAACCAAACAGCCAAAAATCCGGCATCGTCATACACCATTGCTCACATGGAAGCACAGTACACGACTCTTGCTTCTTTATCGACAGGTTTCAATGGTTGGCCAGTCTGTACCTTGTAAGGGAACCCACCAATGGTTTTAAACATACGTCGAACTGATGTTCGACCCATGTCCAGTTTAACTGCCGTTCGTCGGAGACTTCGCTGTGGTGACTGCAACACTTTCTCAAAAAGTCGACGTGATTTTCATTCGTTGTTACGGGACGGCCAGTGCAACCTTTCCGCTGTGTGAGTACACTACGACGGAATTTATCGACAACCGATACCATAACCTTGTTCGTGGGTGCTGGACGGTTAAAACGCTTCCGAAATTCCGTAGCAACGTGTAGCAGGCTAGGTCCATTGCCACGGCCTGTTCTGTATGATCTACAAAATTAACAATACTACAATATTAACTACCGAAGTGAAACTACACTTTCACTTCGGTAGTTAATACCATTTTCACATCCACAATCATTCCTATTCCGAATACAACAGTCTCGCAGTGCCACCTTTCATGTGATCAAATTGTTCAGTGACGTTTGTTTTCGGCCATACTGTAATTAGAATAAAAAGCAAATAAGTCAATTTTCAAACTAAAGTTATTATTTCACAAAAATAATAAACATATAATAATTTAATCTTTAATACTACTTTTCCTAAATCAAAATTTAATTTTTTATTCAAAATGAAATATAATTTATCAAAACATCAGTTCACAGCCAATCAAATGCGAAAGATCAGAAATATAATAAATTTTTTCAATTATTAGATCCAGATAAATAACATTATTTATTAAGCTCACACATGAAACGATTAAACAGAAGCTGTTAGAACTTTCTTTCTTTCCTTTTTTTGGGTATTTGCTTGATTTTCATCTGAATCATCATCTCGTTAATTTATATGGCGAAATGAATAAATTAAAAACTGACAATCATTCTAATAATGTTACAAATAATATGTTTATTATTGAATATTAGAATATGTAATATTTTGAAATCATAGATTTAAAACTCCACTCCCCGATCATTCCGCTCATTTCAAATAGATTTTGCATTAATTTTACTTAGATCTTATTTTTTTTCCCCTTCAGTTTTCAAATGTAATTTATGAAATGAGTTGTCTCAGTAAATATTGATAAAGAGCTTCAATAATTGTATTGGACGATTTTATTTCTTACTGCGGTAATTTTTATTATTGGTTAATAAAGTTCTAATTAAGGAGACAGTTAATTGTTAACAAACTGTGTGAATTAAGATTAGATTATATAAGAAAAATGAACTGTGATTTTCAAACATTTAAATTCTTTACAAGAGATATCATTTTCACGTCGACAACTAACATAGCGCCATAGGCGAGAGATGACAATGATGAAGTTCTTCCCACCATTCAACAACTGCCTCTACACAAAATCGATCACATAGTGTAAATTCTTTAGCCAACTTGGTGGAATGACCTTGCAGCCTTCATCATCACCAGCCATTCTCCGTTTGATGGAAAATGTCACAGTGGTCAGTCGACTCCATTTGTCCCTAACGATCCATTTCATTTTGCTTCTGGTAACTGTTTCCCCTCACTCGTAACAAGTTCACAAGAATTCATTATATGCTCTCTTCTAATGATTAAAAAGTTTGATTAGTCAATCTCAAATGAAAGAATTAAAGTTTTTTAAAAGATATAGAACCTATTTCTCAAAATGAAGCTCTATTAGTGAAGGAAATAGGAGTAAAAGCCAGCAATTACAATTCTTTGTGGCAGTATTTTTTTTTTAATGAATCAAACAATTCCCAGAAATTTAACTTTGCATCGCAGCAGGTCTCATTAATTATTATTTTCACCTTTGATTATTGTTAAGTTAAAATGTAAGAATTTGTCATTTTGAAAGAAACTGCAAGAATTATCTTACCTGTAACTAACTATTAAAAATAGTTGAACTAAAAAAAAATGATAAATAGGATATTTTAATATTCAGTAGAACCCCGATTATCCGAGTTTCCGCTTTAACCGAGCTACTTCTAGGATTTTTTTTTTTGGTTTTACATTTTTCCATTTTTAAAGCTACCGATAAAAATTCTGAACTTGATCTCACAAACACTCAGGAAAACGAAAGAGAATTCGCAGAATATTGGTCGCAATTAATCTTTGTTCGTCTAGTCGTATGACCCCCTACCTCGAATCGGGAAATGGTTTCGACTGATCACCTCCCTGGAATCGGGAAATGGTTTTGGCTGGTAACATGATTCCCTCCCTGGAATCGGGAAATGGTTTCGACTGGTAACATGATCCCCTCCCTGAACGGGAAATGGTTTTGGCCGGTAACATGATTCCCTCCCTGGAATCGGGAAATGGTTTCGACTGATCACCTCCCTGGAATCGGGGAATGGTTTCGATTGGTCACATTGTCCAGTGTATCTGAAAAGTACGGTGGTACATTCAGTCAATTCTACTGAAATGTGTAGCAATAAGAGAAAGCGAGTTGTTGTTTCTAATTTGTTGAGAAACAAATTAGAAGCAATCCAAAGAATAGATAATGGTGAATCAATAAAGAAAGTAGCGGAAGATCTCGGTGTCGGAGCTGTTACTGTTGGAGACTGGAAAAGGAAGAGAAACGAATTAGAAAAATGGTGTGCAGAAAAGTAAAAGGTAAGGTTTAAGTAAAAGAACTCTTTTAATATAAATTGTATGTAGTGTATCTATATAACTTTTGTATTTGTTAAAATATACATTTAAACCTACACGATTTATTTTATTTACAATTTTCGCTTTAACCGAGTTTTCGTTTATCCGAGTTAGGCTTGGTCCACATTAACTCGGATAATCGGGGTTCTACTGTAGTTGTTTTCTTAATCATTTGTTGTGTTCAGATTTTAATAAAATTATTCTTATATACATTAATTAAATACAACTAATTAGCAATAAAACTTTGATTTATTGCTGTTATGAAGGAAGTAGTAAAAAAAAATGAAAGAAAAGGAACTGAAGAAAAACTAGTATTACTGGGGCTCTATACAGATACTGGTTTCTTTAAATAACAATTTCATGAAAGACGTTTAGTCTTCTTTCTCCATAAAACGAATTACTAACTTGATCCTTCTTTTAGGCATTTCTCGGTTTCCAAAAGCTTTTCAAAATGTTTGAGGCTTATCAATATTCCCTACAGCTATTAATAATGTTATGGTCTTTATAAATATCAGATTGATTCAACATATGTTCAAGACATCTGATTGTCATCAAAACATTGTTAGATTCGGACACTGGGGAAAAAAATCATTCGAATGTGGTTTTTTTTTCAAGAACATGAAATAGTAAAAATGAGAGTTGTTGGACTCTGGCATCTTGGACAGAATGAGTCAGCCTATTCTGTGGAAACAGGATTCTTGTTTGTGACTCGCCCTGACAAGGAGAAAGGCGAATCGTTACTAGGAGACAGTCAGTAGACCACTTCATTGGAGGAAATAATGAATTACTAAAGCCAAAGAACTTTCCTTTCCAGCTACGAAAGAGTTCGCTTATTGAAAGATAATTAAAGATGATTGCATTTCGGCAGAATAGAATCACTGAAGGTTAAAAATAATGACTTTTGTAAGGGATTGTATGGTTTGTGAATCTTATGTCTGAGTTTGAGATTCAATTATCCTTTGTTTCATCGCCTGTAGATGATGTTAATGTAAAGAGGAATTAATGTGAATCTGTTGTTCAATATCCAATTGAACAACAATTATTTTGTGAGATATTTGCTTTGATCATTATAATTGGCAGCTATAGTTTATTATAATGTTCTTCAGTATTTTAGAATTAATTCAATATTGACAGGATTTCACTTCTGAAAACTTTATTAGTAATTCTTTCCGAAAAGATGAATTCAGTCATCATATTTGATTTTAATCTTAGATATATATTTAAATTAAGCTTATAAAACTACAATTTTAAAATTTCTTACATAAGGATAATTTTAAAATTATAGTTTTTAAAATTATGGTTTTATATATAAGTTCCTGCAGTGTAAAAAATTCAGAAGATTCTGTTTATCAAGTAATATGAAATGTCATGTTAGCGACTTGCGTTTATGATTAGGCCTACTTAAAAATTAATCTGTTTGCAAGTTTTTTCATTTTCTTTTTTTAAATTTTCTTGGCTTTCTTAATTTCTGAGGCGAACGTATTGAAGCTTTTGTTTAAGATGAGTTATGTATGAGACGCTTTAGATGAGGATTTTACAATATCATCTGATGACCAAAGTAAAAACCAAAGTCTTTTAGTTGCGTTTCTTCGGAAAACCCAACATCCCAGACAGAGATCTTCGCCTGACTGACTTAAACAGTACAATTGAGACAATGTAATATTCTGTGCTTAGTTTTATTTCTTGACTGAATCTTCTCTATCGATTGCTGATTGCAAGTGAAAGCCCTGTGCTCTTCCACTTGGTAGAACTAATGCTCTTTATTGGAAGCTTTTACCCGTCCTTGTTTCTAAATTAATTCTATGACAAGCCAACCGAATATTTCAAAGGATTGAGGCATCAACTTATCGATTTGCTTAATGAACGATTCTCTTAGTTCCGCCTTTTTTATTTTTATTTTTTTGGTACTTATCAATCATTCCTGTTAACTAGGTTCAATTTTTCTTTTATCCCCCTCCCCTTTTTCTAAAAAAAAAAAAAAAAAAAGTAATGAACTACGTTGTGGTTGTCTTTTTCCAATATAGTCCAGGGAAATTAGACATTGACCCGGACATTTGAAATA
>JAFIDM010012231.1:141190540-141223228 GCA_023159025.1 Thereuonema tuberculata
CCCCCCCCCTCCTTTTTCTAGAAAAAAAAAAAGTAATGAACTACGTTGTGGTCGTCTTTTTCCAATAGTTAAGAATGACTTAACAGTTTCAACGAAAAGAAAAAACTGATTTAAAATTAAGTGATTAAAGTATAATTATTAAAATGAAATAAAATGAATGTTTCAGAATAAATTGAAATATTAATTGCTTCTTACAAGAAAGACCTAGAACTTACAAATTTAAATAATTATTAATGTGAAATCATTAAATCTAAAACAAATAATTTTTCATTTTCCAGTTAGTGCTTGTCAATAAGTTGATTTCTCTTTATTTTGTTCTTGGACAACACAATTGGAGATTGCAGTTGTACATCGAAGTTGTTTACGATTTGGCGATCTTTCAAATTTTATGTCTTAAGTTGTGGGGGAATTGATCCATAAACAAGCCATGTAAGGTTGTATAAATCATCAGTCAGCGCAGGTTAACATCATTTCTGAAACAATGAATTCAGTTTATAAAATATCCCTTTCTCTATTCGAAAGGATCCTTTTATACATTTTCCACTTTCAAATTAGAAACATTGTTATTGTTAGTGATTTGCCTTAGCTTTATTTGATGGAACGAAATGAATATTTAGAAAATCGTTCCCCGATTGATCATCACTTAACATCAATCATGTTAATACAGCGTTGACATCTAGTCAATGCATCGTGACTTAACTCATGAATTTTGCATTCCGAAGTGACTCAAGTTTTCTAAAGCATTTTTGGATAATAACTAAAAGTCAGTGTCAGATTAACCATCTTCTAAGCTTTCTGCATCCAATTAAACGATATCCTATGTAGTGTATTGGTAGTAATTAAAATCAAATAAAATGAACTTTTGTTTTCAAAATAAAGATGCTTTATTGATTATTTTACTTTGCTGACTTACTTTGTTTTTATGAAAGAAATGCACTAGTGAAAAGAAAAAATTAAATAATTTTTTTTTTTTTGCGATAAGCAATAATTCATGAAGTACATAACTTGTACTAAAAGTGAAGTTTTAGCAAAGATTTACATCTAAATTCTTCAGCTTAATAGGGTACAAGTAAAGAATTAACAAGCTACGAAACGAATTAGAAAAAAATCAAGCTTTCCAGAACAAAATAAATAACAGTTTAGGTGTTTCAATCTCTAAGATCGAGATGCCCTAGGTATTTTTAAGTTAGGCAGATCGATGAAGATTAGCAGATCAATGAATATACATCGATGATTGGGAGAAGATGATCATTATTACAAGGTACTGGAGAAAACAATAATAAAAAAAAAAAACAAAAAAAAAATCAGCAAAGAGCGATTGGAAGGAAGTGGATGAAAAAAATAATCGTCGCCATAATAGTGACAGTTTTTGTTTGGGTTGGTTGGTGTGATCTGCTGATTTTTTTTTTTTCTTGTATTGTCCAAAATTCCTCTGCAAGTCAATGTGAGTAGGTTTTTGTCTGTCAATCAGAGTGTGATTTTTTTAAGAGCGAAAATGTCCAAAAGAATTTCTTAGGAGAGTGCCCATCTCAGCGTATCACCCCTCTGCGGAGTAAAATCGTCCGGCAGTCGTGGTTTAAATTATGCAAAAAAAAGAGGGTTATTTACAACTAAGGTTAAATTTTATTTTTAATTAAACTTAAATAAGAACACTCGTAATAAACATTTATGTATTAGGTACACATTTTTCAGTATATGATATGCATAACTATAAAACTGTCAATTTAAAAAGTAGTGTATTCATTTTCATGGAGGTTTTCTGATTTCGTGTTTTAAGAAACTTTAAGGAATTGAATTAAAATACTGTACACCCATTACACAATTACAGTTCTAAGTTAAATAAAAAGCAAAGACTCACCAAATTTTCACTAATTTTCCTGCACATTGTTACTCACTTTTCCATATCTGCAAATTTTTCCTTTCGTTTTTGAACTTCTTCTAAAATTGACTGCACATATACTGTAGTGTAACTTATATTTAAGCTCCCCGCTATTTCTGCTTTTATTTTTGCGGGTTGTCTTTCACGTCCCGAATAAATCTCACTTTTTCCTCTAAATAGTAACATTTATTTCTTCTTTTACCCATGGCCGCAAGAGAGAGACTGAAGTAACACGAAGGGAACACATGTTTCATCAATGCGAAAATTCATTCAGTTTTTGTCTATGATCGACCTTTCATTGTAAGCCGCCCAGAAACCTCATGAATGCGACGATTTTATATCGATACGGAACGCCGAGTGCACCTGGGGAATATCTGTAGTTGAAAATACGTACAATTCAATCTAGTTTTCAAAAATATACTACGTATAAAGGAGAATTACATGTAACTCAGTTACGTATATCTCATAAATAATTTCTATGTAATTAAATACAATTTCCGCCAGGACCTACAGAGAACTACGCGCAAGCCAGAACTACGCTACTCATAAACCAGTTTTTATTATATGTATATATATACGAGAGCTGTTCAATAAATAAGGTAACAAAGCATGTCTTTGCGTAAATTTCAGTAACTCACACGTAAAGGTATAATGCTTAGTATGGCCTTGATGCAGATTATTTTTTCACATAATCCCCATAATTGTCTAAACAATTGTTCCAACGGTACACAAAGGCACTCATCCCAAGGCATAGATGAAATCAGTGTCAAGCGTCTGAAGCCAGGACATGACGGCATGCTGAACTTCATCGTCGGTTGCGAATCGCCAGCCACCCAGGTGAATCTTCAATGGTCCGAAGAGATGGAAATCACTGGGTGCCAGGTCAGGACTGTGCAGAAGATGGTCCAGTACTTCCCAATGGTAGCGCTGTAGCAACTCACGCGTGCGGTTGGCTAAGTGTTGCCTGGCGTTATCGTGCAGGAAGACGACGTCTGTTCTAAGCAACCGAAGTCCTTTTCGACGAATTAACTCCAGGAATCGCGTCATTGTTTCACCAATTGCGGTCAGCATTCACCATATGTCCCTTGGTGATGAAATCAATAAGGAGCACGCCTTTAAGGTCCCAAAACACGTTCGCCAAGACCTTCTTTGCTGACGGAGGTGTCTTAAATTTCTTTGAAGGTTTGGACGATGCGTGGAGCCATGTTACGGATTCTTGCTTCGTTTCAGGTGTCGCGTGATGCACGCACGTTTCATCACCTGTAACAATACGCTGCAGAAACAGTTCTCCCTCCTCGTGTAAGTGCACGAGATACAATCCCATCCGAGTGACTTCGTGAACTTCAGTGAGTTTCCTTGGAACCCAGCGTGAACACTTTTTAATGTAGCCAAGTTTCTCATGAACGATGGTTTGCACAGTATCAAGGAGATGTTTACTTCGCTAGGAATATCCCTCAGTCTAAAACGTCTGTCTTCCTGAATTAGACCTTCAATGCGGCAGAAATTGTCATCTGTGGTGGAGATGCTTGGATCGCTGTTCATTTTGAACGTCTGTCCTGCTGTTATCGAAGGCATTGCACCACGCGCAAACCTGACGTAACATTTGCAAGCCTCGACAAAAGCGATGAATTTCAGTTAGTGATGTTTCCTGCAAAAATCTGATCACAATACATACCTCAATGTTTGACCAGGTTTCCGTTAGCCCCCCCCCCCCGTTTTTAAACGAACTGATTTTTCGTAACTATGATTGATGTAAGGCGCCATCTAATGGGCGTGAAAGTATTGGTCTACCTTCTAAGATCTGGTGAAAATTAGAATTAAATAAGGAACATTAAACACATGAGACATCTTGTTACCTTATTTATTGAACAGCCCTATACATATCTTTCTTTTCTTTTTTTTCCATTTTTTCATATCGGCATTTCTTTTCGACCTTGATGATTATTTCAAAAAAGTGTAGATTTGTTTGGAAAAAATTTACAATTTGTATTTTTAATTATCTTTCTGCACTTTTATTTTCTTTAAAAGTTAAATATTGGATGCATTTTAAATCTCTCCTCTCTTTCTCCCTGTTTAATAAAAGAATAACTTAGATTTAAGCCATTTTAATAGAAACAAGAGTTAAATTCTAGGTATCTATTGCGATGATATTATCTGTAACAACCAGGAAACTTAAATATTACTGTCATAATTTTAAGCGTAGAATAATAAAGAATGGAAAGCTCATTTTAAAAAAAGTTATTGTCTTAAAAAAATATAGCTTTAATGAGATTAAAATATTGTGGAACTACAATAACTTGATGATTCGAAAAATTCCGGAGCCCCATGACGTCAGCACTAGCCTCTCTCAGAGCTCCTGAAGAATATTATTTTATAGTAATTCACACAATTAGGGAGAACGGATTAATAGTGAAATAGAACCTAGAAAATTTTACCAGGAATCTTGCCAGGAATTCTCTTAAGAATGATATAAGATTGGTTGGAAATCAATCTTCTAAAGAGACCGAAAGATTTTGTTGTAATTTATGAATTCTGTCATAAGGCTAGTTCAAAATTTATGACCGAATAGATTAGATACGCATGCGCATTCTAAAGATTCGGATCAAGCGCCATGAAGATAGAGGCCTTTGAGAATTATGTCACTGATCAGTGACATAATGAGATAGTGGTATCCCCTTATCTACAAGACCCAAACACAAATTTCTTGATTTTTTTTTTTTAAATTTTAAAGCATTTAATTTTAACTTTCAGATTTTGGAATTTTCATATTTGGATATTGTTGACGAATCTTTTTCAGAAAATTGTAGTTCGGAAGTTGGTAGAAATCTCCATTAATTATCTAAAAGTAGTTTTTTTTTTTTTGGCATAACTTTACTATTTAGCATGAGAAGTGTACAAATTCTACTTGTGTTTTTGAAGTTCTTTGAGAGTGATGGTCGATGATTAGGATTCGTAGTTTTTGGTATTAGGTCGTAATTGTTGGATTGTGTCGTAATTGTTGTTCGGGAAAAAAAGTACTCATGTTTCTTAAAGTAGTTTTCAAAAAAGAAGGCCTTAATTTCCCATATATGGTCATTACGTAGCGATCGCGTTTGTCTGGAACAAACGTCACCGTCACGATGTCATCAACTTAACTCCGAGCAGTCAGACCAAGATGGCGTCGTTTTGTGATCGCATAAGCGTGACCAAGAAAGGACAAACTTTGCATAGCCAAGCAAGAAGAATAGTGTGGAACGTTTGTAATTCTTTCCCTTTTAATTAGTATTATGTATTCGTAACTGTAGAAAATACCAAAACCAGAATGTTTTCGTAATGTTTATAAGATTCAGTTACGGATTTTAGCAATAGATGGCGCTGTTACGTCCTGGAAACATCAATCTGTAATGAAAATACGTCATCAAAAGTTCTTCTTTCGTGAACTGAACTGTAGTGGTTTTGGATGCCGTTTGCAAGGGAGGTCACTCTGACAATAAATAGTAATTTTTTCTTTTTCTTGGGTTTTTATCTTCTTTTTTTTTTTATTGTGGGGTTAAAGTTAAATTCCTTGACATTTTTTGTTGCAATTAATTGATAGATATTATTTTTCTTTCAGTTTTACTTCTTGAAAAAAAATCAATTCCATATTCAATGATATTTTAATATGATTTGAATTTCACTCTCTCATCAGAATCAGTCTTGCAAAAACAAATACGTAATTTTGGCCTTTATTAATAATTCTGGAACATTCAGATCAGTTTGAAAAGTTTGAAAGCGGACAAGAAGACAAACATTGCCAACCGAACAAAGCAAAGTATTAAAGGTTGCTTCGTTTCATTTATTGTAGACCTTCTTGCATCCACAAACAAAGCTTTTGCGATGAATCTTGTTTCAATATTTACCTTGTCTCTTTTATTCAAAACTATTTGCATTTGATAATGAAACGGAACACGTTTGCATTGGGAAAATATGGAGGCCCCTGCGAGTTTTGTTTACATGTTGTTTCAATCTTTCGTACAACATGTAATTATGGTAATAGCTCTTTTATGATAACAGTTTCTTAATGTTGATTATTATTTCGTTAATTTTGCTTACGTCCTTTAAAAGTGAATTAAGAGTAGCTGGAAATTTTGTTTGAATTCGTAGCCTAGCTATTTCTCCGTAGTAGTTCCTTTTCTAGTTAATTTTAATTAATGGATAGGATTTTCTGTGATTCTCTCCAGAAGGAGAATAAAATAAAAAAAAAAAACCAACAAATTCTTATAACCATAAATCAATCCTTATTCTTTATTATCAAGTTTGGATGAAATTATTACATTCCGATTCGGTTTACGTGAAAGTGTGTATAATGTATCTTTATAATATGGTTTCAGTTTGAAAGAAGAAAAAAAATAGTCTTAATTTCTGGCAGCAGATCAGTGCTTCCCAAACAGCAATGCGACTAAGTGGTCTACCTTGAAATAGTGATTGCTGAAGCAAATACGTCAGTGTTAAGTCCATTGCACATGGGTCCGAAAGTCGGTCGATCGGATCCATGTGCAGTGAGCTTAAGGGGAGCGTTTGAGACCAAAATTATCATATTGAAATGAGAAAAGGTCAGGTGAATGAGAGTGTTTTGAATATTTAAATTTTGGACTGAATCACACTATGCGTAAATTGTGTTCCAAAATACTCTCATTCACCTTACCTTTTTTCATTTCAATTTTATAATTTTTGTCTCAAACGCTCCCCTTAAGCCCATTGCACAGGGATCCGACCGACCGATTTTCGGATCCATGAGCAGTGGGCTTTATTCAGACCTTACAGCAATGGTCCCACAAATCTAAGACGTAATACTCGTTGGTTCTGTAATTCGAAACGAATAAGTTTTGCAATGCTTTTTTATCTTCAAAAGCGAAATACATGGATTTCACAACGATTCGTAAAGTTCTACGAATCACAGACAGTTTTGAGATATTTATCATTTGTTTTTAATTTCATTGATATCATTCAATTATTCCCTTCATCGCAGAATCAAAGAATCACGTTCAAACTTTTTAATTACCCAAAACTCTTATAAATTACAGTTAGAAAACTTTGGAACAAACAGCAGTTAGTTATGATAAATTTTTTCCATTTTTTTCCTTTTTTTTTCAGTCTGTTTGAGAAAATTCGGATATTTTTCGTTTAGCAAAGCATTGAAGTTAAAAATTGGAATTATTATTTTTATGTAGATAATTTTCGTACATCTTTTTTTCTTTCTGGTTTTAGAAGGAACTCATGGATGCACCAAAACTTTTCACGGGAATGTGTTAAATGTTTCCAGTAGTTGTATTAAGTTCCTAGGAATTCGGTCTTACAAGGTTCTAAACAGAGCAAGAAACGATTGCTTTTTTTTGCATTGAGACTGAGTGTTAAGCTATTGTTTAGTAAACAACAACTGTAAAGAACAACTAATCGCTCATGCATCTTAATATTTTTTATTAAGATGTATATTATATTAAAATACTAGCTGTACCCGGCATGGGTTGCAATGCCACTCAAAGAAAGAAAGTCTTTAAGTTTTAATCTATTTATTGAAGTGCTTTTGGATACACTATATTTTTTTGTTTTCAGTCTGGTGCATACAAGAATAAATCAGAAGGTTTTCCGACGCATGAGCAGACCACATACAGCTGTCAATGTGTGAAGCATGGATTTTCCAAATTTAGTCCACACACTTATAGCAATTGTCCATGTGCTTTGTTGATGGTCATTGCAGTTGGCCAAAAACTGCAAACGTTGAAACCGGAAATACACTCATTTGTTGAAATGCCTCGCGCACCAGATATTGTAAAATGGTTCTTCTAATTCAGAAACCTTCGCGGGCGTGTGCACAACAACTCACCAAAGTTTCATCGCAATCGGATGAATGGTAGAGGAACGCTTACGGGACAAACAAACAAAGAAACATTCATTTTTGTATATTAAGATTTTTTTTTTTTTTTCTAGAATTTAATTTGATCACATCTTTGCAAGAGTAAAGAAAAAAAAATTGGCTTCATATTCTCTCATTTTTTTAACTTTATTAAAACGATCTTAACATAAACGAAATCTCAAAAAGAAAAAACCCAACACGTCACAAATAATTATAGGATTTTTATAAAAAGGCTTGGGAAAGTTATTCTTAGAGGAAGCCTTGATTCTTTTAAATATACTTCCTTTCCTTCCTTTCATCGACTTTGGCCAACTATGGACCACGGGCTAGCCCTACCTGACAACGTCAGGTTGAGGCTAGGAAATTCCAAAGAGGGGACGAGATTCACATCCTGTCCAGAAATAACCCTGAGATAGTAAGTCCCAGGGTAGAAACGGACGATACACAGAAGAAGAAAGATGAAACATCCATGCTCTCGACCGGGATTTGAACCGGGTACTGGCACATAGGCCGCACGGTAGACCGACGTCTGAGACCGCACGACCACGTCGGCACGGCTATACTTCCTTTATTAATGTGTGTATTTTCTTTTTAAATTAAATTTAAAGTTAAATGCAGTTTTTGAATTCTATTTATGATGGTAATATTGGTTTTGTGGTAATTTACTTTCTTTCTTAGAAATTAATGAATTCCTGAAAATCGTTTATTGGCCTTCAAAATGATATTTTTTCCCCTGAAGAAAAATCAAATTACTTTTCTTAATAACCAACCAAAGGCATAAATAATTTATCGAACGACGATGACTTAAGACATTAGGTAAATTTCTCTTTTGGAAACCATTAAATAAATCAAAATTACTCATAACATTATCAGTGAATTCCACACTACATAATAATATAAATAATATGATATATTAAAAACTTACGATTTCACAGTAATAAGGGTCTGTTTTCCTTAATTTCTCTACATTGATTTCTTGGAAAAGTTAGCGCAGTTCTTCTTAAAAACTTCAATCTGAAACAGTAAGCTGAAAGTCATTTGTATGCCAGGACTGTTTAACGAAATTGAGATAGCGGATATGACTTTTATTTTAGATCGTATTTTAGTCAAATTCACTCTTTATCACGCAAAATAATCAGAGAATTTTAAATTAATAAGATCAAAGAATTTACGAATTTACGAAATTGTAAATCAGTAAAACTTAAACCGAAAGTTGATAGGAAGTTCTCTGTTGTTTTTTTGTTTGTGTTATTTTAAGCGATATAAATAATCATTTTCTTTTTCATTTAAGCTTTTTTTTTTTAATGTTAAAACTTCAAAAAGTTCGAAATAATTGTTTTGTGTCGAACATCCAATTCATTGCTGTCTATTAAACAGTACTACATATTATAAAACAGTACTATTAAGCTGTTTTAATTTCTTATTGGGGTCTTGCGCTCTGTTTTGTCGATGAAGGTGTTTCAAGGTACTGTTTATCAGCGTCGTATCTTTTTATTATCTTGGTACCAAAGCAATGTCTTGGCTACGTATTAGTTATGTTTGTCAGAAATTAACGATCACAACTTTAAATGTTTGAGGTAAAAAAAAACTAATTAGAATTTCCTGACAGCTTCTGGAAAAGACATTGGACTGTCTTTCTTTGTATGTATGTTTTTACCTTCTTTGATTCAATGTCGGTGGAATGTGGAAAGTACAAATTAAACATGACAGAAGAGTTACATTATCATAGTTGAGAACGTAATGTAAAGCTCTCTGTTCGTGTGTATGATGTGCTCTTCTCACTTGGCTGCTTTTGTTACGGGTATATGGAAGTTGTACTCCTTCATTAGCAAAATATATTCGTTATTAAAATGACTGAAGAGAAAGTCTTACAAGAATAACAATGAAGGGAGTAATTTCGCGAACTCATCCAGAAGAAAAGAGACATTGTTAAAAGAGGCATCTTTACTGGAAAACAGCCAACCACCCGCATAAAAGTAATTTCAGATTTCTCCAAAGTGACATTTCGACACGTTTAAAAAAAAAATAAAGACAGAAAACTACTGACTTATATTTCATTTCAGCTCGCAAGCTTCGAAGCCCAGGACGAGCAGGTGACAATTCTGCCACCACAGCAAAATGTATCATTCTGGTATGATTTACTTCTGCGCGCGTAAGGGTTAATAACAGAGACTAGAAACACGAAGAACGCCGAGTCACTTTCGCCGAAAGCACATCAGAAATGATTCGAGGAACGCGACACAGAAAGTCAGAGCAAACATTCAGACGCGGAAATGTTTCAATGAAACGGACTTTGTGGCAAAACTGACAAACTTATATGTTTCTTCTTCCTTTTTAATACTAGATGCTTTCCTTGAATCTTTTTTTTTTTTTTTTTAGAATGTGCAAACTGAATATGGCTAAGAAAATGCTGAGGAATCTCTTCTATTCGAATTTCTTAACTTATATACAAAAGAAGTTTCGAAAGAAATTTGTGTGGTTGAACATAATTAGAATTTATTGATTTAATTTTTGCAATGACGTAACGTGTGTGGAAAATTATTACAAAGAATACGGCAAAGATATACTAAATAAATCTTATAACAAAAATATAAGAAATCTGAGATTAAAAACATTAATAAAACAATAGTACTTAAGTTATTCCTGATATGCTGACGAATATACTTTAATGTTGAGGTATTTAATGGAATTCAGTGTCTACAAAGCTTTATTTGACACACTTTTGTTTGTTTGTTTTTTTAAATCACTTAAGACATACAGATAATAATATTGCAATTCTGTCCTTCTTAATCTTAATCATTCCTTTTATTTTATAAATAGTGAACAGCTGAAATTTCGTAAGAAAACTTATTGAAGAACCGAAGTCATAACTTCTTTTTTTATTGTGTTTAATTTAAAAATTAGCCTGTTGTTCAACCTGAATAATATCAATTTCCTTTTCATGTTTTTTGGTAAAAGTCTTTAATTATTATTATTGTTATCATATCTTTTTGTGCCTCGAATTGGGATGGCTGTTTTTTTTTAAGTCATTCAAGATTGAAAGGTTTTCGGGGCGATGTTGCCAGAATAAGAGCTTCTTACATGGCTCTTAAATGTCAATATTGGAAATTGAGACTTTACTTGAATGGCATTCATATCTTGGTATGATCCTATTGGTGGATATAAAAATAATAATTTAGATAAGTTACATCTACAGTAGAGGAGTTCTGCTGGCTTCTTCTCATTTCTTTCAGTAACAGTGGAGAAATATGACCGTAGAGATATGCCAAGATGTATCAATAATTGTAAGAGTTTTAGTTTTTTATCGAAAGAAAAGAAAATCTGTCTGATTGAAATGCCTGCATCGTTCTATCTCTGTTGTATCATCAAGCAACTTTGCTAAGGATCTTCACATTTATTCTATTTATAATAAAATGCTATTACGATTTCATCGCTCTATCTGATCTGTTTAAAGGTTAAATCTTTAACTTTTTCCAGTTGAGAAGGTGAAAGGTGCTACGACATTTGATGTTCCTGCCGAATTGGAACACTTTCAAAACCCGCTTTATTATGATTATTATTTACTTTTTTGTTGGTGGCGTATCATTATAAATCTTCGACTTTGCCCCCGGCTGCTCTGTTTAACATAATCCAGTTCGGAAGGGGATTGTTGCAGGGCGAGGGCGGAAGCTCGTTGTGTATACGTCGCCGTCGAAAAATTCCCCGATGAAATATAGCGTCTCCGATAAGGTTTTATCATCACTGACGTTGAATATTCGGCGGAAACGCTCTTTTCAATTGGACCGTGTTGCGAGATGTGCAAAACGACGATTTGCATTCGTGATAAGGATTAAACGGAAGCAAAAGACGCCAACATCAAATCCTCCAAAATGGAAGAAAAGAGTTTTAGGTTGGCGGGAACTTTGTCTTAACCAACAAATGGAAAATCAATTCTGATTGACGTCTTTAACTAGCTTAAATTAGGTTCATTGCTTCCGGTTAATTCTGCCAAAATAAAGCTTAAATCAGGTTCAATCTGATTTTCAAATAAGATTACTTCGGTATCACTGATCAAACCTTCAACAACTGCCTCAGGATAAAAAAAAAAGATTGTTTTCATATTCAGACGGCGTTCCCTTATTATCTGGAGTTTGAAAATAATTCCATTGGTGTTACAAGGTTATTTTCTCTATTTCGTTTCTTATTAGAAAGAACTGTTGGATTTCTCTAAACTTAACATAATAAAGTACGATACATATTTAAATACTGATATATAAAAATCAGTAATATTTAAATACTGTGATATATTTAAATACTGATTTCAAGTTATTCGAGAATAAGTGCGAACAAAATTAAAGTGAAGGATAGACTACAAATTTTAAAGAAAATTTCTTATTTTCGAAAAGTAACCTTTCAAGAGCGAAAAAAAAAAAGTCTACATATATTGGAAATTCAGTTCTTAAGATGAGGTTTATTAATTCATCAAAGCAACATTTACAATAGATACCTTTTTCCTTATCACTGCAAACATTTTGGACAATATTATTCACTTCTATCCTTCGAAAAATAGTGTTCCAAATAAATAGATTCTATAACAACAACACTATATTGATCACGTTTAACTTCTTTTTTTTTTCAATCTTTCTTACCTAGTTTAATCTTTCTTACTTTTAAGACAGCCTATAAATAATGCAGTGAATATAAAATATGGGTTGTGAAAAAAATCAATATTTTAATAATTCTATCTAAAAGTAACAGGTTTGTAATATTGAATATCGAAAATCCGATTAGGCTACAACACAATCCGATTGTAAAAGGTTCCGCACCAACCACAAACAGAGCCATAGAGCAGATGATATTTACAAAGAAAACACATTTAGATCGATGAAAAAAAAATACAATCTACATACTTTAAGTAAAAGTAAGTCATCCAAAACAAATAAAAAAAATAACTTCCGGATTCTAGGCCAGAAAAACTAAAAAAAAAAAAATCATAAATTTAATAAATGTAAACAATCATTTAGATATTCACATTTCTACCATAAAGTATTGAAATAGGCATGAAAAGAGGTAACAATTGCATACGACAAGATGGTCATAATTCGTTCCATCTGACATTCGGCTTCTTATAATAATACTCTGCAACCAATGCTATATGATGACGCCAATATCACCAATAATCTTTAAGCCATTGGGTTTTTATTCGATATATATCTAAAAACGAATATATTCCTAATCGCGGCTAAACCTATATTTACCAAGATCCACATCTAAATATCCCTTAACTGTAGATTATGGCGTCACAAATGCAGTCTGTCAATCAGAAATCTCTGACATCTTGTGTTGCCAAGTACCATGCTTTGAAAATCATTGACTAACGAAAAAGCCTTGAAGAATGTAACAAGCGAAACGCCCATTTTTATAGTTATGCTTTTGATCTTTTAATGTCTTTATTTCGTGAGAGCCTGCATTCAACAAATTAAGTGAAGAACTTTTTTTTTTTTGTTCGATTTCAAAATAACAAAATACCGTTTTTTTGGGCAGAGGTTGAGAGGCTTTGAAATGCCTGCCAAGCTCCAGCATCGAAACAACCACCGTCCGAAGTCATTAATCTTTATTAAAATTTACTGTTTTATGTGTTGAAGACAATATTTAACAATTAAGCAAAATAATTGGACATCACACTCTACTAGTACTACTTTAAAGATAAATTTGAGGCTTAATAAACCTTATTTTCATTTAAAAAAAAAGTTTTGGATATTTTCTATGTACGTTGATTATAAATAAGATATTTTAAATGAAGTTTATACCAGTATCATAACATCGAATACAATGAATACAGCGAATTCAACGAATTAGAACAAAGGTAGCATTTTCAAAATCACAGAGTAAGGAATATGAATCTAATTGTAATAGTAATGTCCAGTCTAATTAAAATTTCTGTAGGAAGTTTTGAAAAAATAACGAGATTAGTTGGAATTAGTATCAAATAATATATTTTCAATAATGAATTTAAATATACATTTTGACAAAAAAAGAAAAAAAACCGTGAAAAACGTAAAGATAAATTTAGGCTTCGTTGATAAGAACCCACAAATATTAAAGATGGGTCATGTTTAAGTGGGTAGGCCACTGTTTTCTTTAATAAACACTGGCGTATCTACCTAAGCCTCTAGCCTCAAATTCATCTTTAATGCATGATTATCCAGATAAGCTGACTAGGAAATTTAGTAATAATGCGCAGATGAATCTCTCCATTCAATCCCTGGTTTCAGAAAATAGAATCAGTTGATTCCAGTAATTCCTTATTCGAATCGAATTGTAGAATATAACTAAACAACTTTTATAATTCTTTAGTATTAAAATAAAGTATTAAAATAAAAATAAATCTTGTAATTTTCCACGACCGATTCACGATAAGAATACAATAATAATAATAATAATAATAATAATAAATAATGATAAGCTCCTTAAAAATGCTCTTAAGCAACTTTTCAAATTAAATAAATTTAAATAATGATATTTTTAACTGATTTTCAATAAGCTTTAGCTTAAGTTGAAAATTTAAATTTAATTTATATTAAAGTTGATTTACAAAAAATAAATAAATAAATAAATAAATAAAAAAAACTGTTGCTTGTTAAGTTTTTTGAAGTTCTTCAATTTTAAACGGGATTTAATTTAGAATAAATGTGCCGATGTCTTTCTAAAATTCATCATCGTTGCCCTGGTTTAGTCAATATATTTCAGTATTAAAATCAAAGCTGCAATTTCCATATTTAAACACTTCGGTTGAAATCTAACCATATTCATTTTTGTTTATTTAGTTGAAAAACTCAATAGCCTTTGGTTTTTTTAAACAGAGTTTTTGAGCATAATAGAGTTCGTGTTTTTAATAGTATTTAGAAATAACTTTAATCTACTTTTTTATTAACATTTTTATTACGTTTTTATTAGCTCGCTTTCTTCGATGTCTATTTGTTCGGTACAAATTTTGTAATTGAATTTAAACTAACTTCCCGATGAGCTAGCGACTTGAAACTTTAAACATAGCTCAGAAATGGATGACAATGCAATATTAACTCGCTTTCTTGCCTGTTAAAGAAATTCATACTGAAATGAATTCACATGTCGTCATATTTACATTTTAATTTTATACCTAGATTCAGTACTTTATTTAATTACATATTCTTAATTCCAATAGAACTTTTGAAAAAAAATCTTTGGTTTATCATAAACAATAAGAAACAATTTGAATGTCTTCCTTTGTCTTGATTTTGATATTCAATGCTAAGCAGATGGAATTTTCATTTAGTTGCTGAGTTTAATTAATAAATACTGTAGCTTAGGAAAAACAAAACAAAATGGAAATGAACTAAAGGATACACAAACACACCTTGGATATGAGAGGTTTCGCTGTTGAAAATCCTACGCTTACACGATTTTTCTCATTTCATTTCATTTTACGTTCATTACTGCACCGTTATTATAATTATAAGACGAATTAAAATTATAATTCATCTTCAGTTCTTAAATAGACTCATTTTCAGTGTTTAAAAGTCTTAATCTAATCCAAATGCCCAAGAATTCGCTCTTTTTGCGTATATCAGCATTTAGATTAACATTATAGAGTTTGCAGAAATCGCTGTTGTTTATGTTTTGGAAACCAAATTTTAAAGGCTAATTAAAAGGCTTTAAAATTTCTCGGAAGTTAAAGAAATCGTGATGGACTGCATTTTTTTAAAAATTGTGTTTTTAGCCTAATTTTCAGAACAACAGGACTTCAAGAATCGTAAAAATATTTAAAGCTATTTAAAATTTCGAATCCTTAACCTTTTGCACCTTCTGAGCCGGTGGAGTTTGTCTAGCTGACGAGTCCTAAAGAGGACGAAACGGTCGTCCCAGACTCTCGCCTCGGGATGTGAAATCTTTTTGTTTCTTTTGTGCCTTCCTTGATTATCATTTGTTGAATTTTTAGGCACATTAAATATCATTTGTTGAATTTTTAGGCACATTAAATTCTTTATTATTTAAAAGTATTTTGTTATTTTTTTATTTATAAATTTGTCTAGTATGCAACAGCTTAGTATTTCCATTTCATTCATTTTTTGCGTTTTCAGCTTTTTTTTAATTAATAAAAGTTTGTATTAAAGATTCTGTTTGTATTTGGAAAATATTAAATTTACAGAAATGACGGAGACTTTGTTTTTGTTTAATTAAGATTAAAAAAAAAAAAAACACTTAAGGAAAATAGGTTTCATGTTCTTTCAGGAATTTCTTGTTTTGTCTTGACCATTACAATGTGACTGTGCGCAATTGAGTAGGCTTACTTTCAGTTATGAGTGTTCATGTTAAATTACATTTAAATTGTTTTTAAATCCTCATTTCATGGCCTTCCTCAGCTTTCCTTACATTATTATTAAGTAATTCCTAGTAATATTGATTCTTTCCCTCTGTAATAAAGCATTTTTGCCATTGTTCGTCAATTATCTGAAACGGACTCTATTGTAGTTGTGATTTGCATCACAATTTTGTTTTATTCAAAAAAAGAGATAAATTGTTAATAATAGGCTAACTTTTTACAAAGTTCTAGTGTTTTTATTGAAATCCTGATCAAACTGTTCAGAAAGACATGTAAAGACGATCTTCATGTGATGAGTGAAACTAAGAGTCCTTCATGTCTGTCATCTGTTCAACAATCCCGATCCCATGCTTATATCAAACTTACATTTAAACCCACGACTAACTAAGGGAACTGATTCCGAAAATCATTCTGTAAAGCGCAGGCTTTACAGAATGAAACGAATTCTTATTATTCATTTCAATATCAGTCATTTAATCTTCGTGAGAAGGACGTGCGAACAAATGGAGTAAAATTAACATCTTCTGGAAGATGGCGGATGCAAGAAGTGTTAATATAAGATATCACTGTAAATAGAGATGACAAACACGTCACTTTCAGTGCACCTAAGATTTGATAAGTTCTTAGATGGAAAATGGAAATTACTGTTGCACCATTAAAAGGGACACAAGCAGTAGCTGTGTAACAACTTAGCTAGATTAGGATTTTCAACCAAAATTGTATTACTTTTATTATTTCGCTAATTTTGTAATGGTTTTATTGTTACGAAGGTAATTTAATGACTTTAAAAATAAAAGAAAAATTACATTGGATAAATCAAAAATATTTAACATACTGTAGAATCATGTAACTTAAGAAACAAATGAGCACATATCTAAATATCTTTGGCTGACGAGTCCGCAGAAGGACGAAACGGCCCTTCCCAATTCCTTCCCCATAACTAAAACAGAGAGGCAATTTCAATTTTATTTAGATATGTGCTAATTTGTTTCTTAAGTTACATTGGATAACCATTTAGAGTTTTCTGAACATTTTGGAGCTCCTAATATTAAAAAAAAAAATACAGATGACTGTCTGTGTGGAATGGCGATAACTTTCGAGCGAAACAATCAATCGAGCTAAGGGTTTTGTTTATCTCTACCTAGGGAAGAACCACTTTGGAAAGAAGGACCGAATTCATCTAGAATTTGACTTTTCAAAATGGTGGCGAAATTATTGAAAGCTTACTTACTGTGATGTTCTATATTCCTGCTGTGTGTCTGTTTGGTAGTTTGTACATTTGAAATATTGGTTACTCGATATGTTGAGCTGCAATGGGGCATTCAAAGATAACGCATTAGAATCAACGTACAGAGAATCGCCTCTTTGTGTTTGTTCCATTTACTACCTGTTCGTTTCGCTGGCGCTTGATTATTCCCCATTATTGTCCATTTAATTAAATGGAAATGTCGGCATCGCAGTAATTACAATTAGCCAAAATCATTTATCCTTTGCTCAGGTCAGCGTTGTTCTTCTCGGCTTGTCTCGAGGTAACCTCAGGCACATTTGTTAACCATTCCCTTTGCTATTCCACACAAAGCCATGGGAAAATGATGGACGAGAATTCGTCAGACCAGCAGCAAAAGAGGACGGGAATTTTAATTAGGGGTCGTTACGTTAAAACTAAGTTTTGAAACTGTAATTATTTTTTTCCCCAGCGATTAGAGGTATAGCCAAGTATTAACCTCTGACATTTAAGAATTAGTGGCTCTAATCAAATGGATTAGGTACTTTAATCTTCTGTAACTGGACGGTATTTAAACAAAAGGAATCACACCGCCACACTCTTTAAGAGATGAGTAATTGCATTTTATAAATTCTGACTTTATTCGTGATTTATAAAAAGAAATAAATGAAAATACAAAAATCTTATCAGTAGAGAAAAATCTATAATTTAAGACAAATATTTTAAATATGGATTTCCGTTCTTTTATCAAATACTTTATAAAATGTAAACTATATTTTCTTAACTGAGGAAGATGTCGTTCGGAAACGACAAAACTTCTGTTCCTGATGTTTAAAAATTCATTAATTTCTGTTGGGTAAAAAAGAATGCGATTAATATCTGAAAAGGACTTAAAAAATTATAAGTAATTCATTAAAGAATGATGACAAGAATATAACAGAATGTTGATATTCGTGTTTAATTGATTCTTGTGAGATTCCAAACGGCAATAAAATCTATTTATACTTTTCTAATTTTTCTTCTTTGGAGAATCTCTTCTATAAGATAGACATATGTTTCTTATTACGAAATTTAATTCTAATTATGTAAATTAAATTATTCATCACATCTAATAAAGATAAGGAATATATGCTCTTTGTTTTAAATTTTGATAAATCAAGTGTTTGAGAAGTATTAAAATTTGATAGAAAACTTATTCTAAAAAAAAAATTTAGGGTCTTCTGATCTTATAAAAATTTTGAAGAAAGTGATGGAAGTTTTTGAAAATAGTTGATAAAATGAAAAAGATAATGGGGATGTTTAAGGTCTCTGGGTCGAGGCTGGAAAAGTCACGTGACGTAGGTGTATCACTTCTAAAAACATGGCTAAGATTACCGAAAAACCTCTATATATTAAAGATTTCTCAACTTTAAATATATTGAATAATCGGCATACAATTAAGGAGGCGTATGGAAATAATGTAGATACGTTATTTCTAGATGAAAGGAATAGAACAAATTTCTCTTTAAATATATTTATGCCTTTCATCTACGTATCAAATGACGTATCTACATTATTTCCATACGCCTCTTTAATTGTATGCCGATTATTCAATATATTTAAAGTTGAGAAATCTTTAATATACAGAGGTTTTTCGGTAATCTTAGCCATGTTTTTAGAAGTGACACACCTACGTCACGTGACTTTTCCAGCCTCGACCCAGAGACCTTAAACATCCCCATCGTTAAAAGTAACAATACGATAAAATTTTGATTTGTAAGAGTTTTCACATCAAATTCGGAAATATACACTATATTTGCAGATCATTAGAAACAACAGGAGAAATACCAAACAATTTCTTAATTTTTTTTTTCTCGGTCGTTAATTAGAAAGTTTCTAATTATAAAATTCAGAAAGAAAATAAAGAAAGGAAAGAATATAGAAGTCGAATCAAAAAAACTTAAAATGCATTCGTTTTTAATCGTACTAAGGAAAAAAAAATGCAACCTAAAGATTCGAACCAACACAGAATCACTTACTACTACTCAAGGATGACTTCTTAGCGAAACAGATGAAGCAGTATTTTTCGAAACAATTATATGAAGAATAATTGTAATCGGCAAAATTAAATTTCATATGTCTTTTCCTGACTTTTTTTTTTATTAATCAGACTGACTTGAACAGGCTTGGAAGCTGTTGCATCATTCATACTTTTGATCTGTTTGTGTTTGAATTTAACAGTTCAATGAAGCACATGCACACGTCAACAGGCTAAAATTCAACTAAGAAAAAAAAAAAAAAAAAAAAGAAAGAAAATAACTTAGATTTTCTCTGTTAGTAATTATTTCAGAAATTTCCTTATAGCTGAGGAAACTTTCATTTCGTACTCCTTTTATTTTTTTAAAAAAATTAGAAATTGTTTTCAATTTGCAGAATTTCAATGATAAAAGTACTAGTGAAAAGCGTATAAGACTTGAGTTACATTCTTTATCAGTGAATTGATAACAATAAATAGAAATGGAAATGATGAAATACTTCAAATTCAAACATGTTGAAAATTTAGCAAAACTACAGCAGACCTCTTCGTATCATTACTTTCTATTATCAAAATATTATTTTCATTAATGGATTTTAAATCAGTATTCCGTTACTTTCGTAGTATTTCAATCCTTAAAATTCCAGGTTTTTCTTTGCAGGTTCGGAAACTATGCATTCTCACGATTCAAAATAAGATATTTGTAGAAAATAAGGAGGTTTCTTTCAAGTTTCTAATTCGGATATTTCGAAATATTATTGATAATATATAGTAAATATATGTTAGCATTTCTGTGTGTATTAATTGAAAGATTTAATTTAAAACTTTTTTTTTCTATTTAATGAAGTTGCTATTTAAATGTAGCATTTCATTCGAAATCCTCTTCGAATGTCATTCTAAAAAAGTTGGCAGCCAACTGGCGCCATTATTTTCATTCTCTGCAAGGTTTTCTTCTTCTGTTTCGAGAAGTGTCTTGATATCGTCAATCCATCTTCTTCTGCGTCTTTCTGTGGATCTCCCAACTGAAGTGTCAATTCAGATACTGTGGATGTTCTCTCCGTGTAACACATTCAGCTGATCTCATAGCACTAAGTAGTCTTCTCAATCCACTGCTTGACTTGATTTGTAAAGATATAACACATTTTGTTATTACTAACTTATGCCTTCAGCAATGATGGTATAACAATGCAATAGTTTTGCACGGTGATGTCAAACTTTATGGCAAAGAAGTGTGAGAACACATTCATACTCAATAACAAACTGGCGCCAATGTGAGAATAAATACAGGAACAATTTTTTTTTCGAATCTTAAAAATACAAGCTTGACTTCAGTAAAAAAAAAATTCAAAACGGTACTCGGATGACAGATTACTTAAAGCTTAGTTTCTCATCTGTTTCAGAAGTGAATTTCTTTTTTTTATTGAAAAAAAAATAATTAAATAAATAAATAAAAATGGAGCCTAACAGCAATTGTTTTTGATTCTTCTGCATGAGCTAAATCACCCTCCGAAATGACAGCGCAGGGATTTCATGTGTTAATTATGGAATTTTTTTCCTTTTTTTTTTTACTCCTAACTTTTTAATTTCACATTAAAAAGTAAATTCTCTTTTGTCTTATCAAGTTTATATATTTCATCCGATTTCATGAAAACAATTTAAAAAAATGAAAATAAACAAATAGAAGTACCAATTTCTCTATTCCAGTTATTCTTTGCTTCATGTTATTCAACCTGAATTAATATTCTATTTTTGAAGAATTTCTTTTATACTTTCTTATAGATTATTCTTATTTAGGAATGAATGTGTATGGAAATTCTTGCTGTTAAAAGAATTGATGATGTTTTGTAAATTTGTCTTATTTGTACAGAAGTTGCCATTAATAAAAACATTATTAATGCTTTGCATGTGACTCTCAAATATATTTATTTCGTTTTTGATTTAATTTCGTTTTATCTGAATAAAGATTTATTTTGATGTATCAGTAATTGTGGTGTTTTTATAATCATCGTTAGAAATTTAAATTTGATTGCTAGTAAATACAATGATGCCAACAATTCAATAGATGAGCCGATCACTTAAAATTGAAAAAAACCAAAACAAAAAACAACTAATCCTATACGTCTTGGATTTCTTGGACATTTATATTCCAAGATACAAACATCAAAATGATTGAACTTCTCCTTCTTCAGAAAACAAAATAAAAGTAACCTCTTATTCAGTGTATAACTGAAGAAGTATTGTTGATTTCTTTTCTATTAAATAACTCCAGTATTTTCTCTCCAGTAGTGCATCATGAAATACAAAATATAAGGTAGGTGACCCAAAGGTGACCATAGTTAAGCTTTGCTGATTTTTTATAATTTAACGGGAATGTAAAAAAAAAATCTAGGGGTCATCACCCTGAATCTTCTCTAAACAAGACATATTGATATTGTTTTTCTTAAAACATATTTAGTTTGTTTTACAGTTATTTTATTAAAAAAGTTACTTCCGAGCCACCTTCGGAGCAGGTGAACCTAAGGTGGCCCACATATTTATTTTGTTAAAAATTATATTTTCCAGTGGTTGAAAGGACACTTAACACTTTATGACTAAATTCAGTATTTTATAAGCTGCTAGTTTTACATGCCTAAAGTCCTAATACTAAATACGTATATGCTCCAATAAACGCCGAGGCCCTTATTGTCGCCGGTCTCAAATAAACGCCGGGCTGCAGAGGGGACACGGCAATTAGTAGCCGGTCTCGAATAGTGGCCGGGTCTTTGATATTTGCCTGCCGGTACTAGCCTAAGCGTACGTATCTTTATAGTCGTGCCTAATACCTTACGATACATTGACTTACAAAATGCCGCCGAAACGGTCATTTGACATTGCCTTTAAGATTCGCGCGTTGGAATACGCGAAAGAAACATCCGTTGAGGTGGCCGCTCGTCATTACGCTGTTGATCCGAAAAGAATCAGAGAGCGGAAGAAACAATATTATAATCTTGTGTCTGCGAAAGTGGACAAAGGTGCAAGCAGAAAGCGGTTAGAAGGAGGAGGAACCAAAAAAGTTAGAGACGAACTTGAAGACCATGTATTGTCCAGGACAACAACGAAACCGTCATTGCGGATTCGGACGACGAATAGCAGCGAAAGGTACAGAAAGACATTGTCATGTATTTTTACCAGTCTTATGTAGCATGTGAAATTCAAATAAAGTAGCTGTTTGTAATATTAACCGGTATTTATGTGTAAAAATATTGCGTTCTGAAGGTTTTTGTTAATAATGGCCGGCCTCTCATAGCAGCCGGTCTCTATTAAGCGCCGGGAGCCGAGGCTAGTTTTGCAAATAAACGCCGGGGCCTCTATTGGAGCATATACGGTATGCGTACAAAATATAGAGGGAAAAAGTCTTCCAAAAAGTACACTTTAAATTTTTGATTCTGTCGCCTTGTGTAAGTCTTTCAATCTGAGTCAATGCAAAAAATACGCTCGAAATTTTTGATTTTTTGTCACCTTTTGTAAGTCCTTCACACTCCTCGGGGGCATATCTTAAACATTGGGTGCACAGTCTCATGCCAATTATTTTGTGGTCAGGTGGTCAGGTTGGCGGGCTACCTTGTGTACACATCTCAGCACATTGTTTTCACAAATAAACAATGTCATTACCATGAAATTCTTAAACTGTGACAATACGTCCTGAATGAGTAGTGACCTAACTTTAATAAAATATACAACAACTTGCATTTAACAAAACTTTACACGATTAAATTTAATTTATTACTTAGCTGAAAGTAAGAACAACGATGCTCAAAAACAAATGTCTTCTCAGTAATGGCCGACGTCTCGTCGAAATGGCTTAGTTTTCAGTAGCCAGCGCTAGAATGCGACAGCTGTCAAGTAGCAGGTGCAATATAACGACTATTTTGTGTATTATTATATTATATAAGCAGATGGCCACCTTGTGCACTCTGGCCACCTTTGGGTCACCTACCTTAGTCTAATATCTCTAATTACAATTTTACATGCACTGTTCTTGTTGTCATTAAAAAGATGAAGCTCATGCAGATGCTTAAACATTCTTTATATGCGATAAAAATAAAAACTGTAGGCATATACAATAAAAACAACATATATTGTATATAGATTTTATTTTTATCGCATGTAAAGAATGTTTAAGCAGATGCATGGGCTTCATCTTTTTCATGACTCTCTCTAATTGCTGTTCAAGATATAACTGCAACAATATTTTACTTATTTCTCTTACATTTCTTTTCGTCTCTACAATCGTCCCGCGGTGATTCAACTATTTGGATGCCACATAGACACAAAAAAACTGTACGCTTAGTTTCATTGACAATATACAGGCAAACGAACGTGCAGGCTTTTCGGCAAGCATTAGTGAATATGTCGTTTTTAATTTTGAAAATCGATTCCAACATTCAATGCTAAAAGCAATTCCTGCTGTGAAATTTTAATTATTACGATTTCAAGTAGTTTCATTTGAAGCGAATTCAGTCAATATCATTAATAAAAGAAAGGTAATTATGCATAGAAATATAGTTTTCCATTAAGTTATGAACAGACGCATAATGACGGAGAATTTAGATTGAAGTAGATGTTCTCGATTTCCTGAAAGATAACTGATGAATTAATTGATAACTTTTAAGAATTCGATGAATAGTTCCTTAAAATGCCAATGTTATAAAGAAACATTAACTGTAATATCAGATCGGATAGTGAAAAGTTCTGGTGTCAACATGACGAACCGATTGTGATTGATGGTTGCAATCTTGACTAGCGCATGCGCACTAAGATATTTTTAGGCTTTTTTTTTTTTTTTTTTTTGTTAAGATATGTCTAAAAAGTTTTTTTCTTTCTTTTACATCTTACCCATTCGTGAGAAAAGAAAAAAGTTAAAAAAATAAAAAACGAACCAGACATACGCACACAAAACACGCTAGGTAATGCAGAAAGAATGATTATTTGGCTGGATATTTTCAGATATTCGGAAGAGCTCTATTTAGCAATCTGTTGATTAATGAATTTTCATCATAATTAATATTCAAAATCTACACAAATAAGAATTTTAGTAAGATAGTGCACTGCAACATTGATGTTGGAAAATTTCATTTTCCGGTTCTTAGAAATAAGTCTAAACTGTTTTACGACGTGATCTGTCACTCGTCTGGATATCACGATTTTATTTGGAATGTTATGGATAAAACACATTAAAGATAGCGTTTGTTTGATATATTGATCTACAAGAGACTTCTGCTGAGATCTTATTATTAATGCAGATGGTTGGATTTTGGAGAGAGAGTCAATTTATTGATCAAAATAATACACCATTACTAAATTTTTAACAAACTGCACATGAATCAATTAAAAGTTCATGTTTTAGAAGAGTAGTTATGAAAACACTTTGATTTATCTAATTAGGACTCTTCTGCCACTTGACTGAGGGTTGGAGGGGAGAGATTTTTTTCTTTGGCTCATTCTTCTCCAGATGGTTCCTAAGGTACATTCATCCTGTGCCAGAAAAATATTCGGTTTCTTTACCGAGGGCTAATTGGCAGGCGAGCATCTGACTGATCTCAATTTAATCCCATTAACACCGGAATCCTTATGTCCCGGAACAGAGGATGCAAGTAGACCTGCATAATTAGTGGCTCGATTTTAAACTCAAATTCACTAGTTCAATATTAGGAGCCACTCTCCCGATGAGCCAACACTTAACCAGGCAAAATAACTGTCTACAATGTTGCATTTCTTAAAATACCATGAAGAAAGCCTTTATTTTTTTTATTCATAGTTATTGAAATTTATTCGAGTGTCCCCCAATATTGAGTGTTTCATTTATCTTATTGCAAGTTCAGTTCAAATCAACAAATTGATTGAAAATACTCGTCTGGACGGGATTAAAATCAGGAGTCAATGAAATATTCAAGCTTTTCTCTTCTATGAGTTTCACAGGAGTTCGTTATGTCTTAGAATTAAATGATTTTTGATATCATAACTTATAAATCGGTAACTAACATTGTAGCTCTGCAGTCCTTGCGTTAAATCCAGAGAATCCGGCTTGAGTTCGATCCTCTGGATTTCAGTTTTTTTTTTCTCTTCTTGTCCAGAGATTCTTACGCTCATCCAATTGGAGCCAGCGAGCAATTGGACTGATCTTTCGATCTTTATTCAGTTTTGTTCCGTTAAGCTGATGATCGCAGAGATTGTACCTTTCTTGATGCCTGCATCGTTTGAACACGTGACCTGTTCACCTTTAAAATCATAGATGTTTATTTCTTAACATTAATACAAAATTATTCTTTGGCTTCAGAAAATCTGAAAAGAGAATTAGGAAATCATTCCAATTTAAGTTTCCCAACAGTAATCAAAAGGATTCAAAACTTATTTTCTGTCAGTTTTAAAACAAGGTCGACTGATCTTTTGGCGCAGTTGTTTTCATTAATTTTTAATGTAATCACAAATTTGAGTTTATTGTAACGGAAATAGATACGATAATGTCTCTGGGGATGTAAACGGAACCCTAGAGATTACGAAACTCGGAAAAGAAAGGAAAATGAAATATTATGATAACCTTTTTAATTAAAGGAAGAAATTAACAAAGATAAGATAAAATATTCCATTAGGACAGTGTTGTTGCTCAAGAGAATTTTTTTTCATGTTTTGATTGAACTCGTATCTTAATTAACTTTTAGAAACTAAAAAGAGAATGAAAAATTTGTCCTGTTTTTCCTTTTTATTGATTTTGAGGTAATTCTCACTTGTACCTTTAACAGGAAAAAGAAATCCAAACAAGAAAACTAATGTTTGTTCGGCTGATATTGAATTTTGTAATTAACTTTTTTTAATTAATTTTATTTACTAAAGTTCTGAAATTTGAATGAAAGTCGAATTTAAAAAGAAAGAAAGAAAAGTGAATTTATAAATAATAAATAGAAAATAGCCGTTTCGCCATGGCCGAGCGGTCTAGACGGCGGTCTGCCGTGTGGTCGATGTGTCGGAACCCGGGTTCGAATCCCGCATGGGCATGGCTGTTTCTTTCTTTTTTCTGTGTTTCGTCCGTTTCTCCCTGGGACTTACAATCTCAGGGTTATTTCTGGCTGAGATGTGAATTCAATTTCGTAGCCCCTTCTTCAATTTCCTAGCATCACCCTGACGTTGTCAGATAGGTTTAGATCGTGGTCCAAAGTTGACCGTTGTCGATAAAAGAAGAAGAAAATAGAAAATAAAAGTGTAGTCCATCTTAGATGTATGGGGATGTTGGAAGGTGACTAATAAGGCATGATTTGTTATTCAACAGTGAAGAATAATTCATTGTGATAGAAAGAAAGCATTCATCAAATTAAGTGAATTATTTCTTATTTAGTATCTACCCGATATTGACTTGCCTTCTTGGATGATCGTATATACTAAAATGCTTCATAAGACAGTTTCATTGGATGTAGACGGAAATTGTACTCCTGTTGCACTATCTAATTATACTGTTTGCTGAAATGTCAGCACTGCAATAGTGTTAATGTTTTTATGTTCTTGCTGTCTACAGAAATATGTTGCTACTCGAAAGGTTCACAGTTAAATAAAGCAAGAAAATTGTATCAGATAGGGTTCCAATACATTACACAAAACAAAACAAAAAGAAAAAGAAGAAAATCCTTGCCTTTTAACTACTGCAGCTAAGAAGAATAAAACTCCTTTCCTGTATTTCCATTTAATTTTTCACTTCAGCAGTCTTAAATCAGGAAAAAATTCGTGTATCCACTGGATTAAAGCGGAATTTGTCTTGGAGCTGAATTAGAAGTGAATTTTACTCAAATTCATTTAGACTTCTTGCCGAGAAATTACGCCATTTTTTTTAAATAATTGTTCCGTAAGTGAGGATTCCGGATTTCTTATTTATAATTTTTCGTAAAAATTCCAAGAAAAATTTTAAATAATAAATCCGGAAATCTTAGTTCTTTTTTAGCCTTCTTTCCTAAAAATAAATAAAAAAATATTTCCTCATTAAAGTCTGAGGGTGTTGCCTGAATCTTTGAGTAAATCATTCTGAATCTTGGCATGCGTATTTACGGACATTAAACGTTTGTATTTGAAAGAATTGCCATGTAGGTCGTATGAAAATCTGAGCATAAGAAGGTAATAACATTTTGCTACAGTTGTTTCCATTATATGATGGTCGTTTCCTCCCTAAATAGAAGAGAATTCGAACACTGAATTTCTACGGATATCTAACGATACACATTAATTCATTTATTAACCTTCGTGCGCGAGCTAGGTAAATTAATTGGATTTAGACAAAACTTAAGAAATAATGAGAATTTAATGAATTTTCAGGAAAAGTTCAAAAAACCAAAATTATAAAAAATTTGTAATATTTGTATTAGGTAGATATTACAGTTTTGTTTGTATTGTTTTCATGATTTAAATAAATTTTAAAGAAAGTTTTAGGGAGCTTCTTCTTACTTTTATTACAATTATTCGACATCAAAATTGACGTTAAATTCCATTAAAATCGATGCTTTTCTGGCTTCTTGAATTTGTAAAAGATCTCCGTTAAATGAAGGTTATTTTCTTCATTAACTTTGACCATTACTTGATCTTTCAAACAAACTACGTGTAAACAGACATTAAACCTGTGATCGATAAATAACGTGAATGGAGACCTTTTAGTAGAATTCAAAAGTTAAAACTCATCTATTCAGAGTAGCGCCATAAAAGAAGGCTTTTCCTATTCCCTATTCTCCTTTGTTTGCTTTAGCAACACTAAAACAAAGACAAGCGAAGATTATAAGGAACCCGTCGTAGACAATCCCTGGCAGTTATTTGGAAAGCGAATTCTCTACATTTGCGGAAAAGCTAACTTTATAAAATTTTAAACTGATCATCTCTGCATCCACAAAAACTGTGTTATACAGTGATATTATTGTTGAAAAGAAAGAAAGTCACCATTTAATCGAAATTGTGAATGTACAGTAAATTCTATTTTGTTAAATACACTCATTAACAAAAAAAACGACGACCTAGAAGGAGTTGTCCGATGGAAACAAAAAATGGTGGAGAGGAAGATTATGTACAGAATAGAAAGTGATTAAAATTTCAGACAAATTGAATGATTTATTTCAGAGTTACAGAGTTACAAAGTAACGAGCTCAATAAGGTGTTGACCCACCTCTACCCTGAATGAAAGCTGCCACACGATATGGCACAGAGTGATAAAGCTCCCTGATGGTCTCCTGCGGTATTTCTTGCCAAATTTGCTCCAATTGTCTGGCTAGGTCATCCACATTCCCTGGTGGATACAGTCGCCTTCCCATCATATCCCAGACATGCTCGATTGGAGAGAGATCTGGGGATCTGGCTGGCCAAGGAAGTATTTCACAAGCTGCAAGACAGGTCATAGTAACACGTGCCGTATGTGGTCTGGCATTATCTTGCTAAAAAATAAGGCCAGGGTACTGCAAAAGGAAAGGTAGCAAAACAGGTCTCAGAATGTCGTCGACGTACCGCTGTTCTGTAAGTGTGCCGCTAATGACGACGAAAGGGGTCCGGCTATCAAGGGAAATGGCACCCCAGACCATAACTCCTGGTTGAGGGCCTGTGTGACGTGCAATAGTGAAAGAAGGATCGGCACGCTGCCCTGGGCGTCTCCAGACACGTCTGCGACGATCGTCAGGACACAGTTGGAAGCGGGATTCGTCGCTAAACACTATACGTCCCCAGTCAGCATCATTCCAACCGGATCCAGCCAAGCACCATTGTAATCTGGCCCGACGGTGTGCAGACGTGAGTGGCAGGTGGCGTAGCGGTCGATACGAGCGTAGATGTCGCTCTCTCAGCCATCTGTAAATGGTCATGGTGGACACTCGTGTGCGGGTCGCACGTCTGATGGTTGATAACGATGATTCAGGCGCTGTGACAGCTGATCTGACAATCACTCTATCCTCCCGCTCTGCTGTGGCCCTAGGTCGACCGCTACCTTCATGACGCTGAAATCTGCCATTGTCCACCCATTCCTGCCAGCATCTTCTAATCGCCACATCACTTCGACCCATATGACGAGCAATTCTCCGATTTGCCCAACCTGCCTCTTTCAATCCAATGATACGACCTCTTTCAAACTCTGACAGTTGCACGTAATGAGCTCGAATCCTGCGGCGAGGCATTTTTTAAGTCGTTTAACGGTATCCTAACTCACAGTGCAACAGAAATTTTGACCATCAGATTGAGAATCGCTTCTTATGTACACCTGCTGAGTGCGCAGTTCCGATGCGCTGTAGCTCTCGCTATTCATTCAGTGAACACCAAAGTTTAATCATTTGCATGGGGGGGGGGGGTCCCAATGTCTTTGCATACGAAATTTCATTACAATCGGACAACTCCTTCTAGGTGCGTCGTTTTTTTTTGTTAATGAGTGTAGATGAAAAATTACGTTTGCAGTAGAAACGAGAAAAATAATACATAATGTACCTTACATAATGTGGATGTCAGTAACGAAATTAAGAGTTTTTTTTTTGTAATCTATTCATTGAGCTGAAGATACATTGTAATCTATATTGTAATGTATTCTTTACACTTTTTCTATTATGTTTAGAATAGTTTAACCGTAATTTATAACAGAAAAAAACTCTAAACTAGGATATTTATTTTATGATTATTTGAAAGTTAGGAACTTCATGTTCGTGTCATTTACAACACATTCTGTAGATGATTTTATAGAGCAAGTTTCTTTTTTCATTAAAAGCATACGTATTCATTTCCTTATTTTTATCTTATTGCAGATTACATAATATATTGTGAATTTATCAGCTACTCTGGCCTTTCATATCGAGGGCCTTTTCATGTCATTTCTATGACATAAAGGCCTAAGTGACAAAATCTCCATTCCGAGTTATTAAGGGTTTTATGTTTATATTGCCTTGCCAGTTCTATCAGTTAGGCTTTTTATGGAAGTTGAATTCTACCAGTTGCAATGAAATTTTCAGTTAGGTCTCTTTTTCATGTAAAAGGTATGGTTCTCGGATTTCACTTAAGACATGTAACTCAATTTTTACAAAAATGTCACTTAGGCCTTTATGTCATAGAGCCCTCGATATAATTGATAGGTAAGTTATATCTATTAAACTGTCAACTCAATCTTTACATAAATTAACACGAAGTTGCTTATATTTACCCTTATATTTATTTAAAGAAATATAAAACAGTTAAAATAAAAGCTGTGGTTTCAATGTCTAGTCATGAGTAAAGTAAGTTAGCAATTGGGTTCTTTAGTGGCTAATACTGGAGGTTTTAGAACCAAAAAAACCCGGAAATAAATTTAAGATGACCATAATATTACATTGCCTTCCTACAGTAGAGCTAACCTGCCTAACACCAAAGCAGGACTGGAAAAAAAAATAGTAAAAAATTAACAGAATCCCCTCTTTTATCTTCAGGACTAAAAGTAGAGTCTATATAATAAACTTAGTTGCTTGCATCAATTGAACTACAGTGAGAAACAGCTACATTATTGTCTTAAACCACAGGTACATTCTTTAGTATTACACACCAAAATACTTTGTCGAAATATTTTTTTAACACAAATGCAATTATTAATACTTTGTTTAAATATTTTACTTTTGAAAACAAAGATTTTTAGCGTAATATTTCTAATTATTGTAACATGTTCTTATCATGATTCCATTTCTTCCCATTGTAGTAAGGGACTTTATTTATTGATTGCTTTTTTGTTTTGTTTCGAGAACTAATGTAAACTTGGGGATTTGGACTCAATTTAACTCCTACTTCTTTTATTATTATTTCTGGTTTTTCTTTTTATCTCGGGTCGTTGGCTTTTCTTAAGTCCGTAGATGGGAGTGGGTGGGGGAGGTCAGAGCAGAATGGGGGTGGATGATACCTCGATCTGTGAACCCATTTATCTCTGGAAGATTGATGTTTATCTTTGCCAGAGGAGACAACCGTGACGAATGGACACCTAAAACGTTTGTTAGTGCTTTTTTATATTTTCCACTTTAAACCTACAATTCTATCGCAACGGGCAAAAAAATGAAAGAAAGTCTGACACTGGCTCCTATCAAAGGTCTCTTCTCGATTTCCTGAAGGATCAACTGCTGACTGCAACAAACTCGCTCTTTCGTTCTAAACAGTCTCAAAAAAAATGCTGTTTTCTCAATTTTGTTTAAACAAACGACAAAAATATTACTTTAAAATTTAAAAATTATCAAAACTGGTAATTCTTTACTTAAGTTGTAGAGATGTTTAGTTCTTTTTGCGTTGTAATCTAAAGATCTCCATTTATAATGTTCATTTTAGGCTTTCAAATTTGAAAAAAGTGGGCCTATTAATACAATGATATAATCATCATTGTATACTTAAATTTAGTTTGAATTATTCCACCTTAGAATTATAATGATTTTTCTTTTAATGGTTAATTATAATGGTCCTAGGACTAGTTTTTATTATTTTGATTTAAATTTATCGTTTTTTTATCAATTATTGAATTTTGTATTAGCATTTCGACAGATTTAAAAAATCTACTTTATTATTATTATTATTAGTATTATCATTATTATAGGTATAGTCAATCATTCTTTGTCTGTCCATTTTGATTACAATAATTCAGAAACCCAAATCGAAATTTTAAAATGAGCATTTTTTTCTTCCTAATCCGTTTTAGCTTTTAGCAAGGGAAGTCATAAAGCTCTTTTTTTGTAATACAGCCCTAGAGAAAATAATAATAATAAAAAAATATTGTCCATTGTAGTTGGAGTTGCAATTCTTGTCCGTCTGTTTTTTAATTAGCTCAAATCTCATTACCTTAGTCAGCTAAAATTAACACACTTAAATATTAATTTCAAGAGAGATTCTATTTCATTGAGTTCATATTGGGAAGAGAAAATTTCATGAGGGACCGTAAATCATCGTTGCACGATACACTAATACAACATAATCACGATAGCCATAAAAATCGTTGTCATCTGAAATTTTAATTGTCGCTTAAGGTGAGCTTCCTGCTGATTTTATCAATAACTGTGGAACTTAAGGGCCACTTTAATTGACGCTTGATTTGAAGTATCGTTATTACCTTCAAGCAACAAAAAGTTATGAGGAAAACCTAAAACACTAAATGTATATCAAAGATGAAGTCTTGCACACCTGGTTAATAATTGAAAAAAAATTTAATTACAAAAATTATTAAATAAAATGACAAGAAAAAATTACAAAAATTATTACACGACCATGGTTTCAGTTCCAGATAGAGGAATCATTTTCAAGTCCATTTTCAAGACAGAGGAACTAAAACAGTACAGGTGATCCATTTGAGGAAGGCAGTCCCCTCAGGCGTTGGGACTGAGAACTT
>JAFIDM010012231.1:141223628-141240340 GCA_023159025.1 Thereuonema tuberculata
TTTTTTTTTTAATTATATTAATATTGAAATTTAAGTGCGTTTTTATTTTCTATTTACTTTTGGCTGAAAACATAATGAAGATTGCTGATGTAACCTTTGTCAAAAGTACATGGACGTTTATTTTCTCGCTTGTTTTCTAATAACTTATGAATAATTTGCTTGTTTTTTTATTTAGTCAATATAATATTTATTAATTTGAATCTCTTTAGTATTGTAATTTTCCCTGGAATTCGAGTTAGTGTGTCTTTTACATCTCCTTTAATTTTTATCGAAGTCTCTGTTTTAAACCGAATCCCTAGCCTACTGTTTGCAAGAATGAAGTTTCGTTTCTAAATTAAGTGTACTGTACCTCTGGGTCGGCTTTATTTTTTTTAATCGTTTTCGTGTGTAAGTGTCTTTTTCATCTGCAGGCAGGTGAATTATGAAGAGCTGGATAGCAATCCATTCTCTTAAGGAAACTCTCGTTACCACAACCCCCACTAACACGACGCATATTTAATCATCAACCGGAGTTCCACGAGACTTCCATCTTCACCTTTTAGGCAGGAGCCAGCCTCTCCCATTAGGGCTTCGTGTGCATAATGGCAGATGAGGAGACAAATTTATGAATGGCGCCACGAAGCAAACAAATCACAAAGATGTTTATGAGAAATTTATGTTGCTTGACACAACGCGTTCTGCTTGCCTGCTGCTGTGTGCCCTGCCGCTCTTCTTACAGTCTTCAGGCTTCCCATCCGCAGAACTATCTCGATGCTATAGCTGAAAAACATTGCTTCACATACGTTACAATGTGAAGCAAGAACGTGTGTTTATTGCGTTTCAAATTTGAGATGTTTTGTTGGAATGTTTTACTTTATGTATATACTCAATATTAAACTATGTTAAATAATAGGTGTAATTTCAGAGTGACTGTAAGATATGCAATTGACTTAGCGAAACTCTTATTGAAAACACCCCATGGTTTAAACAAATTAGTATTATTGAGAACTGTTTATATATGTTGTGTAAATTGCGAATACAATTGATTACTCGTTAAGATGTAAATAAAGTGAATAAAGACGTGTAAACAATAGACAAGTATTTGAATATTAATCTGTATTACACAAACATATTTAATATAAATATTTGCTTATTAACATTTTATAATTAGTATTTCGATATAAATTTGTAAACTAATTAAGTATTAGGGACATAATTAATAATGCAAATTATTACTAATTACACAAATGAATTGAGTTGACTGAAACAATACTTGTACAAAAGAAATATCTAAAATTAAAATAAACACTTTAAAATTAAGAAAAAAATACACAACCATTGAACACACTTTAATCCAATGAACATTAATTTCTGATTTCCCCATCTTTTCGATGTGCACATTTCAAATATCACAAAATAGCAATTCATTTTAAAGACAAGAAATCAATGACCGTTTTAATTTTTTAGCATATTTGATTCTGATAATCTAAGTTATCGCGAATTCTGAACTTCCACAAAGATGTGACTTACAATTCATTGCCTGAGTTTTCCAGCTTATCCTTGGTTTTGGCAACGCATCCGTTGTGTATGAAATGCTTCGAGTTATCATTGACCTTTAGAATAGTTTACTTTGCTGAAATCATTCTCTGTCAAAGACATCTTCGTCGGCGGTCAAGGTCTGTTCCGTTGAGGTCAGAGGGCTTTCATACTCTAGCCCTTTAGCCCTCGGTTCGCTTCGCTGTGTATTTAAGCAGCGTACATATGTACGCTTTCAGCATTTCTAATTAATGCCTGAAGCGTTTGCGTAATATTCTCCGTCGCGAGAATGGCTGCCATAGGAGGATTTCGGAATTCAGCATTTCTTCATTATTTATTCTTGCTGGAAGAGGATGATGATGATCTGACCTATCGGGAGGTTGGCTAATCTTTACAGCTTCGCCGTTAAACAAACTTCATGAACACATTGTGGAGTCATTTAGGCTGGCGTTGATGGTCAAGCGGTAAACTTCCCTCATGTTTATCGAGTTCTGGAAGCTGTTGGCCAATGAGTTACTTATGTTGTTCTTTGTTCTTTATGAAGTTTCAATGTTTAATTCAAGATAACACAGACGTTGCAAAAAAAAAATTAAAAAACAACAAACGCTATTGTTCGTTTTAAAATGCCTGAAGTAATTTTGAAGTAGTTTACACAGACAAGGACAGTTCTTTACAAATAAATATACTTAAGGTCTTTTATTAAAATTTTTCCATCTCCGTCTCACCTTAGCTCTTCAAGTATTCTCTTTTTTATGGATTAAATTTAAGTATTTTGCTTTATGTTTTTGAAAGATTACTTTTATTGTTTTTAATTTAACAATGTTAATATCTGTAACTTAGAAATATTAGTGAATGACCATAATAAATTATTTTTGACTTCTCGACTTCTCGATAACAGTTCTAAAATAGCTTTTTTGTTTTTAATTTATGTTAGGACTGCCGTTTGAGGTTTTAAGTATTTTAAAACGCTATCATATAATTAATCCCAAATTAGTAGCGCTTTTATAAAGTGATATACACATATCTTGAGATAAATATTACATAGATAACAATGTATAGATGGGAAACATTTGTTTCTATTCAATCACCATAATAATAAATGTTAAAATGTTATAGTGATTGAATATAGACCGTCTCAAGTTTTTCAGACCACTGTTAGCAGTTGAGACTGGCTTTCTTTCTGTTAATTACCATCAAACAATGGTCTTCGGAAATATGCGACAATACATTATAGAATCGATTCAACATTAATAAAATTGACTAGATGATCTTTAGTTATCAATTTCCATCAATTGAAGCTAAGCACAAAGCTAAGCAAGGATCCCTCAGTAACATTTTCTGGAAAAAGCTGAGATCAAAGAGCGAAAAATTCAGTTTTCTGCAGTTATTTTTTATCTGAATATTTGAATAGAGAAAGACACCTACATCCAAATGTCGCTGTTATCTTTGTTTTGCTGTATATCGTCTCCTTAATAAGTAAGATCACTTTTCAGCTTTTTCCAGAAATTATTACTAAGGAATTCTTGCTTTTATTATAATTTAATTGCTAGAAATTGACAACCAATGACCATTTTGCCAATTTATCAAGTTTAAATCACTTATTGTTGTTTTGGTGATGGTACTAATAGTATCTGTTGCCAAGGATCCATAAATACAGAAATTCAGAAGACTACTATGATGAAGGCAATGTCACCTTTTGATAGTCTATTTCATTTTGATTACGAAAGGTCCTGATGTTACATTAATGAGTTTGGCAGCTGGTTTATCGGACTTTGAGTAATTGGATTCAAGCACTTCCAATGTCAGATTAATTTTCTTTAATTTTAGAAATTATTTATGTTATAAAACTAATAGATAGATGCTACAGTAGCTTTATGTTGTCTAAATTTTTAGGATTAACAAAATTATGCTTATTGATGAGTAAATATAAGAAATTGGAAACATCGAAAGAGCGTTGAAGCCGATGGGACTTAGGTACTTGATAACGGGATAAAATGTGGTGATTTAAAGAATTTCGAGATATTTTGTAGGCCTACTATTTTTTATTTGCATTTTGTGTGCTATAAATGCAAAATTAATTATGTTATTTACTAATAAAAATCACGACAGAACATACGTGAAGTTAAAAATTTATGAAATATAAAAAGATTACGTTCATATTTTGGATCTTTAAATAACAAGACCCCAAATGAATGGAATCGAAAACAGTAACGTTATTTAAAAAAAAAATTAAGATAATTTTTAAACGTTTGATAAATGAAATTTAGAACGAATAAAACTCAGATTACGATTCAAGTTGCTCACTTCGTATTTTAACTATAAGAGAAAGACATACAGTGATTTTCCTAATGGAAAAGAAACAAAGCGAAAATAATTGGACGACATTCATTCGCTTTCAGGCTTGTGCCTCGTTAGTATTGGTATCGAGTTCTTTGAATGTTAACGAAAAACGAAACAGTTGAAATAATTCAACAGTTGGCCAGAAATGTAAGTAAGAAAACGATACAGCATCTTAGTAGGATGTCAGGCTTTGGAAAGAAAACTCATTTGAATTTAAAGTTTGCTTCATAACGAACAACAACCAAGTGCTAACGAACGCCTCCCTGTCACAAATAATTGGCTGAAGAAACAGTCGTTTCCGTAATGATAATTTGATGCCCTGTGATGTTGTGGTCCAATCTGTAATGCAGATTCGTGCAGGTTGTTTTTGTAGCCGTGCCATTTCCCAACTCACCGAGGTCTTTACACGAATGCTAACACTGCCATGAATAAGTGATTGGATTGGCAAATCCTCCCCCCTGGGAGAGGTTCTCGCCTTCATCTTTGTGTGAAGGCACCCGATTGCAATTATCGAGCTCATTCTCATCAATTACAGTGGATCCACGTCGGAAATTGTAATTCACCGTTACGAAACATCATTCACGTTCCCGATCTCCCAGTGATTCGCTTAAAAGACCAAAAACGACAGAGAAGAGAAAAAGGCTTAGCGAAAGAAGGGAGAAAGGCTTTAGCTGAGAACTTTTTGGACAGAATAAACATATACTGTGTTTCTCTAGGTTAATTTATTGTTTTTAACGTTTTTAAGAAGTTTGCGTATTTCAAAGAATTTAAAAAGTAATCTTCAGTTCCAGTTTAGAATAAAATTTAGAAACATTTATTAACATTAAGAGAGAGATTGATTCTTAAATTTCTCAATTTTATTAAAAAAAGGCCTGACACACAAACTATTTTAAACAAGTGAATATAATTTTGTCCTAAAGCATTAATTTAAAGACGATCCATAATAATAACAAAATTTAAAAATAATAATAATAAAAAAGCAAATATGTTAACGAAAAAAAAGTTAGGAAAAAAAAAGAACATTTGGAAAACAAGAAAAACAAAACAAAAAAAATTGTTCTCGGAATTAAGAAAAAAAAGCAAAAAATGAAGACACTGATTCGAACCGACAACATTCACCATATGAATCCGAAAACTTATCGAGTACGCCACAGCTGACAACTGAAATGAAATGTTTCCATTTCTGACATTTAAGCTAATAGCGGAAATCCAATGTAAACAATGCCAAATATCTCGAACATGGGGTGGCGTTGGCACCTAAAAATATCCTATTCCTGTGTTGTTTGAACCTCTGAACACGATGGTAAAATCCGTTTGTCGATCCGACCTTCCGTTCGGGAGTTGTTAGGGGTGGACAGACACAGACGGACAGGACAAACGCAATAGCGCGAAATGGGTTGCTAAATAAAATTCAACATTTTAAAAGCACAACCAGGTTTCGACACGTCTGTCGTTTAAACTTCTCAATACCAAAGTATTTTACATACGTTAATCTTCATTCTTTTTCTTTTTTGGTATTTATCAAAACTAGCTGAAATATCCCTTCTTCGAACGGGTTACGAAAACCGATGTCCTGATGTGGATGAGAAAAAAAATTGAAATTGTGAAATCACTTCGAAACTTCCCCAGTTGGTAAAAACATCACATGATCATTACAAATTAATTTATATTCTTATTTTGCCACCCGAAAACCCCGTAAAAGTATATTTCAACAAAAATTTGCCCATCCCCTCGCTCCCTCCCGTTTAAACCCCTTATGCCTCGATATCGAAAATAGCATCTCTTTGCTTTTGATAAAGAACACTCATGGTTTAGCAGTTGTTATCATCACCATGTGTGAAGGGATGAAATTAGGAGAAAATATGCTATATTTTCCGCAGAGAGCACTTATGCAAAATTTGGTTCAGATTCGTCAAACGGTGTAAAATTGTATAGAGAGCATACATACACAAACTTTGACTTTTATATATATGCATTGATGTCGCTTGTCTCAATCCTTCCTACAAATTTACTACAGTAATGAGAAAACATTAGGACTTCTCTTGTCCGCTGATTCAGTATCCGCGGTTTCAGTTATCCGCGGCCCGAAAAAAAAATGAAAAATTAAAGAAATAAACTATTCATAAGTTTCAAAACGGGCCAAATACTTGATTCATCTTCCTGTGTCCCACGCTTTCCCACAGAAGTGCCTCCTTTCTGCTTCTAGCGTTCTCGCTGATCACATTAGTTGCTGCGTTATAGTGGACGGTTACGGGGTCCTACTATGGGGCCATACTACATGTATGTACGTTTCCATTTTTTGTTGTGAAACTGGTGTGTGAGGTTTAGATAACATAAATGAACTAAATACATAGATATTTTAAGAAGAAATGCTATATTAGAAAAAAATAATATTCTAACAATTCTATTTATCAACTAATATTACTAACGCACTTGATACTTCATCTTTCTCTAGTCTATAAAAACTCGATAATTTTTCTTGCATGCACACTATTATATAATCTGTACATTAAAAAAGTAATACAATCTGTATATTATATAATCTTTGTTTGATTACTCTTAAAATTTCTTTTATTAAAATAATAATCGTTTTAATGTAAGTTCAGCATAAAAATCTTTTCTATATATTGCAGAATATTTATCAATGAAACTGATAATACAAAATTTCAGAACAATACTTTTTTTTTGTAACAGTAATATAAAAAAAAAATACGCATAAATACATAGATCCTCCTCTCTAACAATGATTCAAATTTGAAAATTAATAGAATGCAATTATTTAATTAATCCAATAACTTTTATAATGGAGTAATTTAGGGGGAAAAAACGAAAACATGATTGGGAAGGGATTAGATGGGCCAAGACAAGAAATCAGACATTCTGTCCAATTAGGTATGTTGTGTTACTACTGCAGTCCAGTTTCTTTGCAAGATCTGGTAAGAATAGAAGTTTCTTTAATAAATGTTGAAATTTGAAGTTCAGTATTCAAATCCTCCAATTAAAATTTCAGAGCAGGGAATTCTGTAATTTATCGAAAGCTTGATATGTTGATTGTCAACTACGAGCTTAACTCGCATCTCAAAAGAAGTTTCAGTCGCCAGCTACGAAATAACCGTATAATGTTTGTTTTTTTAAATCTTGTTAAATTTTTTAAAAAAATAAAGAAAATAAATATAAAACAACTAATTTGAGAATATTAAAATAATTAGTTAAATCAAAATGGCGCCAGGGACCAATTTTTCCGATAATAGGTTGACGGTCAATATGTTAACTAAGCTATTAGTAAATGATGTTGTTAAGAGTTACTTACTTTAAGAGCCTAACACTTGTTTACTAAACCATCGATCTAAAAGAAAATGAGATTAAGGGTCATCTAAACATATTCCCATTGAATATTTGACGCTTCCGAAAAAAATTGATTTCCTCCGTTTCATTCATTTGAAATTCCAAATTGTTTCTTCATCTTTATACTATCCTTCGTCATTGAAATATTTCTGTGAGAAATCCCCTAGTTGGACGTCAATAAAAATGGCTAAAATATAACGATAAATTTTCTTGAAGGAGAAATTGATTCCACGATGAGATGTCGTTTTCACTTTGCCACTTTCCGTTGTTTATCTTCTGAGATTTCTATCGTTCGCGAGAATAAATGGTAAGAAAATATTTCCTTCTTTTCCGTTGTTATTATGAGGAACGATCTTCGCATCTCTCACTTCCTGTACAGCAAAAGGAACAGTCGCAGAAGAAGTGACTCTGTTCTATTGGGCTTTTATTGTGACTTACTTGCCACCTTATCTCTTCCTTTTTATCGCGTTGACGAGACACCCGGAGAAGAGGCCGTTTCCTCAGCTGCCCATATATAAAGTATGATTAAATCTTAGGTCATTTTTGCATCCGCACAACAGTTTATTTGTTCGTTCTGGTTTTCTAGTCTGTCTCTCTCTTCCTCTGCTTTCCAGAATCTAGTAATTCCCAGCCTACAGATGTCTCAATTTAAAAGAAAAAAAACAACTGTTGATGTTTTTAATAATGAAAAACATCACCGTGTTTTTTTTTTTTTTTTAAAAAGTAGGAAAGTTATATGTTGATGCCCTGAAAACATGAAATTTATTCTGATCCTGAAGAAAACCTAAATAATTGTCCTTCACATATGATTAAAAAAAAGTTCAAATTCAACTCACTTTTCCTATACATTTCATTAAGAATGTTATGTGATTACGGTCTTTTATAAAATTAGTATATGGATATTTCCATTAATTTAATCTTAATAAGTCTAATTATCTTTTATATTAAGTTAATGTGCTTATTACATACTTATTATTTTTTAACTTAGAATGATAAAGATGTAACTTTTAATTACGTAATCAAGAAGTAAGTAATAATTAATTTTAAGGTTATTAAAATATTTGTAAGTTAGATTTATAAATATGATTTAGGTTGACCTATAATTTAGGTAAATTGAGAAAAATTTATAGATACATCATCAATTCTCAGTAAAGTTGTCATCTGGATCCTGAGCCTTCGGTATTATTTCTAAAAGTATAATATCATACAGTTTATTTATGCGCTTAATTATCATTATTTTTATTATGTAAAAGATTCAAAACTTGGGTCATATTGCCAAGTGTAAAGAAGTATGCAAGAATGATTAGGGATGTGTGGTTGTGTCTATAAATTTCCTAACTATGCGTGTTGTGTTATATAGTACAGCCTTCGGGAGTTGTGCATAAGTGTTTTTGTGAAGTCCTAGTGTGCTGAGACTGTAGTGCAATGTGTGAGACACCAGACCAGTGGCGGACAGGACGATGGGTATAACATGTTCTCAGTCCTGCCTCCACTACTTCTGGAGCTCGTGTGCTAGATCGGTGTAGTTACTGATCTTGTCTGTTTGAGTTTTCTGCATGTTTTTGCTGCAGGCACTGTAATATCAATGAGATAGGTCTATATTTTTAATCATTATTACTATTATTATTATTATTATAATTATTATTACTCCATTTCTCGACTTTAGAGCTGACTGAAAATTTCTGCTAGGGTTGATCTGAAATATGAAGTTTCACGAGAACTACAAATGCAAGTTTGCTAAACTAATGAGGGAAATGGACAAACACATAAGAAGACGACTAAAACTTATTGAAGACTGACGCGAAGTAAATGGATGATAACGATGATACTGGCTTTGATAATAATGATTTTATTTTTTACTTTCGCTTTATGATTTTTTTACAGCTTTAATAATTTTCAAATTTATTTAGTAATATATTGGGAATTGCATTATCCATTTTTATTTTGTTAAATTTTCCCAGCTATATTTTGAATAAAATAACTTTTTTCTTACATTTTTTATTTAAATTTTATCCATATATTCTTTTCGCAGCGAATGAATGAAGTCAGTTCATTTTTTTATTGAAGACGACGAAGTTGATAAGAAATTGTTGAAGTAAATTATAACTCACGTGCTTCCAATTCTTCATTTGCTTGTTCGTGGGCTGCAGCTGTAGCTATTCAACCACGATTTCAACCTTTCGAATCTGAAAGGAACCCTCACCAATTCCTCGCACGTTATTTCTCAAAGAAGAAAAAAGAATGGAACCGAAGGAGAACTGAAAAAGAAAAAGAATAAGAAGCAGAGAAAAGAAGAAAACTTCTTTTTTTGACTGTAGAGAAAGACTAACAAGAAAAAGACCCCTCAGGGATGCTTTGGTGTGGCGTCTGTCATGATGTTAGAAAGCCAATTCTACAGAGAATTAAGTTAGGCCTAAACTCATTCCAAACTGTTAATACCTTTTTCCTCCTTTTTCTTTTTCTTTTTTTTTTTGTTTAATGTCTTTCGCCTCTTTCTCTTCGCAGTAATGAGAAGACAACAGTTTTATGTCTTTTAGTAGTATTACTCGACTCATTAAAACTCATTCAACTACAGTATCTAGAATTAACAGCGATTCAAAAGTGTATCTGCATAAAACAATAAACACGATATATAAGGATAATCGCAGCTTAAATCTCAAAAAAGACGCATTCAACAAAAAAATTTATGTAGCTTCGAAACGGACAATTCACAATTTGTTTTTTATTTTTCTTAAATTTATAAAAAAAATGCTTAAATATTTAAAAGATTTGCAAAATGACTATTATCAGTCTATTTCACTTTTAAAATTCCAAAGAATATTGATATTTTGTTGCTTAGTGTCCTCCGATGAAATTGTAGCTTCCAGGAACGAAGTATAAAGATTGAAAGAATATAAAACGATGGAAAGGATTTTTGAAAAGTTCTAAAACTTTTATTTTTATAGTTAAAAAAAAGGAAAGTAAAGAATAGAATTTATATATTTAAGAACTGTTTTATTGGTAATGGAATAGGAATGTCAGATGTATTTATATATCAGTAACAATTTTAATGTGTATCATATTAACATTAAACAACAAGATTTTCACGGAACACACTTAAAATTAAAACTTTAAATAACATAAAACAAGGTAGTGACAAGGATTAGTAAACCAATCACAATGCTTCGCAACGGCTTCTGATACGTATAAGACAATATAATTGATTATTATATTGTTTTAATTTCCTTATTATTATAAATGTGATTGTTGCTAATGCAAAAGGCGACATTGTTACGATTATTGTGATTGTTGTGAGTGTTTTAGAGCTGTATTATGAATGTGATTGTTGTGAATACAAAAGGCGCAATTGTTGCGGTTATTGTGATTGTTGTGAGTGTTTTAGAGCTGTATTATAAATGTGATTGTTGCGAATGCAAAAGGCGCAATTGTTGCGGTTATTGTGAGTGTTTTAGAGCTGTATTATAAATGTGATTTTTTGCGATTGCAAAAGACGCAATTGTTGCGATTGTTAATGATAATTTAATGATATTAATGATACTTGTCCACAGATGGACGGAGAAGGCGGGATTATAAGGCTTCTGATACGTATTAAAACTTAAAAATTTAACGACTTTTAATGATGTTATTCAAAGTTTTTAAATTGTGTTCCGTAAAATCGTTTTGTTGAATCCTTATATACACTTCAGTCATTGTATGAATAAATTTCTGTATCTGCAGAAGAGATCGCAATATCCCACTGCGACAGTATACCTGGTATACAGACATTGGTCCCGTAGAGTGACTTTTCTGTATTGCATTAGTGCTGAACAGTGAAGTTTTGTAACTTAATCCATAGAAGTACATGCTGCCCTGTAGTGCATCTCTTCACTGCAGAAAAAACAGATCTACGGATGTTTGGCATAGTCTTATTCCAGAGGATGAAAACACTTTTTCAAAATTACATATAAAAATCACCTCTAACGCCATTTAAATTGAACGTTTGATCCTTAAAACTTTTTAATGTTAGGCCTAGTAATGTTTCTTTTTTTTTAATTTTTTTTGTTTTTGTTTTGTAGATTTTTATCTACAATATTTCAGAAGAGACGAACCTCTCTTTATTTTACGTTTTCTATGAAGCTTATTAGTAACGAACTTTATGTCAATAGCTCTTTAGATTTGAAAGGTAACGTAATCCAATATTTACATTTCTTTCTTTTTTAATTATAACTTTTTTATTGTAGATTTTCTACAGTCCCTTACATCTACAAGTCCGTAGACTTTTCTCTAATTAATTTTCTTTTAATAATAATTAATTTCACAGACTCACGAAATTCCTTTCTTCCTTTCCGAATTGAAGATGTCTTTCGTAAACGTGTCACATTTTACAAAGATTCTGTTGCTCTTAAAAAGAATGATAAAATAGATGTTGTTTTTTTTGGTTTTTGTTTGTCTTACTTGAAGCATTTGAAATAATAATTATTATAAGAAAGAAATAATTAATAACAAGGAATAATTCATTGGAGAATGGTTCAGAAATTGCTTGCAGTAAAAAGGCTCAACTGTCTTTTAGTTGAAACTATCTACAATATTTTAACTTAAGTCCATACTTCTCCTTTATAACGTTTCTTCTAATCATATCATGATATTTAAAACACTTCCAACGCCAAATATACAAAAAACATACACTGTCAGTCCACTTTATTAGGTACATCTATCTAGTAGCGTGTTGGGCCTCCTTTAGCCATGCAGACCATGTGTACCATGCAGACATGAGTGTGTCACGCAGTTCTTGAAGAGTTCATGGAGGTATAGGCCTGGAGCGAACAGCCCGTTCCAGCTCATCCCACAAATTTTCAATCGGGCTGAGATCCGGGAACTGAGCGGGCCACTGCAGCAAGGAAAAGTCATCGTTATGTTCCTCAAACCATCCCGTAGTGATGGGGGCTTTGTGCACCGGCGCATTATCTTGCTGGAAGTAGTCTTCTTCATAAGGATAACTGTTAAAATGTACGGCTGCACTTGGTCAGCTACGATGTTTAGGTACGCTCTAGCATCCTGACATGCCTCCAGCTGTATCAGTGGACCCAATGTGTCCAGAAAAACATCTCCCACACCATGAACTGCCCCCACCACTTGAAGAGTTGGTGTGAGACACGACAGGTCCAGACATTCATGCGCACAGCAGAGGTGTACCTAATAAAGTGGCCGGACAGTGTATATTTATAAACTAATTTTCGGAAAATTTTCTTTTTTCCTTTGTCAAGTTTTAAAATAACAAACAATTTATAGATGTTAAATATCATTTCAAGTCACACATCCTGGACATTGTTACAATATAACCATCAAAACAATACTCCTTTCATAGGCAAACTAATCTAAACTTTCCATTGTAACATAATTTCAACAATTTTATTCATTCTTTAAAAAAACCAATTCTTTAAATTTTACAAATTTGTTTTTCTTATTTCTACTAGATAATATTATATCCCTAGCCAATTTTACTGACTCTTTCTTTATTTCTAACCCTTCATTTCTATTGATATTTTCATTCTTTGTATTTCTTATAAATAAACTTTCCTTAATTTTTTTATTTTTTTTTATCTTTTTCACCATATAATATTTTACAGCAATGTTCTGCTAACTCCGATTTATCTTTCTGCTTCTTTTTAATATAATTTGCTTGTTCATAAACTCTTTCGTTCACTATTCTTTTACTCTCTCCAATGTAAAGAATGAATAAAATTGTTATAATTATGTTATAATGGAAAGTTTAGATTAGTTTGCATTTTGGTATTAAGGTTAGTTTAGATTAGTTTGTTTTGATGGTTTCGTTGTAACAATGTCCAGGATGTGTGACTTGGAATGATATTTAGCATCTGAAAATTGTTTGTTATTTTAAAACTTGACAAAGGAAAAAAGAAAATTTTCCGAAAATTCATTTATAAACATATATGTTTTTTTTTTATATATTTGGCGTTGAAAGTGTTTTGAATATCTACAATATTGATGTTTTTTGTTTCGTGCATTTTTATTTGCAACGGTTTAGACGAAGGGAAATTGAAGTTACCTCTCTCATAATTTTATCCTTATTTGCATATTTATGGAAATCGAATATTCAAATTGTCTGTTTTCAGTGGAATGGAATTTTCAACGTCGGTTTTTCTACACTTGTTATTTTTAATAACAAGTTCCTAATAAACTTAAAGCCGACTTTCTTTAAATATTATATTTTTTTTTATTTTTCGTAGCCTTTTTAAGTCGTGAAAAGCAGCACAAAGGACATTAATGAGATGTATTCCTATATATGAATGCATCTTGTATGTTCCTATTGTATATATGTTCCTACTTGTATGAACTGTGGGTGGCATTCTTAATGTCACATTAGCTGCCCGATGCTTCCCGTATGCAACAAGCTCTCCGCTCTTAGACTGGTTTAAGGAAAGCAATGCAGGAAAGTACTACTTCGCAATGTGTCATTGGAATGCCACCTACAGTACCTTTACAAGTAATCTACTTTCAAATTTTCTTTTTACTGAACTCATGATTTAACTTATGATTTTTATATTAGGGTGCCTAAATCTAACTAATTTTACTCAAACAAACTCTGGCCAAAACAAAATGGTTTAGGTTTACCAAGATTGCCCAAATTAATTGTTGACTTGGATATTCATTGTTTCCCGTCAGTGAAAGTTAACTGTTTCATTTCTAATTCTTTTTTAAATGATTTCTCAGTGTTTCTCATTTCATGCACTATTTTTATATAAAGATCACGAAGAGAATTTTTCAATTGTAAAGGATAGGTCCTCATCTTTTCTGTAAGTATATTTGCCTGGTTTCAATCTGGAGTTAGTTAAAAAATCAAATCAAAAAGTTTTAAGGGAGAAGACACAGACATCTTATAAAGTTAAATTTTGTTAGAAAAGTTCATTAAAAGAATCTACCGACGAAAAGTGTGTAATCCGCTAGTCTAATTGCTACGGGATCTTAAATTTAAGATGGCAAATATATACCAATACTCGGATACTGATAAGTTCATTGATTGTGATGTACGATGACATACTGTTATTTCCTCGATGCAAAGCCGAGATTTGACAATCAAATTCCTTAAGGCCCGCGCACGTGATAAGACAAAAGACACTTGTCGCGCCAAATTTGATCACAAGCAACAGTCCTGCGCGACAAATATGATTTGGAGGCCTCAACTGGTCTTTTGAATATGTTCTATTTCTCTTAGATGGTTTCCAAGACTTGAACTCCGACAACCAGTTAGAGGGAAGCATTGAACACCGTCAGTATGACGCATCACATTCGTAAAAGTATTGTTAGCTACTTCAGCTGAGCTGAGAACACATACAAAATTATTATTCTAGTATTGAGATTATCTTTCGAAAGGAAAGACAGTTTACACTTAAATGTATTAATTCTTTGTTTCAGAATATATGAGAGTATTAAAAAAAATTCAAAGTTTCATAGCATCAGCTATTGTTCTGATGGAATGCTGGGATCGATCGCTGGTTAGTAAGCAATAAAGAATTATTTATAACAAATAGAAGGAATTCAATAATAAAATGCCTCAGGATGGATCTTACTAAATTTCTCTTAATTTCTGAATATGAATTTTGTCATTTTAAAGGGCTCAATAATCATCAAATTCAAACTTTAAAAATCTTTTCGCTGAATGATTCGCAGAGTAGAAACAGGTACAATATCCCTCAATACTGTCCGAAACTCTTTCTTCAAAGCATTTTTTCAGAATTAATATACTTCACTGTAAATATTGTTTCCTTTGGAATGATGATATCTTTATTGCAGTGATAATTTTTGGTGATTTTTAATGCAGTAACACTATGAAGGGAAATCTGAATGATGTCATCAGTGATGCGCTTCAATCCTTCACTCTAGTTGGTTGCATTAGCGGCTAACATGTTCGACCGTGTTCTGCTCTCTTGGTCGTTTCAAGCGTTTTTCGTTCAGACATATCTGATGGAACTGCATGACAAATGTTGGCTAGTGTTCGTCTAGCTTAAATTCTGTAAGTTATTATCATAAATTCTTGTTTCTAGACGCATTACGCTATTCAGAAAACTCCCTTAGGTTTCTCAAACAGACGGTGTTTATAGAAGCTATTAGGATTTCAGTCAAAAACAATTTAAATACAGACATCCCACTCAGAGAATGATTGTATTTTATCATGTCGTCGAAATATTGCGATAATTTACAGTAGACTACGATATCAGATTTTAGTAGACTTCGAAGGCTTATGACATTAGCGCAGTAGTACCAGAATTGTGTATAGATTGCAGCAAAGGCTGTAATTTCGTGATTATAGGACAAGAAGCAGTCGAATGTGTGTGACCACAAGGAGGATATTGAGAATATAAATTTAATGTCCTCTAAGTTTAGTGTAAAATAGATAAGCTTATTTCCAATGAGCAAAAAACCATGAGTTTATCACAGAAGTCAACAAGGAATCAACTATATTAAGACTGAACTTTCGCTATTTTAAGAAAAATCGCAAGTGAATCTATTTTCTGCAACATTTCAATTCAGCCAACAGTTGAAGAATAATAAACATCTTCATCCATCCACAAGTAGCTCAGGTCATTTTATAGATAATCACATCAGTTATTCCTTGGGTTCTATTTATCGAACTGAATCAGTAATTTATTTTATAAAAATCAATTATTATAAAATAATGTTACAAACATTTTAGTAAGAAATCTTTATGAAGTTTTGTAAAAAACAGTAACAGATGAGTAATCGAGGATATTTTTTCTTTGTATCTTCAATTTTCTTTTTTGTTTTATTAAACTTTAACAATAAAAAAGTCTGAAACAGTTTTAAACAGACATTGATGAATAAGTAATGAAATGAATGTTTGAACCAAATGTTTTAATAACCAACTGACTTCAATTAATTGGCATTCATAGAAATCGCATCTAAAAATTAAAAAAGCCATGAGTTACACAATTGTAATCACAATAAACTGTAGAATATCTTTATGAATGTAGCTAACAACAAATTTCCGTGCTAACTTTCCCTGACTTCATTATGAAAACATTTAACAAAGGTAAGGTTTTTTTGGGTAAACCCAATTGATTGAATTTATTTGTAGCATAACCAGAAGATAGTTAAATTTATATAGTTAAAAATTTGATCTTTCTAGGCTAAGTAGCTTTCGATTGTGTGATCTAAGGTTCTACTTAGTTCAGCTTGAAGTTATATTCTACACTCAAAAAATGCGAAAATCCTTTATGATCGTTTGTCTATTTTTCTGTCCGCAAGAAAAGCTCAACGATGACACTAGATAGATAGCTTTCTAGATGAAATAGATCGCTTGATAATGGCCGATCCCAGAGTGAATTGAATTAAAATTACGACCCATAAGTCTAATTTTTCCAAAAACCTTTTACAGCTAATGCTACAGCCAAGTTGATGATATCTCCATCTAAGGCTCAGTTTTTGATACAAAGAAAAGCGAACGCTCCTAATAAATTTTATGAAAAAATTAAAATTGCACGAATTAAAAATTC
>JAFIDM010012231.1:141256969-141286661 GCA_023159025.1 Thereuonema tuberculata
CTTTCCAGTATCTACAATAACTAAACAATCATTATATAAATGGTTTTTTTAGTTTGACACTACATTAGCTAAAGAAACTAAAAAAAAACAAAAAACATTGCTACCTCTAAATTTTAATGACCCTAATTAATTATTAGGAAAAAGGCGCAGGAAACTAATTATGCTCTTAACAAAGTATTAAACTTACTTTTAGGTACATCTTCTAAAGGTATATCGTCTAAGGTATATCGTCTAAGCCCAATCAGTACGGGTTTAGACGAAAACATTCATCTAAACTGTATTAAAATTAGAAATTAAAAAGAACCTTACCAATAAAATTCTTCGTTTATTGATACGATTAGTGAATTCATTCTTTACTATTTCTGCTTTAAAATACCAGAAAATTACCTATACTTTTGGATCAAAGCACCTCCATAATCATGTTTTTTATTCATTTCTTATTGTTTATCTTCGTTAGGGTGTAAAGAAAAGAGGATTTCTAAAAATTGATCCGATTTTCTGATGACTGTTCACCCAACTTATTATTCCAGTTTTTAATCCTCAAGGAAACAAATGTGTTTTCTTAGAAAGGTAGTAAATGGATGAACCTTAAATAAATCACTTTACTTGGGCAAAGCTGCTTTTTATGTCACTATCCGTCTCTCTGTCGCGTAAACATCTGAATTGTTATTTATTTAATGTTGAGGACATTCAAATTTTTTACGGAAAATTATCACTAGAATGCTTTTTTCATTGAATGGGTCAGTTAATTTAAATACATTAAAAACATATTTGAATTTATGTTTTTTTGGGGGGGACAATTGGAGAATTTTACGAAATTTTATTTTATGATTTAACATCAAATGAAGTACTTTTGTAAAGATTATTTTTTTTCTTTCTAAAAGCATTTAGATTCGTCCCAGAATCAGAACCACTGGGATTTCTTTACCTTAAGGTTTATATTCTGTCCTAAAAATAATTATTATGCATTATTCCTGTTTCCTATATTTTTTTAGTACATTACATTGTGTATTCTTTTGATGATATGCCTCCTATGTTGGATGAGGAATAAACGTAGGGTAACCATTTAATTAACAACTCGATTAAGTTCAAATTTACAGATAACAGAGATAAAATTTGTTAAGTTTTTCTTAAACCTGAACAGCTTCTATACCATTGTGGATGATGTTCTTTCCATAATAATAGACTTGAAAATTTATTGTTATTATTAAAATTTTGTTACCTTAAAAATAAATTGAAAGCATCAGCCTTAATTCGTATTCCAGCAATATTTTGTAGATGTGTACAACATTGATGTTGATTTAACAGAGCTTAACGATAGAACAAAAAGATTGGCCATCCGGAAGGAACTTTTAGTGTTTGTTGATAAAAGTATATCCTCTCTGAAAATTCTGCAATGTTGTTAGTGTTATTATAACTTTCTGAGTGTTGTTAGTTTCTATATAACGAAATTCACTTCTGTCCTGTACTTACAGCTTACATCATTGGTACAAAAAGAATGTGTGTTGAGTTTGAATGGGAAAAGTGGTCATAAATTTATGATTACTGCAAACGACTTGCTTTAAAAAATAAAGAGAAAACGAAAATAAAGTAAAGAAAATCTCATAAAACGTGCAGTGCAATGAAAGTGCCATGAATTCTATTATTATCTTGACTGAATGTGATGTGCTGTTGAACTATCGAATTTTTACATTTATTTTATTTTTAAAAGATAAATGCTGTTAAATATTTGAGTGTTATCATTTGACTTTAAAGAGTTTTTACATAATTTTCAGAACATGAAAAATGGAATTTGTGTCTTAAAAATGATAAAGTTTGGTATATTTTAATTGATGAAATGACTTTCTTTCACTTTGTCGAGAAGCTTAATTGTGAAATAATTATTGAAATAATGTTGAAGTAAATATGAAAATAATTTCAAAAAGGTTTATTTTTGTAGGCTATCTTTTCTAAATTAAGAAACTTTTTAAGTTGCCGAATGAATATGTACTTTTCCTTGTCATAAACAAAGGGTTTTAAATCGAAATTTACCTCATAAACTTTAGATTTCGAGAACAGAGCAACTCCTTTCCGTTTAAAATCGTTTTGCGAGTCAATAAAAACCTTTAGCTGTGATTTCGAGAGCAATTTTGGACCTCGTTGAAGCGAGGAATGAATTTCAAAGAAAAAAAAAGAAAAAAAACACACAAATAATAGACGAAGCTCAGACTGTGGGTTCCATAATGACTTTTATGATTTGCCGAAGGATATTCTGCACAAAGTTTTTTACTTTCGAATTGGAAAACTTCTCTTAACCTATTTCAAATAAGTAGATTTTTTTTTCTCTGTCGCCGTTTTGCCTCTCTTCAGTCAAGAGCACTTGTCTGCCTCTTTGTCAAAATGCTGCAATTTTCTGTAATTTCTGCCTTCGTTTTCGCAGGGAAGTGTACTTAGATTGCCGAATTACAACAACACGAAATTGAACTTTGCCCTGGAGAAAAGCAATGTTACAGTTTTTCTTTTCTTCTTCTTCTCTCCTTTAGTACGATTTTATTTTTTCTTTGAATTATCAATAATTGCAATTTTAAATAATAGTAATTTTAAAGCTTAAATCTGGGACCTCCCTTTTAAAACGAAATATATATCTGTAATATTTCGAAGTGTAATCTCGAAATATTAGTTTCAGTTCGTAAATAATAATTGTAAATAATAATAATTTTAAAGCTTGATTCTGGGACCCCCCTCTTGATTTACACCAAAGGGTGTATTTGCTTGATTTACACCAAATTGGAAAGCTAAAGACCAATAGTCGATTCTTGAAAGATTTTTGTAATACATGATAAGAATTGCAATAACACCATAACGGTAGTTTGTTTGATGAAACAAGTGGATCTGTTGCTTGAAATGTCGTAAATACCAAATCAAGTCAGGCTAGTTCCTTTACAATGTACTTGACCTTTCTCGACCAAGTCTGAATTATTTTTAACAGCTCATCTAATTTCGACTTCATGATAAAGCCATAATATATATCGAGGCGTTTTCGACAAACTATAGGCAACCAAAGTTTTTTTTTCTGATTTTGAATATCTTTTTTTTAAATATTCTCAAACCAAAAGAAAAATAAATTAAGAAGAGTTAAAATTGTAAAGGACAACAAATTACATGCCTAATACATTTTGAGATTGTCACTTTTGAGATTGTCACTACTACACTTTAAAGTGCAGTAATAATTTAGCGTGCACAATAATGTTTAACAAAAATTAAAAAAATAAAAAAAAAATCTTATAGCGCACATAACTAGGCTTTCGCAGATCGGGTCATCGTCGTGGGAATCCGAGACAGCTGTTTCATCTTTATTAGGAATCATCAGCAGGATTTACCCTCGATGATAGACTCAGACTGTGCGGAAGGTTATGGAAATCTTTTTCGCTCCCAGCAGTATCCGACAAAAAAAACAAACAATAAAAAATAAGCTATGGGATAACCTCAAAATCCTTGTTCTTGCATCCGTATGGCTCAAAGGAAATTAAATATAAGGAAACCAACAATAAAAAGGTCAATGATAGCATAGAAAAATATAAAAATACCTAAAATTTCAAGTTTGTTTGGTTTTTTTTGCTATTTTTTTGCCATTAATTATTAACCATTAATTTAGATATTCTGAGATAAAAACACAACTATAATAATTAACTTCATTTCTTACTTCGTTTAATTTTTCAAATTGCAAAATTGCAATTCTTTCTCAAAATTTGAAAAAAAATTGACGGAGGTTGCTGAATTAAAACATCACGAAATTGAACTGTAGAAAAGCGACGTTGTAGTTTTGTTGGTTTTTTTTTTTTTGGTTGTTTTCCCTTTAAATACGATTTTGTTTTTAAAATGCGTTTTTGAGAACGAATTGCCAGGTTATCATTTACATTTTCAAAGGAGCAAAAAATGAAATTCAATCAATGGAGATTTACATTAACAGATTTCAAAGACATTAATGGATTACCAAAACGAAACCAATAGAAAATCGTATTGAATAATTCAGCAAATAATTTAGTTCGATTAAAATTTAAGTCTATTTAATGGATTAACGTGTATATTATTTATAAATAGGCTGGACAGAGCTTACTAATAAATATAAAACTGTAATTGTTAACGATGTCGAATCTTATATTCAAACATCCTTCTTCAGTTTTCTCGACAATCTATTGAAAAAAAAAAAAAAGACTTTATGAATCATTAATGGATTAACGTTGTATTACACTTTATAAATACTGATAGCTACGAAATCTAGCTATCAAGAAATCTGTGTCCATCCGTTTTATAAGTAAAATTTCAGTCTCTTGAGGTAAATATTGCTGACTCATCAAGAACCCGGATATTTAACATCTATCTAACATCACATTTACATACAATTTTTTATATTGTTGATTTTTCACTTACTCCTGAAAGGTCTTGGAGGTTCGTAAAAAATTGGAAATACAACCTAGCTGTATATATATATATATATACAATTCCAAGACCTTAAGGAGTCAACGAAAATGTCAGTGATGTGAGGAATTTTAAATCCTTTCAACTTTTAATTTAATTTTAACAATATTCATATGAAAAATCACTCGTAAGCCACAAGTTTTTAAAAAGGGAAAAAGCTACCTAGATATAATATAACATAATATAATATAATATAATATAATGTATCTTTTGTGAAGATAGCTTCAGTTATCAAAGGTTCATAATAACTATAGGTATATAATAGCTTCACTGTTACAGTTCTTCTAAAAGTTTATTGCTACGTTTTGAAAAAAACAAAAAACAAAAATCTATCAGGAATTAAGGTTGTTCTTTGCCACTTTGAGAAGCAAAACTGTCATGGAGCTAAAATGCAGTTAAGAATTCTTTCATTTGAACTTTCCTTTCTATGATATTTTTTTCCTTTGTGTTACGACTCAAACAAGCCACTGAAAATTATAAAAATCAATACGATTTCGTTTTTTCTTTTTACTGCTTGCATTGATGTAATCATTAAACTTTTTCCTATTTTTTTTTTCTAATTTCATATAATTGATTTTACATTAGTTTTTCGTTAAATCGAGTAAAACTAGCATAAAAAAAAAGAAAGAATAGAATTTATAGGAAAATGAAAAGTTCTATGCAGCATGGAATAAATAAAAACCACGGAACTTCACATTCTCGTTTTCGAACAACGGAAATAAGTTTGTTAATTAAAATGATGATGATCTTCTCTGGATCAAATTGTGTTATCATGGTTAAAAGTTGTAATCGAATAAAATCAAGTTAATCGATAAATGGAATATTCTCCAGTCCCTGAAAAATTAAATTACCTGGGTGAAGTAGATTAATATTCGTTAATTCAATTTTACTAATTGAGGACAATTCTTCGAACAAATTCGATTTCTTACTAAAAATTAAAATTAAAGTTGCAGTAAATCAATAGCAAAAACGTTAATTTTTGTCTAAAAATTTAGACACATTGCCTAGACGAAACTAATTTATTTATTTAAATCTGTGCATATTCTTCAGTTATTGATTATTTAATAATTAATTTATAGTGAAAATTGTTTTATTCAATCATTTGACTGTATAATTCAAAAATAAGAGAAGAAATTTCAAAAAAGCGAGATGTATTTAAATTTTTTTTTTCTGTACAGTTGTAATACGTAACTTTTAATTATATCGTAATTGTGTAGTTGCATACCTTTGTATATACCAGGCGAACTTGCTGAAGGTAAGAGTCACATACAATAAACTTCAAATATTTGAGAGCCGCAAGACATGAACAAATATTACACACACGTTGTTATTGTTTCATACACATTTTGTTACAAAAAATTTATACTTACATTTTACATATATTAAGAAATATATGTACATAATAATATTTTTTCACATATTCAGTTTTTAAAATGTTAATTAGCGGTCCCTTGTTACAGGTAGCATAGTGAATCGCTCTTGCTTTTGTGTTGTCTGTATGTCACACTGTATGTCACACTCTGTAGCGGCCAAACGGTTAGAGATATTAGAATGAAACCTTCACCATTGTGTTCAACATCAAAAAGTAGGTGACCACATAAAAAAAAATCAGACCTGTAGGACCCCTCCCTGACCCCCAAAATTAACGTTTTCCATAGCAGTGTTAGTAATAATGATAACAATTAACACAGAAATAATAATGATGCTTCATACAAAACAATACTAACAATTGCCAACAGGACGTCATTGTTAATATTTACAAACGTTTTGTTTCATAAATTCTTTAACATATCCAAATGATGCACTAAGCATTGTATAAGGGGCATTCAAAAAGAAACGAGCTGGAGGCCTAGGAACAGAAACCAGTACCGGTATGTCAGAAGTATTGGCCCTGGCTGTTAAGGCACTTGTCCCCCTGCAACACAAGGCGGTGAATGGCTGTCTCGTAAAATTCCCGGGGCTGCATTGTGAATCAGTTCTGCAAGTACTGCATGACATCGTCGTCTGAGGTGAATCATTTGCCCCACAGGTGAGCTTGCCTGTAAAACTTAAAGGAACGGTCTTGCATTTATATGCTCTTGCTTTTGACACTGTCTAAAAGCATTAATTACCTTGTTTGTATTACTTTAGATAATCACAAGTAGATAAATATTTAACTAACATTTTCAAAATTTTGACTCATTTATTATTGCTCTACAGTAACTACATTGAACGTATTTAATACGGTAACGAACTATAGAAACTATTCTTCTAAGAAATTATACACTATTCTTCTAAGAAGAATTGCTTATCCGAAATCTCTTTAATCCCCAACTCAAACCAAGTATTAATATTAGAATTTACATTCTTAAATATATTTACTCAACATGGACATTAAACTTCCGTTGTAATCGATTGGACTCTCAGTAAATAATTATAAAGCTTGAGAAACTTTTATTTACTTTTTTATTATTTGTGATGCAAAAAGGATCTTAGCCAAAATATTTCCGCAAGACGTACATCGTATCTCAAACAGCCGCATGTGGCTCGCGAGTGCAGTTTGCGACCCCTGAATATAGCAAAGAAGTTTTCCTGCATTTTATAATTTTGCTTCATTGTGATAAATAGATTCATGTCACGTTGTTATTTTTTATTTTATTTTTTTGTTTTTGTTTTTACCTCCTTCATTTTTATAATAAAGTGAATGATTTTATCTATTGAAATTGATAATGTAAGTGCTGATCTACACATGAACGCGGCGTTGCTAACGTTCTTACAGAATCGAACGAAATCCCAATGATTTCTATGGAAAGTGAAAGATGCGATGTACACGAGCTTTTTCAACGCCTAGAAGGTCGGCATTATCAACGCTGGTCTGGTCTACACGGGGCTTTTGGTGCAACGTTCAGTCCTCGAGGCTGCACTTTCCTTTATTTTACCCCTGTAAGAATGTGTTGGGGCTAAACTAACGCGGCGTTAGCAACGCTCTGTCGTAGGCCAGAGCGTTTTTGATGATAGCAACGCGCTGTTGTCAACGCTCGTGTAGCCCAAGCCTAAGTCTGATAAGTTTTGTGCAATTACATGAAAAAAAAAATCTCTAAAATAAAATCTGCATAACAGCAAACAGAATTTTCTACAATTTAAGTCTTTTCATTCTTATTCTTTTCTCTGTATTTCTTACGAAATTGCTTTCTGTCTCTTTGCATCTGTTTATTTGTAAACGTCAAAACAAAAAAGAAAAAAAAATACCCTTAGGAAACAATTTATTTCGCAGATCCAATAACGTCGAATATTGATTCATCCTCCTTTCCAAATATTAGAGCATTTAAATATCGGAATGTCGATGGAACTTCTTAGAAAAATGCTGAGGCCCATTTTCAAATATATTTTATACTAAGTAATGCAATGTCTTGTTTACACTCACATACAACAGAAATTTTCAGAAAGCATATTGTAACTCATTCAACTAATTGTAAATTTTCCGTTGAAATTAATAATCATGCTTTTCCGTTCAATTTTCCGTTCTGTGAGCTATACAGGATATACCAAAACTCCGTAAAGAAATTTTAATTGGAGCATCAAGACAAATCTTTTTCTGTGAATGTAGATCCGCTAACGGCAACCTTTGGTTCTATAGGGGGCTTTTTATGGCGCTGCAACCAGCTACAGAGGGAGATATGGAACACCAAGACAAACCTAAATGAATGAAAATAAGTACATATAATAGGTTAATTCAAAGAAAGTGCTCAAAGTTGCAGTGGGCAATAGCAGTGACAGCGTTGAAACATTGATTAACATACATTTTGAAAGATTCCCGGCATTTCGCGACTAGGTGCAGCGGCGATAGCGATTCTTGTGATTCCAGCGACGGGTGCATCCCGGCCTGTCCATCGGCTCCCAAAATTAGAGTTCAGATAATTCCTCACATCATTGCTGAAGTGTGCTGGCGCCCCGTCGTTTTCATACCGTATTTGTCTACGAACATCAAGGGAACACCTTCCAGCAGTTCTGACAACATTTCTTCAAGAAATATCCGATAAATCTGTCCATTGTATCGGGGAGACAGAAGGATGGGCCAATCAGTTGTCATGGACGATATGACAAAACGTTGATGGTGAACTGTTGTTGATGACCATGCGCCTTTGTGGCATGTGGATTTACGTGCGTCCAAAAGTAAAAATTGTGCATTTAACATACCCTCACACAGAAAAAAGGCGTCATCTAAGTAATGCACATGAGCCAGAAAATTAGGCTGCACTGCGAACTGCTGCAGAAACGAGCGCACAAATTCCACGCGAAGAGGGTAATCCCGAAGTAGCAATGTTTGGTGTTGTTTATAAAGCACTGTTGGTACAACTTTACAGCAGCACTTCCGTTTCCAGTGGCAGCTCCATACGCCAGATGCATGTCAGCCATCTCAGTAGTCGTGGAAACGCTCCTTGTTATACTTAATGTGTCCGATTTACTAATGCCCCTGCAACATAAGTACGCTCTCCGTTCCCACTTCGCCTCTCTATAGCCCATTGCAGCTCGCTAAATAGCATCATCTAGCACCGATGGTTGACATCATAGGACATACATTCATAGACGAAGGAGATTTGTTTTTGTATTCCTTATCTCCCGTTAAAATTTGTATACAGAGTTTTGATACATCCTGTATAATTTAAAAACTATTCATCTCATGGGGGCTGATGACACTTTGCAGTTATTGAAGATCTCTATCTATTTTATACAAAATTCAAGAAGGCAGAATCAACAAAAACAAAAACAACTTTCAACACAGTTTATTGATAAAGCATAGTAATCACGACAATTCCTAAATATTTAACTTATCTGCAAATTTTGAAGTAGAAACAGAATGAATGTCTATTAGGTTTAATATTTAAATTGAACCCTTACATGAAGATCCAATGGTGTAAATCCTTAAAGCTCTCTTTTCACTCAAATTAATGACGCTATTTGTAAGAAAAGACTGAGTTTATTGATTGATTTACGTCATACGATGCAGATTCGGATGATAGAGGTATTCGAAAGTGATTTAATCAAGGCTTATTCGACAAATTAAATAAGGCAAATATATCTTTGTTTAATTTACAGAATGTTCTTTTTTATCTTCATTTTGATACTCAAAGTGTTCTTTGCGTAAGAAGTGTTATTACAACGATAGAGAATTCCTGAATGAAATTGTTGATTTCGATGTTTGCTTTTCTACTAAGTTTACTTTAGTCGAGTCATTCTCAGATTAAGAAGTGTTGTAGAATTTGAATGGTGCAATGTTTCATTAAACTTTCATTAGGAGTCACGATTCGTTTAGAATCAGATCGTTTTGACTGTAAAACAATTAAAAATTGATGTTTTGTCTTTTCGAATGTTTGCATTTGTCTGAATTCCTCAGCGTCTTGTTTCTATTTAATTTGACGTCTGCTTTGCTCATCATTAATGGATATCACTTTAAAAATTTTAAAAGGCTTTTTCCAGATTAGCTTATGGTTTATTCAACAACTTAAGTAAGCTTCACCGCTATTCTTAGCTCACCAATTCACTCATTTCTGAAAGAATAAATCTGTAATATATGGTTTATGGGCATATTCATGTGAATATCTTTGTAGAACATCCCGGAATTTCTCCCGTTTTTCTCAGTATCATTTCACGATTCTTTCTTGTTGTATATTTTCTCTATCATCTTCAGCCAGAATCCAACCCAAGTCCCGATTACGATAGGTCAGAACCCAACAGACCTCCTTTGCCTCAACTTACTTTTTAGTTGCGTTGATCAGGAAACACAGGAAGCCTCCCTGCCTCCAAGGGACTTTAACTTTTATCATTCAGTCAGTAAAGCAAATAAGTAGAATTTGGTTAAGATTTCCGTGAAGTACGAGAAACAAGATTACATTCGTACATTTAAAGCAACTTAAATTCAAGCGACGGAAATACAATTTTATTCGGCCTTACTTTCAGCTAACAGTTTAGAAATCTTGAAGAATTCAAGTTGCTAGTATTATTATTAGAAATGGTGAATGGCAATGACTGATTTTCCTCAGTCACTTTTCTAGATATATATATATATATATATAAAACTATAAAAATACCCTTCGCTTTGGTCTGGTTACAAAAAAGAGTTGTTGTGACGTGAAGAAGAAATTGTAATTGTATGATAATTTTGAACCTTTCCCAGATGGTAAAAAAAGTCACATGATAATTACAAATTAATGTTATACATTCCTATTCCTATTTTGTATACGAAAATTCGTATACGTTTTAGATTTTGACACTCATGCGAACTTTCGTGTTTCCAATTAAGCGGTTTCGGAGATTCACATACCTTCAAGGAATCTTGCGGCCCCCCCCCCCCCCCGTTCCAGCGCTCGAAGAAAGTTTCCCCCCCCCCCTTATTATATCCTTTACTCCGGATTCGGGTTTTCGTTGTTCTTAAATTAAGAACATTTAATTAAATAAAAAAAGGAAAGAAAATTCATTATCATAAATAAAGAAGTTAAGTAAAAAGAAAAACAGGAAAAAAAGAAATGAAATAACAATACTTATTGAAAATACTTGTTGTTGTATGAAATACGATGATTATAAAATTTATTATTTCATCGTATAATCGAAACAAGGATTATAATTTTTATTTACGCTGGAATATTGTTACCTTTTTTTATCTTCGTGAAATGAAGTAGTTTATATATTATGGTGATGATTTTAAAAAAAAAGGAACACCATTTAACAGACACAATGAGCAATTTTAAACATAAAAAGTAATTCTAAATCTTTAAGCATTAAGGAAGCATGTAAATAATCTTGGCTTAAGAAAGAAAACAGTCATCTATAAATTTAATGTGTGTCAATTTAAATAAGTTTTCTAATTATTATTATAAAAAGCACACTAAATCTTAACTCATTCTTAAAAAGGTGGCGGCAGAAGAGGACAAGGAACGACATAAAGATAATCATAATTTTTATTGGTTCAAATTAAATTTGAAATGATATATATTTGTTTAAAATCAGGTTGACCAATGGCGTTTTGCAAATAGAGCCTGAAATTTCCCAGCAAATATGTCATGTATTTTTTTTTAGATTTGTTTAAGAATTTTTAATTTTATAAAAATATTTTTAATGAAGATTAGGATGAATCATTAAAATATTTTTAATGAAGAAAAAGTGTGTGTTTTTTATAATAATATTAATGAAGAAGAAAATAAAAATAGTAATAATAATGTTTGCTACAACAATGATAGTACAAATATCTAATATAATCTTCTCTGTACTAATGCCATAGATCATAAATCATTCTCTTATTGAGGAGTAGCAATGTCTCTTACTAATGCAGAACTTTCATGCATTTCCATTATTCGACCTTAGTCAAATTTCGAATTGCTCTGGTTTTTCACTAACAGTGATGCACTATATAAGAACCACGACGGGTCTATAAGAAACAGCTCATCTATGGCATGATGATTATCCAGGCTTTATTGCTTCTGATTGAAAAAAAAATAATAAAAGAAACCCACCTACACACTACTATCGTAAGCTGGAAAAGATCAACCAATATTGAAGCAGTCATTTCGGTCGAATAATTCGTGCTTAAATACTATTCTAACTTTTCAAATAATCAACAGAATTTTTAGAAAGCATTTAATTTTAAATATTTTTAGAAATATTTAATAAATAATAAATCTGATTCCGATTGAATTGGAGTTTTGTATGTTTTACTAACGTTTTTGACATCTATTAAAATTCACTTAATCTACTCCTCTCATAGATTTTGATTGTGTACTCGAAACAGTATTGGATTATCACGGGACGATTTTCAAAGAGGATTATTAAAATGTATTAACCAACACCAATTTTTTTCAAGATTGAATGGAAATTAGGAGCCTTTTTAAAAAATATATATATTTTTTTTCTAGTCATTACTAAAGCACTAATGGATGCAGTTCCAAGGTTTTTTAATTTACGATGATCATTGACGTTAAAATGTTTGTCGTATATACAGCATGTAGTAAATTGAAGAAGGAAAATAGGAAACATGCTTATTAAGTATGCAAATTCGTTTGCTGTGGAATTGATTTACTGTCAGTTCTTTTAAAGTTGAACATAAAACCAACGCTAATTTTCAGCGGTCAACTCGATGGAAACTTCGACGGAACAAGCGTAAACTTGTTTCTAAAACAATTTCAACTAACTTGATTATTCACAACATCTGTCATTTTTAAACTACAGTATCATGTGTTGTTGAATTGATTATTTTAGAACGACTGACACTGTTTTAATTATAGTATTGATTTTTAAATAACCTAATATTATAACATTGCCAGTTTACTGTAGCCTAATTACATATCCTTGGTAATACATATTAATTTATCAGGTAATCGATACCTTAATTCATAAATCCAGGTTTTAATGCGAACTATTAAAATAGTGGAAATAATCATCAAAACTTTAATTTATGAAGTCCAGATTAAAACGGCAATGGCCATTTAATAAACCCGCCAGTCAATAGTATCCGCATATTGATAAAATTGGAAAGCTGTGAATTGTATTTACATTTGCCTGATGGGATCTACGAGATTAGTGGATGGACTTGACTGCTACGTCTATTGACATTCATTGGAAACTGCCTCAAAACATCATCGCATTTAGACTGGTTCAGAGATTGCCTGAGGTATACAAACAAACTCTGGCTTGCAGAAGTTGCTTTCATAAAAGGTATTAACGAGATTTCAGTGACTTTGAAGGCAAATAGACTAAAGTAGTAATTTACCTTTAGTGAAGTTAAAGCCTCTGTGGTAATATGATGAATTTATGAACTTGGTAATAGCTGATTTATAATAAGAAAAAAACTGCAATCATGGCCTTTTAACAGCCAAAAGTAATAAAAAAAAAGCATGGAAGATAATCGTTAATAAGAAAGAACAGTCAGAATTCCTATTTAAAATAAATTACTAATTTTACTAACAGCAAATTTCTTATAACGGAAAATACTGTCAAATCAAAACAAATATATATTATTATTGAGCAGCTAGTCTTTTTTCTTTTGGCGAATGCTGAATATTTATCACTTTACGATATTTTTATAAATAGAACATTTTTAACTTTTGAAAATTCAACGAAATGTTAGTTTGCCTTCTGTAAAAGATAAAAATCAGATTAGTTTGTTTATTAATTCATTTTGTGTATTTATCTGAATTTCATTCTATTTGCCATTTAGAAAGACTATTTATTGAAGCTGGAGCCAATCTATTCCAATAAGCAGTTAATTGCGTTAATCTACTATCACAATAACTGCTGATAATTGTTACAGCAGATCACAATTAACTGCCTGTTTGAATAGATTATTCAGGCAGAGAAGGAAACGATCGAACAATGATTGGGGGAAATTATCCATTGCTATCTTCAGTCACTTGTAACAGGAGTCCTTTGGACATTTAAATGATTTATCTCTCACAGTTAAAAAAATAGCTTAAGCTGCATCCAGGTCTGTTGGGAATTTTCTTCTTTATAATATTTAAAATCACATTACGTGAAGTGGCTGAAAATGGAAATCAATTATATCTAACGATGTTTACAATAAAAACATTAAAATTACACAGTTAATTAAAAAATGACATATTTACAAATGGAGGCTTTCAAACCCATATAGGGTTCATCATCATGCACATCATCACGTAAAATAATTTTTAATCTAACGATGTTTCTTTATATTTATGTATTATTTTTATATCAGTTTTCGCATAAAATATGTTAAGATAGTTGCAAAGCTTACAGTATTTCCATAATTCGTCTCAGAGATATTTAATAATTAGACCATTAACTGGCCTTCAATGGTATTGATGCACGTTTACCTTACAACAAATTTTAATATTCACTATTCGTTATTACGGCGAAAGATAGAAATTATACGTTAATGTCATAATTAGTTACCTAAAAAAGAACTATAAGTTGCCTTAACAATGAACAATGATAATTTCGACGAGGGAAGTGAGTCTCTTTTATTTCCAACTAGATCACATTTTGTGAACCGTTTTATTCAAAATCTATAGTAGCTAGAAATAAGAAATGTTGCATGCCCACGTAGAAATCCATGTAAAAGTGCACAATCAAATTTTCAACACTTAAAACTATAAATGTTATAAGAATGATTTGTTTTTAGAAACTTGGAAAATGCCATGAGAAAGGACCTAACAAAGGTCCATTAGTTCCGAAACCGAAACAAAAATCTGCAATTTCTAATAATCCTACAGCGTCGTAGCAGTAGTCACATTTAAATACATTCAATCTTAACATTATGTGTATATATTTATTGTGCAAATTTTCGGAAGTGATTTTAACAGTGTGGAGTCTTACTCAAAACCCTGCTTTTTGTTAGTTACAATTTGCTCTCCTAAGTTTGAAAAAAAAAGTACGCACCAGTGTCATTGATAGTTATCTCATCTAAGACGGACTTTAGAGTGAAAAAACGAATTAAAACAATTCAACTTCAGAATTCGACTTAAATTTCGATATGTAAGTTCATTGGTTAACCTGTTCATTGGTTAACAAGATATATCTATTATCAGATAATGTTGATAGTTTATTGGCTAGAAAAAATGTATTTTTTTTGTATTTAGAAGTCTGAAGTCAAAAATCACCATCGTTTTTTTGCTGATTAAAAAAACGCCCAACATTAACACTTTATTGTTATGTTAAGCCTAGAAAATGTTTATTGACGTTGTTAGTCAAATTTAAGGAGCCCGAAAATAAAGCGCCAAAATCAAGATAACCCCCCTTTTTTTCCTTTCATATCTCAAATTTTAATGTTAAGTTAGATTATCTGATGTGAATTTTCTCTTCATTTTAATACAAATTCAACCAATAGGTAAAAAAGTCTTTGGCTAAAATTAGCATTTATTGCATGTTAAAATCCCTGTAATCATTATTAAAGTCAAAAGCTGTTCATTCTCGATGAAATTTCATATTATATTTAAAAATAAATAGAACACTCAATTCATTATTTAGATAGCAACTTCGATAAAAAGACAAACAATAATAATAATAATAATAATAAAACTTTCATTACCTTGCTGGTTTTCTAAACTTGGCAAACAATCAGAATTTCATTTCATCTCACCATTTACGAAATCCTATTATTGATGTTGTTGACGTGTATTTAATGAGCTCGAAAATAAAGCGCCAAAATCAAGATAACTCACATTTTTTTCCTTCATATCTCAAATGAAAGTCTATATAATACATTCTTAAACGTATCTGTACTTCACTGATGAAAACCCATACATACAGCTAAAAGTGTAGGGATTCTTCACTAAGAAAAATGAAGAATAAGAAAAGACGGCTTTATTGATAGAGGACATTTGTTCTGTTTTCTCCTTACCAATGGAAAACATTAACCTTTGCGTTTATTTTTCTTTAGGTTTGTCATCATTTTCCCTCAAAATATTTGAGGTTTTGTTGAGCTGACAGACAAGATAGAAAAATTTAACAACTTCCCGCGGGTGTTTTTCTTTCTTCTTATTTTCCTAAAAAAAAAAGAAAAATCAATATTTTTTTTTTATTGTCTAGTTTGTTTTGGGTTTTTTTTTCAAATATAAAAAAAAAACACCTTTTTTTTTTTTGCTTCCTTGCATTGTTTAAAAGAAAAGAAATTACTGAAAGATGGTTTTGCAAACGGATTTAGCATATACATACTTTAAATTAATAAATAAACAATATGTATTTAAATTATAAAGCATTTAACGCTTGGAATGAAAATTTGATAAAAGATAAAGAGAAAGATAAAGAAAAGAAACCGTGTGTAATTTGCTTGAATTCTTTGCTCAGTGTTATTTTAAGTGAATTTGTTTTAATTTCACGTTTACCATATTATGTTTATAAAAGAAACTTAATAATTTCCATATTTTAGGTACATTTTGTTGTGAAATTCTTTTATAATTTATGCAGTTTTCTGACACATAAAATTCATGCAGACGACCTTCGACTTACGATATCCCACATTTACGATCATTTCTTCCATTTGAGATAACCCTAAAGATCCCCAATTTCCGTCTGCTGCTCACATTTACGACACAAACTTCACTCGTATTCCAAAGAAGGAAATCCACTTCAGTTAGATCCTCGGCTGCTGCTTTAACTGCCGGTTTCTCCTCTACATCAGTCTCAAGTTTTTAATTATGTTGTTTTTGAGTAATTTTTACCGTTCATCATCTCTGAGGAAAGGAAAATTCGAATGCAATCATCCAGGGATTTTTTGTCAGTTTTAATACTTTATTTCTTTTTAATATTTTATTATTTAATAGTATTTTTTAAAATTATTTTATAACCTTTCACACGGTGAAAGGTACAATCATTGTACGTTTGTCAGGCGGCTTTTTCAGAAACTAACTAAGACGTATATCTTCTCTTTTTACCCAGTAATTTTTATTCGTTTTTATAATTAAAAGATAGTGATTTCTAATAAAAATTTAATTTCCTGACTCTCGTTATTTAACATTTGAATGTGGCATTTTATTTACTTATTTTTATTTTTATTGAGTTCAGAAATAAACTTATAAGATGAATTAAAAAGCCAAACAAAACAATATTCTTTCATTAACATAAAAAAAAGTAATCTAAATATAATCAAGTAAAAAGCATAAAATTTCTATGGACAATCATACAAATTCAGACTTCCAAACTTCGTCGAATTAATTTTATGACTTTTATCAACACATTTTTAGCGACCGAAACCTTCAGCAACTAAAATTTTTCGTTGTCTCTTGTTTGAAATTGATTATGCACATGTTCAATGTCCCCATAGGTTTAATGGGCCGCCATTAATTTTAAGCTTTAGCACATTTTTTTTTTTCTAGTTTAAGTACGCATTTAATGTATTTTAAGTAAGTTCCTAAAAACTTAACAAATAAGCTTAGTGGCATCTTATCAATTTGGAAGAGTCAGATTTTCCTGTCACAATTTAGTTGTGCCATAATCAGTATTTTGATTAGTTTTCAACTTTACTGGTTTTAAGAATAGATTTTTGTTTATTCTTTTTTTGCTTATCTGTGAATTACATATAAGTATTTACTGCTCTTCATTTATTTAACTTACGAAAAGCTGTTGAATGAAGTCACTAATTTTATGCAACGATTTCCAAAACACGGCTTCCGCGAATCGCGAGAATGAACTATAATGGGAATGAATAATAAATTTTAAGTCATTAAAAACAACAGTGTAGAAAAGATGATAGGCAAATAATTTAGCAATGTTTTATTTTATTCAATGATTGATCATTTAAACATTGTGTGCAGATACGGAATTTAATATACAGGAAACATTGTTTTAGAATTTCTTCTTAGTAAGGCAAGATTTGATTACAGTAGACTTTAAGGCAAATAAAAAACAAAATAAAAACAAAACAAAAACACAGTTTTGTATATTAAATTCTGCACAACTGAGTCCTCAGGAAGAAGCACTATGTTAATATTAAATGATTTAAAGTGAATGGCATCATTAACTCGTGTAACTTTAGTTGTAAATGTTTTAGATTGCAAATGCTGCCTAATACTATAATCTGTTTTTGTTTTTTTTTATTATGATAATGAATAATAAAAGAACAACAGAAAATAATCGGATTGAACGCGGCTGTAATATTTCAGGGATCTTGGACTACGTCTGAAATGAGAGTAGCAGTTGCAAGAGAATCTTTTATCCAGACTCAGCAGGAGACACGACTTCAAATAATCTTCGGATTTGAGAAATCCCCTTTTGTGACGCAATCCAAAGACCCATTTATTCATCGGACTTTTATTCCCCGTTTCGTAAGCTGAATTTATGAACCTTCTTTTCGTCCTTCTTAGGCATTTATTCTGTTTTGAATAGATTTAGTGAAATAGAAATTTTAATTGCAAAAGTTAAGAGTGTAAAGTAAATATTTGCACTGAAGATGTCCTGCATTCGATTCCTTTCTTTCCTTCTGCCTCTGAACGAAGAATTTAAAAGAAAGGACTTCCTTGTTTGTAAAAGGAGATGAACTCCTTTAATTAACACGACGATAGAATTTCAATTGAGTTCTTAATTGTACAAGAAAATTGATCGTCCTTTTAGCGAATATTAAAAACTGTAATTAATGATATTTCAGAGATATATCCATGATTGGTCAAATACAAAAAAAAAATAAAAAAATTGCAAGCATTTTTTGATAGAAGTTTAATTATCTTTCCGTATTTTAAAATATTATGTAAAATTTAAATCCTATAAAAATATAAGTTTACATCTTAAAAAGAAGTTAACGTCTACAAATGAAAATCGTAGATCAACGCAGTGCAGCAGTGGATGGTAATTTAAAGACAATTTTGTAATAAAGTGCTGTAATTCGAAATACATTATCGAGTTGAACCAAAAGGAAGTGGAACAGATATGTAAATCTCTTAATATGTTAAGTGCATGTAAATTAAGTCTCTCCTAGCTTAAATTGCCTCAGTTTGCTTGGCTCTGATGAAACATCGCTACGCCCTTCGATGTAGCGTTCTTCTTCTCTCTGATCTTCCTCTTTGTTGAGTTCTATTCTCACAAAGCTGATCTTCTGTTACCTAATATAAATATTTACTAGAAATTTGAAATGGAAGCCAACTGGAAGAATTAAAAACAAATTACAAAGAGATCGAGCGGTGGCTACATTAGGGTCATTCTTTAAAGAACATAATAACATGGCACAATTGTGTGGACAATTTCTGCTACCTGAATAAATTCACTCAAGGCAACAATAACAAATCAGGAATTAACTTTCACGTTTCTTTAACTTTGATCGTGATTCCTTGGAGATACTGAAACCCAAGGATCAAATGTTTGAATGCCGAAAGTGATGAATCAAGGTATTTCAATGCTTGTTCCTGATGAGTTAAGTCTTAATAATTGATCTAGTAGATGCTGACATCTTAAAAGAAGAAACAATTTGATAAGGAGAGAAAACTGTTGTAAACTGAGGCATTTCATTGATAACGTTTAAGTTCCTTATGTGGTTAACCCTGGGCTTAAAGATGAGACAGAGACAATCTTTGATCGTTGAATGCCTGCTTAAGCGAATCAACTGAGGATAAATCATTTCTGGAGACTTGCGTTTCTCAGTATATTAAGTCTACTAATCAATCAACATCTGGCGAGAATATCGGCCTCGGAGATCTTCTACTGACGTGATCTTTTGATCTGAATCCAATAAGGCTTGAAGACATTAGTGTAGTTCTCGTTTCACTCATTATGAGCAACTTCATTCTTAAACTCAGTTGATAGTACTTGTTACGATTGTGTGGTTTGTATTGCTATAAGAATTGATTGTATCTTTTGTATGATTCGATTCCAAGTGGCAAGTGCTAATTACCTAGCACATTCCCTGAGGACAGGGAAGCAATGATAAATTAATGAAAATTCCGCATGCAAATAGACTTTATCTTAGCTAATTTCCTGGAAAGTGATCTATGGACAGTTCTGTTTAAATTTCGAATTAATTAAAATAACAGTGGTTTACCTTGTGTCTTATTCATGAATCGTTAAAAACTGAAATTGGATTTGGAGACTTAGAAAATAATTTGTAAATAATTAAAAAATAAAATAGTTACTGAATTTATTTTCTACAGTTAGTAAATACACTAAGAAAAATACCTTTTAGAAAAAAATATTTCAGTCTATTTCATCGTTAGATCTTTACATTTTTAAATAAAAAACTGATCTCTGAATCAAATAATGGCTTATAAAAATTCGTATTTAAGAATCAAAAATGAACTCAAAAAAAAAAAAAAATAGGTCATTTTTTTGCAAGTTCTCTTTTATTTTAATACTGAGTTAACTTTCCGCTTATTCTTTAAATATTGAAATTCCAATTATTTACGAGAAAATTGAAATTTACGAGAAAATTCCTCATTTTCTGTATTTTTTTTTTCTATAGATAAAAATTGCTTATTAATATTTTTTTTGTCTTTCTTATTTGCAGGTTTTTTTTCTTTATATCTTTTTTTTTCACAAAATAACTTCATTTTGAATTAACAACATTCGCTCTTAAAATTGATTTTTGTTGCAATTTCGTAGGTTTCGTATTTCCATAAACAAATCAATTTAAAAAAACCAGTGTTTAAAAACAGTTTCAACGATTTCGTCTTTCGAATTACTTCACATATTTTTCTGGCCAAAAGCTTAATGAGATATTCAGAAGATTTTAACTTCAAAGTATAACAGTTTGTAAGCCACACATGTTTTTATTGAACATAAACAGCTCCTCTGCTTTTTCCTTTACTATCTAAGCAGTTTATTTGTGTGCAAACGTTGAAGTACATCACTGAATTTATTTCTTCATTTCCTTATGTCTTCATTAGTCTGTCTTAGTTTTTACTGAAAAGCTTAAATCCGCTATTTGCTTTACGATTGAGGCGTTAAAAATTTAAGTCTATTGAAATAGGCCTACCATCGACATCGTTATCTATGTATTGATACAGGTGTTCACCGGCATCTCTAATATACCACAGATATCAGAGATAAAAAGACTAGTCAGTTTAGTTTATTACATTCCAATTTTTATTATATTCATTAAATTTTATCATGCTTTTTCTGATGTATCAAATGTTTATCTTGATAATTTGCTAATTTCTAAGTTTTCAACGAATAAGTATTGGGCAGTTGGTGGTTTAATGACACCAATTTATGAGTTTTAAAGGGTATCAGATAACATTTAAAATCCTCTCGTATAACAATTTCTAAACAACTCAATTACAAATGATAACCGTGATTTAGAATCGCAATGGAAAATAAAATTGATTAGCTCTTTTCTTTTGTTTTAGAAACGAGGATTAAATATCAATTTGTCGTCTCTTAAGTCGACAACATAATAAAATGAAAGACATTTTTTAATGTAGCTATCTTTTGAGCATTCAGTCATTTATCCTTTAGTTATGGCTTCACTTCATGACAGCTTTGATTTATGGCCAGATAAGTACCTTTACATTAAATCACTTTATAATTAAAGATAATCTCTATTAACACAAATGTAAAGAATTTTTCTGTTTACCTCAACAACTATATAATTAAACAAAAGAATTATGTTATCTGAAATTATGTTATGTTCATTGAATAGTTTATTGAAAGATGATAAAAATTGATGTCTTAATTAAATCGTTCAACTTATTAAACCTTTACAAATAATTAAATTAAAAGAAGTAGAATTCTAGAAACGGCTTTTTAGAATGTTTTTCCTGTATTATTTTACTAATCTCATGAACGAAAAACTCATGAATATAAACAGACATCATGATGTAATTAGCAGGTGTACTGACTATATATATATATATAGGGAATGCAGTAATACGAACATATCTGCAAATCGAAGCACTGGCTCTTTTTTTATACTTACCAATGCATGTACTCCACTGCAATCGTCATATTCGTGCATAACTGATGTAAATGAAGCATTTATATCATAGTAACAACAAGAGACCGTATTTGTGAACAAACTAACGATGGAAATACAATAGTTAGAAGCCGATCGAGCGATAGCATTTTGCCGATAAAGAGCCTTAACTCCGACTCAAGTGCAGCTACTTCGAGGAATGGTAGCAATTCAAAATAAACGCCATAACTCAGAATATGACAATTGGGTCCAATAAGTTTATGTTCTTATCGATGGGAATTTTTTAATTTAAAATTCCCATTGATAAGAACAAAGTTTATTTCTAGCATATTTTTCTGTTCGCTGTTTCTGTGTACAAAATGTTAACATTCTTTTCTGTTGCCATTCTTTTGAATTCGGTTTCGACATTTCCAAAAGGTCGCTCATTGCTCAAAAAATATCGTAATTTCAAATACACTTTATGAAGTTAAAATTTTGAGACTAGATTAATAATAATTAACAATGATAATAATTAATAATAATGTTTTATTAATATACCAAGCAAACTGACAAAAAAATAACTTGAGGAAATTAAAAATTTATCATTTCATTGTAGGATAATGTACAACTATTATATATTTCAGCAGTATTTCAAATTGAAGAATTTAACATTCTTATGTTGATTTCTTTTCCGATAATGATCAGCAGTTCAACTCCTAGACCAACAGCCACTCATCCCAAAAAATTTGGATATAAAACTTATATTTTTCGAATCAGTTTTTTGTTAATTATTTAATCAAGTTGCATAATTTTAAAATTTCACTCAAATATATAAATCAAGTTTAACTGAAAATGGTTTAATATTCAAATAAGAGAATTTAAAAAAAGTTTTTTTTTTTTATTCAATTTTGTTCTGTGCCAAAAATGAAACTTTTTTTTTTTTTTTTGTAAAATAAATACTACTAATGCTTAATTCAAAGTGAATTGAATCAATATTACTTTTGTAGCTTTCTCTCTCTCCTTAGGACCTTTTGTCTTGTCTTTTTTTTTTCTTCATCTCTTCCTCAAGGGTGCATTAATTCTTCTATATTTAGTTGCTGTTGCGGCCATTGCTTTCGTCCTCTTGTTCGCTTTTATTCTCCTCCTCTTCGTGATCCTTTTGTCAAAATGAATATGTAAGAAGATGGCTCTTGTGGATGGATGAACAAGTATTGATTCTCTGTCAGCTTCTCTTTGATTTTTCTGCCACACCTGCACCTAAACCTTCCTTAAGCACGAAAGAAGAGAAAAAAAGAGAAAAAGAAAAAAGAAGGGAGAGAGGGGAAAAAAAAAAAAAAGCTGCGTCCGGCGAGGAAGGGCGAAATTCTAATTATTATCCGATTCCTTTGCTCCACTTGTGGTTTAGGAGACAAAAGCCTCACGAGGCAGGGTTTGGAGATAGGAATTTTAATTAAAATTAAATCGTTGTATATGAATTCCTTAGTGAAATTGGAGATGGTGATAATAAACCTCTTTCACTAAGGCGCTTAGAAAAGAGTGAAAACGAAATCATGAGATAGCGGCCTCTTGCTGATAGAATTCCAAGATTTAAATTCAAAGCGAAATAGGAATTTATGGAAATGAAATTATTGGACTTGTGTCGACATCCAGCTTTGACTCTCTGCAGTCACTATTTAATGCTGAGTTTATATTATACAGAGTAAATCGCCCTTCCCGCCACAAATGCCAGCCTTTTAAGCGAGCGATATGATTTATTTGATGAGCAAAGTTTCAAGTGCATTAAGCTTCAAAGTGGCAGAATATCAGAGGCAACAAGAAACTTTGTAAATAATTCCGATTGTTGCCAATGTTCAAAGTATTATAATTTATAATTTAGTTTTATGAATAACGTAAGTAAATGTCAGAATTTTATTTGTAAAAATAAAATGTTGTAATTTCTACAGAAGAAATGTTTTGCAAATGTTGTACATAATTTATATGTACTCTAAATTAATATATAAAGAGCAAGTATATATGCGCACTAGAGATTATTATTATTATGTTTGTATGTTTCAAACCTTGGGTTTCCCCAGCAAAAACAATATGGCGGGTCAAGGACCAAAGCACATACTGCCAAGTGTAAAGACGTGTGCGAGAATGATTAGGGATGTGTGGTTGTGTCCATAAATTTCCTAACTATGCGTGTAGTGTTGAGTACCACAGCCTTCTGGAGTTATGCGTAAGTGTTTTTATGAAGTCCTAGTGTGCTGAGGCTGTGATGCAATGTGTGAGGCACCAGACCAGTAGCGGACAGGATGATGGGTACAACACGTACTCCACTGCCTCCACTGCCTCCACTGCTTCTGGAGCTTGTGTGCTAGGTCTGTGTATTTACTTATCTTGTCAGCGTGAGTTTTCTGCATGTTCTTGCTGATGGGAACTGCAATATCAATGAGATAGGTCTGTTTGTTGACCTTATCAACAAGTGTAATGTCAGGTCGGTTATGATGTATAGTTTTGTCTGTTAAATGGGACGGTCCCAGTACAGCTTATGTGAGGGTGACTCTAGTACGCTTTGTGGTGTATACTTGTAGTATGGGACCGTGTTCTTAATATGGAGTGTTTGTGTGCTAGCTGTTGATGAACGATCGATGCTACCTGATTGTGTTGGTGGAGGTAGTCTGTTTGAGAGAGAAGGGAACAGCCTGATATTATGTGGTCGATCGTCTCATGCGTAGTGTGGCATTTCCTGTTATTATTATTATTATTATTATTATTATAATTTAGCTATTATTTTGACTTGCCGCTTGAACAAAAATGTCAACGAAATCCAACGTAAAATTAGGTTTCTTTTGCTTCTGATACGAATCAAAAGTTGTCAGTGTGTTTCCTATATATTTTTGACATTGAGATAAAATATAAATTTTGTGTTTAGTTGTTTTATTTTTTATTTATTTTTTTTAAGAAATTCTAATAAACATTTCAGAATTTTTAAGAATGATTAACTAGTTAATAAATTTTATACCTTCATTAAATATTTCCTAAAAAAAAGGAGAAAAATTCGATATTAGATTTTAAAGAGAAAAAAAAAATCTCTTTTATGCTCTTTTTCATTCGTGTAGAAAAAAATTGTTTGTAGTAATGCCTTATGTTAGTTGTTGTAGTAGATTTTCTTTGATGATTTTGTGCAAAATAAGAAATGACTTGCTTATATTTTTTTATTTTACAATTTTTAAGGAACAAAAATTTGAAAATATTCTTATCAAGAGAATAAATCGGATTAACGATGATTTCAAAGGTTAATTAAGGACTTTTAATTAGTTTATTAGTTGTTAATGTATAGTATTATTAAAAAAATATAACATTTTAATAACTTGTCGTTGCTATGTTTGGAATTAGTTCTGTAATCTTGTTTAAGCTGCTTTATATAGCAACTATTAACATATTATTCGATATAGTCACCGTTTAAGGTGATATCATAGCGTCATCAGGTTAGAAATTAAATATCTAAAAAGTTAATTTAGAAGTTAAATTTTTATTTAGAAGTTAAATAAAAGTAAGATTTTACTGGTGAAATTCTGCACCTTTGTACTGTTTTCCAGTTTTCTGAAAAACCCGTCATAGATCCTTCCCTTATTTCTTTAACTATGAACTGTGCATGTAAAATTATCGTAATATCATTCTCATGTTTATGAATTTAATAATTTTCATCGCAGAAACTCTATTTTCGTTTAGATTTGAGGTTGCAGTGTTTAGTTGGACGTTAATAGCGAGTGTTTAGGTTAATAATTCTTAATGAGTGCTATCCATTTTACTAGTTGAGTCAGTAAAAATCTTTCAGTAATTATTCTTCAAAGTAATTACTTTTGTAATTTAAACAATCAAATTTTAATTGAAAAGTAACTATAACTTATTTTTGCATGCTTTTAAACCGTGCGAGAACTGAATTCGCGAAAGGAATGTAATTATATTTTTATCCTTCAAGATCTGTATATTAGAATTTCAGATGCATTGATTAAGTTTTAATAATGTCTGCGAAATTTATTGTTTGTGAGAAACGACAGCTTTTGTTTGTGAGAAACGACGGCAAAAGCTGTTTTAATGTCTATTATTCATCGCTCGTCGGTCGTTCTGATGGTTTTCGTTGTCAAAATAAGATGTTTTGTTTCCTTCTGAGACGTAAATAAATCTAAGCGCTGGCCTTATTTTATATTTTAAAAGCTTTTGAATGTCCTCCTTTAAGTACTGTTTCGTTATGGATATAACAGCAGGAAACTCAAGATGTTGTCCATTGAAAGTGCCTCCATTTATCTTTAAAGGTTCCTTTTCTTCCTACTTTTTTTCGTATTCTACTCGATACCAACCGAGATTAAAGCTCTCACGTTCTTTTCTTCTGTTAACTTTTTTTTTTCCGTTCCCTTTTTCTTCCTTCTTTTTTCCCTGGTAAAGTCATTTTCCCGTAGTCATTATTTTCATTTCTTACTAGGAAAATGTCAGAAATTTTGCCTTGGAATTAGGAGCACCTTTCCTTCCCCTGTAATCGTGTTTACATTTTGTTAAGTCGGGTCTTAAACGTGTCCACACTCAAATAAAACGAAAGATTAAAAGCGAGCACATCTAAGCTAACATGCAAATTCCCTTTCCCGCTTAGGCTTCAAATATATATGGCAGGATTTTTCGTGTGCAAATTAAAACAAACGAATTCTCCATTCTCCCTATGAATCACAGTAGCTTTTCTTCCTGTCCGCTGAGTCTCAAGAGTATTTCATATTTACGAAAATTCCTTTTCTTAAAGCGTACATTTATATAGCAAGAATTAGAATTTTATTTTATTTTTGAATCTTGTTTAGCAATTTTTTTAGAGGTTAAAGGCAAAAACTAAATTTTTCCTTATTTCCGCTAATAAAAAGCCAAAATAATATTTGATCTTTTTTATTGACTACACTATATAATTTTATATACTTATTTATTTTATTTTTATAATTTTATTTTTACTATATTCTCAGTAAGAAATAGAAGAGATATTCATTTAATCCATTGTAAAAATTGAATGTTTTCCAACTCCACCTGTCACCTTTTTTTTTTTTTTTAAAGCAAAGACCAAAGAAAAAACACCAAAGCAGAAAATATAATTTCACATTTTACCTGACTGACTTCACGAACTATTTAGAGGAACATATAAGACAGAAAAATTGCGAATTTGATGTTTTAATTTTTATCTTCAGATACTATTCCTGTAAAGGGTTTGTAACGATGATAACAAAAACGATTCTATATTAATAACTAGCAAAATCCCCGTTCTTTGTACGGGTTACAATGACGTGGATGAGAAAGAAATTGAAATTGTGAGGTCACTTCGAAACTTTACCGGTTAGCACAAAATTACGTGATACGTACAAAGTAATGTTATATTTGAATTTTGTAACTCGAATCCCTAACTTCCACTCCTTTCTCCCATTCTCCACACCCTATCACTTTCCCAGTTCGTAAAAAAAAATCATGTGATCATTACAAATCTATATCTATCCTGAAAACCCCGTAGAAGTATCCTTAAGCAATGTTTGCCCATCCCCTCACCGCCCTCCCGTTTACACCCCATAGTTCTAGTTCTTGCCTCCCGGTTAATATGTGGTGTTATTGTTGCCACCAGATTTATCTGTGACGCTGTTATGCGCAACAATATTTTAATTCCAATTGTTGAACAATAATATTTTTTTAGTTCCAATTGTTGCCTCCAGGTGCATATGTGGTGCTTTCAAGACAGTTGGTTCCCCCGTTTAAACCTCCTAGGACGCCAATATCGAAAATTCGTTTAATACGGGTCTTTTTGATTTTGACAAAGAACACTCATGTAAAATTTCGTTTTTCTAGTCCTAACCGTTTCCGACATATGTATAACCTTTAAGAAACTTCACCCTCCCCACATTTACACTCCTTAACGGTGGTATTTTTAAAAATTATTTCTTAGTGCGCGCCTACGTTATAAGGAGAACCCATCCAGAAAATTTTAAGTTCCTAGATTTAGCGGTTTTGGCTGTGCGTTGATGAGTGAGTCAGTGGTTTTGTCTTTTATAAGTATGGATTATAATGATAAATCAGAGTTGTTTAACAAATATCACGATGATGATCCATTGTTGAACTTATTAGAAGTCATTCGTAGCTTCCTGCCTGGGCAGAATTAATTGTTTGTCTTCCATTTATATTTTGTTTTTGTTTTGTTTTTTTGTCACTTTCAGGCGCATATTTTTCTACAGAGGTTATTTAAAATAAAAAATATAAGGAAAAAAACGAAAAATAAAGGCGAGATTATCCCTTTCCGTAAATATGAGTGCCAAGTTTTAGGAAGAGCCATTCATGTTGTTAGGGTTCTCATACTCAAAGATGCAATAAATTTCTTATAAATATCACAATTTTTCGGAAAACAGTCTAAGAACTCTTCTACAATACCATAATATACCAGACATCAAAATGGTCTGGTGTATGATGTCTGGTGTATTATGGTATTGTAGAAGTTTTATAGTATTAATTAAAGTAATTTTGACATTAATGTCTTTGACGTCTAAGAACTCAGTTAACTACTTTTATGTGGGCATTGATATTCTTCGATGTCTCTTAAAATGAAAAAAAAAAACAAAACAGCATTGCTATTAATTTCAAACTCTATTAATTGTAAATTTCTTGTTAATCTTCAGTTTCTTGTTTAACAGAGAAGCACCAGACAAGCTGATGATCATTGAATGAAAGAATCCGGATTTTTTTAAAGTTAATTTTTTGTGGAAAAAATTAAATCAACGGTAGACTGTTAGAGTCGAAATTTTGTCCTTCAGAACTTATCTAATTAACACCAGAAATAACAATGCTAACTAAGGCCTTGTGTTAATTCTCGGGCTTGTCACTAACGGTGCTTGCGGGCTCATTACTAATAGGGTATATCCACACTCCTTTATAGATAAAGTACTCTTGATCAAAGGGCTTACCCAGGGTTTTCTAATGGGAGGGGTTATGATGGTCGTTGTTAGAGGTTTCACATTTTTATTTGTTTCTATTAGTTCACATAATAATTTATAATATATTAAAATATCTATTCCATATCTATTAAATATCTATTGAATTATTCATATTAAATATCTATTAAATTATTCATATTACATATCTACTAAATTATTCATACTAAATATCTATTAAAATAATTGCTATGGTAATATAATACAGGAAAGCATGCTCCATTTTGGTTGTCTGCCACCTAACAATGATCTAAAAAAATTTAAGACAGAAATTAAATGATTCCGTTTTAAAAGTTAAGTAAAAATAATAATTTTCCATGAAAAATGCAGTGCGATTACAACTTCGCTGTAATTAATGTTAACGACAAGTGTTTTTGTAATGATTCTCTTTTGCTTTAGGTAGTTAAGTTGGAATGCTGTTACGTATTGGCATTTTGTGCGACCGTAAATTTCAGTTTTCCACATAAAATTCCACATAGTTTCGCATTTGAAAGATATCGGGATTATTGAATTTACGAAAGCAAAACTTAAAACTTGAAAAAACAACAACAACAGTCTAATTCTGTTACAAATTTCTTTTTTTTAAATTTAGGATTTGAAAGTAGTCTTCCTCTTTAAATCACCTTCCCGAAAATTTCGCTACTTCATGACTTCGCTCCGAATTTGGTTCAATTTTTTTTTCTCTTGTTAACTTTACGATTAAAGTTGCGAGATTTATGAGTTAAAGCTCCAAGTGATATTATATAACTAGAAAGCACTTTGATTTCGACATACATCATAACTTGATGTAATAAATCTAGTGATTTATTCAATAATGCAGTAATAGGCTGTGGTAGCTCCTGTAAACTCCAGAATCTTCTATTGATAAGTTATTGATAATTATAAAATAATTACTTCATTTTTCATTCTTTGCCGACTATTTCTGGCTTTT
>JAFIDM010012231.1:141323011-141376157 GCA_023159025.1 Thereuonema tuberculata
TTTTGAAGGTTACGTTCACTTAAATCAACGTTTTTCGGCGCAAGTAAGTACCATCCTTATATATTATTTAACAAAGGTGATTTTTTGTCGGATACGGCATATTTCCCTTAAGACTTCATCAAAATCAGTGTTTGAGACATCATTTCAAAGATTACGTTCCCCGCAAATGACGAAAAATAAACAAATTGTTTAAAATTAATGTTATCGTTAAAAAACTTTATTTTAAAAACCTTTTTATATAAATGTAGACACTCTTTAACAGAAGCGACTTATTTTTCAAAAGCGAAACCAAATTTCAAATAATACTGTAGCGTCGTAACTTCTAATACATCCTTTTTGAAATAAAAATGCACTTTAAAAAGATATTTCATCGTTTATTTAATAAGAACAGATAAAAAAACAAACAAGATTTATGTTTTAATAAAAATAAACGACTTATTACAATAAAAAACATAACAATTTATCAACTTCTCATATATTACTTCTCAAAGGTTTTTTTTTTTTTTTAATCTCACTTAATACTTCATCAAAATCAATGATTGAGATATTTTGAAAATTACGTTCACCGCTAATGACGAAAAATAAACAAAATGTTTAAATTATTGTTTTCGTTAAAAAACTTTATTTTAAAAACCTTTTTATAAAAATGTAGAAGATGCAATCTATTGATAATCTGTTCATTTATTTATTTCCACATTACCATTCGGCGACTGATCAAGATGCCATGCGAATTATTCGCACGGGTCAACCTTTTTATAAAAATGGAGAAGGCGCCATCTATTGACAATGGGTTTAACTAACATGCACGACAGCTGTTGGATTTGTTTATTATTTCTCGAAAGTGGTTTTTTGGTGCGAATTATTCGCACGGGTCAACTAGTATTAGTTAAATAAGAACTATAATCCTGTTAATACTAACACGATGATCGTGTTAATCATGATCTGATAGGCCTTTGACATGAAGAATTCTTTATTGTCCTACAATATCTGTACTCCTGAGAATATCTCATAAATGATTCCTATATTAGTTCAGAGATTTCTTCATGCTTTTCTAACTCTGTTATTTATGTTATTCGAATCATTTTCAGTGACCAACATTAGTTTAATATCTGTAACTATTATAATATTATGATTTTTCCAAAACAGTGTTCTAATGATTGTTGTAAGGACCATATAAAATCTTTTATTGATAGAAATAGAATTACTTATTACAAAAATTACAGGAATCTTCTTTGAACAATTCAATTTCTTTTAGCTTAACATAATTTCAAAACGATAAAAAAAAAAAAAAAATTAAAATGTGAAACTTCTTGAAGAAAGACGGATCTTATTAAGAAGAGAATTAAAGAGTTTTTAAATTTCTTGAACTTTTTCAAAATGTCTTCAGAATTCTCTTTTACTTTCATTTTTCATCTTTGTCTTCTTGTGTTTAAAGAATATTCTGAATCATTGTTTCTGAAAGATCATCTGGTGGAAATAGTTGGCGAAGATGCCTCAGGCAGAGAAAACACGTAACAAACAACTTGGTTAAAATGAAACCATTGGGAGATTCCCTAAGTAGCCTGTGAAAGCTTTGGTCGAATCTACTGCGTTTGAATTTGGTTGACCGAGTCAGCAGGTTTAGAGTTGACTAATCACAGTATTACATAATATTCCATCACTAACCTCAAGAGCCGATCTTTTGAAATAATTTTTCGAAATTATTTTGTTTTAAAATAAGCCTATTTTATGAAAAAAAAATTGATATATAAAATTTAAATTTATAATTATGATAAACAACTTAATTTTGACAGAATCAGTAGAATTTTATTCAGATCGAATTTTTACATTTGCTTTTCAATTAATGTTATCAAATAGAATTCATATAAAATAATATTCTTCAGATTTTCTGCTAATAAATTCAGACAAACACATTTTTTTTTATTTTAAAATTGAAAAAAGGAGCAAATAATGATAAAAAAAAAACAAACAACAAAAAAAAAACAGATCTTTACCTTAAATATCTTCATTTAATACTGAATTTTCTAGATATAAATTGTGAAAACAAAAATCTTATGCTTTTGTTTTAAATAGAAAAGTCGATTTTTTTTCTTTCTTGGTAGTTATAATATCATCAACAACTTTAAGTCATTGATTTTTCATATTGATTAGCTAATTAAGGTAATTACTGAAATGAATAGAATTACGAATATTACAAGCTAATTATATCTGTGATATAATTAAACTGATTACTAGGATTGACTTTTGAAACTGTACCTCATTAAAGAACATTGCTATTTTCACTGATTGTAGTTTTCTCGTTTATGACAAAATTATTCTTTTCATAATTTTTTTTTTAGTCTTGTTAATTTTACATTCTGATTGGACGATCCGAAAGAGGCAATTTTAAACAATCAACTATTTGATTTTTATTGATCGTAAGACAGCAATTCTTTGTCACATACAAATATTAATATTCAAAGGAGCACCAGTAATATTAGGGCCTGGCATTGCAGTTATGGGTGACCAAACAAACCATGATACATGTTGAGCTTTTTATTTTTATTTGCTTTCAAATTCATAAGTACGTGAAAATTTATTATTATTTTTACTACTTTTACTGTTATTAGTAATAACAGTAGTAATAGTAGTAGCAGCCTTGACTAGACCTAGCGATTCTGTTTGTATTATTACTTTTGTAACTACATGGACATTGGTTAAGTAGTTACCATAAAAGACGTTTTCTAGTCGTGTTATAATCATACAATATTTTTTTATATTATAATACTACTAGAAAACGTCAGACATGCGTATTGTATATACTATAGTATTTAGTATAGTACATAGTGTAGGTCATAGCTCATAATTACATATTCCAAACTTCTAGAATAGAAGCGGTCATCACAAACGTGATACTGGGATCTATCAACAACCTAGTAGGCTATCTGTCTGAATTGCGCTTGTGGGAGGCCTTGCAGTATAATATTAAATGAAAATGTTACAAACATTAAAGCGCTATCAGGCAAACTCTAAATTTAGTTAAACTTTTCCTTATAATTTATTTTTAAATTCAATCTGGATTCTTACAATAATCAAATTTCAAAATCGCTCCAAGTACATTATTTTCACCTTTTACATTCCCAGAAGAAAGTTTAAAAATGTTAAAAAAAAATATCAGAATTAAGGATTCATGACATTTGTTTTCAAACTGTATATAACTATAGTTAAAAAGAAAACAATATCGCTAAATCTTTTCGGTTTTGCATCGTATCGCTTCCATTCCTGTTTCTGATCTCAACATGAAAGTTCGTTGTAAAGTGATTTTCTTTTTCTTTCTTTCTGTTCTGCATGATAATATTTTGTATTATTTTTTTTCTTTGTTATTGTTAGTAGCTAACGGTAATGTTAGTAGCTAACGATTCTCATGTGTTTTCTATTCTTCTTTTATCCTTTTCCATCTCCATTTGTATTTCCTCCATTACGATGATTTGAATGTAATTCAATTCGAAATAATGTTTATTTAATAAAGCTTTATTTATTTACAATTTATCTATTTTCCCTTTATTCAAACTTAAGTTCCTTTCAAAATTGGTGATTCTGAAGTCGCTCTCTACCAGAGATTCATTTTTACTTCTGTGGATTATAGTTATGAGGACATTCGTCCAGCAAATACCATGAGTGTTTGTTTAGGATTAGAATGACCTGAGACTTTCAAACTCTCCAATCTCTTTACTCTTTGCTCTTTAACTTTGAAATACTATCAAGTTTAGTTCGGAATCCTTCAACACAGAACCGTTTTCCAAAGCTTTACAAAGTGCAATTATGCTTCGAATATAAAAAGAGCTGCCTCTATTTTGTTCTAAAAAAAACCGTTAATAACCATGTTGCATCAATAATACCAATAAAAAAAGTTGAATTTTCCAAGTTATCCAAAATATTAACATTGACGAATTCCGAGAAAATAACAGATGTCTCTAAGCTGTAAGACATGGTTGACGTAATTCGTAAATTACCGAAAAAGAAGCATAGAACATTAAAATATTGTCACTACCATAACTCAGAATTCGTTACTGAAGGATCTCTGCTAGAAAAAGCATGTCTACTCTGTATATATATATATTCTTTTCTGTTCTTTATTCTAAATTTTCTGAATCTTTAATTTTCATGTCGTTGAATTTATAAGTTTTCAGAAACAGTGTTTAACCTAGGCTAGTTATTTAGAACACTGCTAATGGTGTAAATATCTGCATTCGTGACCCTTTTAACCTTCGCGTAATTTTGGTTCGATTCGACAATAGCGAAAGGAACAATCCAATTATAAATCCCTTTGCCAAACGGCAGCGTCAAATAAAAGAGCCGACACATTTCAGCTGTCTATTGTGTATCTTTGCTTCCAATCCTCGTGTCATCCTGAGCTCAGCCCATCAATTTCAGCCAAAGCTGCTGTTGGAAGGTGGTCTCCATTGTAGACTCGCCGTAGAAGAGAGAAAGGTACCAGGTGACACCCAGAGCATTAACTCCAATCAAAAATTGATGCTTCTTTCCAGTTTCTTTGGACTTGGAGTGTAAGGATAGAGAGAACAAAAAAGTCATCCTCTTTTCTTTTTCCATCTCAAACTTTCCAACGCTGCTACTTAAACTTTAAGGGAAAAATGAAAAAATTCTCTGTTACTTGTTGTACAGAAATATTCGAAATTTTTCAACAAAAAATCATTCACAAAGTTTAACTTAACATTTTGCTAAAATAAAGCAAATATAAAAAATTACTTTTTATATTTTTTAAGGACTTAGTTTTTAACTTTGAAGAAAAAAGCCTTGTACCTTATTTAGTTCACTTTCTTACTAAGTATTTTAATACTTATATATTCACAGCAAGTCTTCGTATCTCTTTCTGTTTTAAGTTCTACCTTTTGTAAAAGTTTAGTCACTCAGCAAGGTTAATAATTCTTATCTTTACAGCATTTTGTTTCCACATTTCTCAAACAATCTCGCCACTGGCTTTGATTTCTACCAAGAGCTTTAATCTACAGATGGCGCTAACTAGAAATCTCTCAACCAGATTCTGAAACAATTCACGGTTGCGGATATATTCATACATTTACGCTCGTAAATTGAAGTTGAATCTGGTTGAGACGATGTTGGGTTATCTGTGTCTGTAGATTAGGATGCTGATAAAAGTCGTGACCAATGTTTGTGATACAAATGGGAACATATTAACAGAGTTACAGATTGAAGGATATCTACGTTTTATTGCTGCTTTGGTTTAATCCAAATTCAGAACATCTGCAGATTCGTCTAAAAATGTATGGAACTTCGATATTATTTGAAGCTTTTTAATGAAAAAAAAATACTAATGTTAAAAAAAAAAAGTTAGATATGTAATGTCTGGAAATAATAAATAAAATATTGTAATATAATATGTGTCGAGAAATAAAAAAAGAAAGAAGAACTTTGAAAGAAGCTATTCCTCCTGTCGAGAAATTGAAAACACTGCTTTTGAAATCGAAAAAAAAACAACTCATGGGAATCACAGTGGAGCCTTCAAAACTTAAATAAACAATAAAAAAAAATCACCAAAAGAATTTAGATGAAAAAAATTCATGTGCCACATTCATGTTTATTAAAAAAAAAAAACTCGATTACGATTCTGCCTCTTTAGTATTTCATCTGCACCAGGAAGCTAACTAACTAACTAATGTAATCTCTTGAGCAACGGTTTCCAACTTTATCAAGTCGAGGCCCCTTAATACTCTTGCTATGCTTGTGCGCTCCCTCCCCCCGTAAAAAAATTAGAGATATAAAATTACAACACAAGGATATTTTACATAATTAAATACATTTTCACATTCAATTTTAAAATGTGAAAATATTAAAAGGAGTAATATAAAGTACAAATAGAAAAAAAGTACAATTATTATTAAAATTTTAAATTTAATAGTTTAATTATACAGTAATTAAGTTTATTAAATGAAGTTCTTCATTATTCGCTGATTTGTAGTTCATCTATGGTGAAGTCACAAGACTTGAAATAGAGTTCAATCAGTCTGAAGAGTGCACCACCGTCTCCCGAGATTTGTATACTGCAGAGCCTTTAGGAACCTTCCCTTCCTATTCACTCATTCCATGGTACAGCTTAAGAGGGAAAGGGGAAACTAAAGCTGAACGCGCATGTGTTAACTCGGCGCGGCGCTACGGACTTGGGCGGCTGGCGGCGACTAGTGAATGACGCGCATTGTATATCCATTGTCGCCACGCTCTGGCGTGCATATTTTGGAAAAGGGCGGCACGAGACAAACTTGTGTTAGCAGTAAACCTTATTATTTGTAATAAAACAATATAGTCCAATATAAAAAAAATCATTACAAATTGACACAAAGAAAACATTTAACATAGATTTAGATTTTTACTGAGATTGCTATTTTAAAAGTCGTAGATAGTGATTTTGCAATCATTTCGGCGAGAAACGAGAAGACGACCTCAGCGATTCGCCTTAATTTTCTTTGTTTTCTTTCTTTATTTTAATTTAGAAACCTTTTAAAGCCCATCTTACCTTTTCTTATACATGTTTACTAAATATCTATACTCCGATAATTAAATGTTTTTAATCTTCACTCAGAAATTAAAAAAAGAAAATATGAATCGAGCGAGAAAATATGGGAATATGGTGTTCTTTGGCAAAAGCTGTTTTCAAAACATTTGATTTATTCGAAAAGTGCAATTAAGTCTTTATTTTTCCTTTTTTTTCCTTTAAAAGATAACGAGGTAAGTTTTCGTTTCCCTGGCATGTTAAAAACGTAATCGAACCACGAAATTGCAAGAGAAAAAAATAGCCCTTATAGCTTACTCGCTATAAAATGAAGTCACACTCAGGAGCGGTCAAGAAAAACGTCTGCACTCGACAGAGTCGCAGTAAGAAGTATGCTTTGAATAATTAGCAGCGAGATTCCAAGAACTCAAATCCTCCGAAGGGGTAGGAAAGAAATGAAGTGACAGGCGTGGTCGAAAATTCCCCGTAAAGACTTGGATTTTTTTAAAGTGAAGGGGCGGAGCTGAAAAGACAACACGATGGCATGCAAAATGGAGAAAAAAGATGCGTTTGGCCATTTTTGAGGGTGACGAGTTATCCGGAGTAGAATTAAATTTGGTGACGGGTAAAAGAGGGTTATTTTACAGTATTGTGTATGAGACCTTGTCGGGACCAAAAGAAAACGAAGACTTAAACGGAGTGACGACTTAACGAGGTTTTACTGTAATTGTTGAAATCTAAAGTACTAAGTAGGATTAAATGCATTTGAGCATTCTACGTAACAAAGTAACGAAAAACTATTCCTACGCTACAGAAAGCTATAAAACATTTAAAATATCTAAAATATCTAACATATCTAAAATATTTTAGAATAATGAGAATGCGACCAATTTCTAATTCTCAACAATTGGAATAGAACGATTAAAAATGTTAAGTGTGAAAATGTTAATGAGAAACAAATTCAACCTCGATGGATTAAATGAAACGATAAAAAAAACTTAAAATGTCTGCAATTGGGTGAAAGAAACCCAAATCTGGTTTGGGATAAAAAATTTTAATTACCAGGAAAAAAAAAAGGTGATGATAAAACCGAAGACATCGTAGAAAAGAAGCCAATCTTTTTCTCTATTGGACAATGTGCTATTCAAAATTGAAAACAGAAATTTATCAATACTTTAGGCATTGTACAAAATAAATTACAGTTCTTCAAATTTTAGGTTTTTAAAAAGAGTAGGTTTTTTTTAGACAAAGTTGAGTTTCTTAAATTTGATTGGTTTATTATTGTATGGTTGGTATATTCCTTATTTAATAAGCGTGCATTTTCTTTTGCAGAAATATGCAATTTTTTTTTAAAATAACAAACATTAATTAATAACTAACAAATTAGTTCGAAGAGTTATTTTAGTTTAAGTACTTTTCAGTTGATCAGAGAAAAATAATATATAGTTTAATAGTTAGAAGGTTAAATGTTTCCTGTCATAGACCAGTCAAGTTCAACAAAGTACTGATGAAAAGACTTGTAGTCTTCCATGACCAAATGGACAAATCTGATGAGGCTCTAATGCTCTCCCGCCTTTAGCCTCGCCTTTGAACCCGGAACCGTTTTATTTATAAAGAGGGTCATTTAAAATCCTAAGATACGTCTAAAGAAGAAAACAAAACAACTAGGAAAAATCCACGACCTCCTCCAGAGATCGAAAGGCCCCTCAATTCCTTACCAATTGAGCAACAATATCGGCATCTTTATCTTGTAGTTTCCCGCCGAAACTTTCCAAGTTAATGATTTTGGGGAAAAGTACAATCCTATCTTTGAATTTGGAGGAGGTCTTTAAAGGTAATCGATATTTATAAAAAGAAAAATGAAAATTCATTTCTCAAAAAAATATCATTAAAGCTATCTTTCAATGACACGTAATATTTTCAATAAATAAAGATTCCTCAAGGAGTAGTTTTACGATTATTGTAAAATTAAGTTCTTAATCCTTTCGCTTTTTAATAAAAAGAAAGTAAAAGAAAGTCTGTATTTTCTTTTTCTTAAAGAATTTCCAATTCTCTAAAGATTCTTTTTAAAGACTCAAGACTCAAGATATGTTTTATGTCCAAATATTAGAAGGTGAAATTTTATTAAGACAAAGTTGTTCTTAATGTTCTTCTTTTTCAAAGCTGAGTTTGGCCATTTTCGATTAGCGTCATTTCAAAAGAATATAACCAATGCGGAAGAATAGTAGACCAGAGCAAATATTTATTCTCCCCATTTCCGCTCTGCGGTTACTTTTCATCACTTATTTTCTTGGATAAAAAAAAATAAAAAGCGTTTTTGATCTGACAGTTCTTCCTGTTGAAACGCTTTGCTTGTTTACTTCCTTGATGCAATTGGACAAAAGTGTTGTCCTTTGATAAGTCGCACTCTCCTTTGCACTGCACTTGTAGATAGTTATCACGCAACTCTCTCCGGTCAGCAAATTTACTTTTGCCAAAAGCTTTTCCGTTTGAAGGGAGCGAATGTCAGTCTTAGATTGCTTTTGCAATTTTCCCTATCCATTTGGAACGGAAGGTCATTTAGGCCTAATTAAAGGAAAGGCTATCACTCAGTGCAAATTACAGAAATACGAATCGTTTGCAGAGAAGATTTACTTAACGTGGCACTGATAAAATCCTATCCAATGTGGAATTTGTATTTCGTAATTTAATTTCATAGATAAACCTGAGGTTTTCATTGCTTTTTTGGTAAACATTTGCAAGCTTTCGTTTTCCTCTTAAAACGATACATTGGTATTTTAATTTATGGACATAAATCTAAACTTAAATTTTGAATGAAATTAAAATACATTAATATTTTGTATAAAACTGTTTTAATCAGCGCGTGTTTTGCCATAATGCGGTTTATAATTTTAAAACATCCAAAAGCCAAAATCAGTTGTAACCGTTAGCTACGTTTCAAAAATTGAATACAGTTCTCCTTCCTATTTGAAAACAAATTCTATCGACTTCTGTTCTGTGACAGTTGCAACAGAGTTGCCTTTACTGACAGCGCCATTGCAGCTCTATTGTACACTTTCAGTAGAAATAGGACGTACCAACAAGATAATCGACCAAACAAACAAACATAAATGATTAACTCTAGAATAAAAACTTCAAATTATAAGTTTCACGAAGATGGTGCATCATTTGCAACGTGATAAAGATACGAACGAATCGTCGAAGCAAACATTTATTAAAAACGAACCGAAAATAAAAATTTAAAAAAAAAAAAAAAATGGGATAGCCACTTTATCATATATGACAAAAGTTACTTTAAAATAAAAAAATTCCTCGGTGGATCGCAGATATGTACACGATCTTTTTCACTTCTTGTCATTTCAGGAGGCCAATAATTGATCGTCGGTAACGCATTACTACATAATCCACAATAAAAAACCCGTGCTCTGCGCGGGTTAAAAAAAAAAGTTTTCCTGATGTGGAGACGGAAGTAACTGTAACTGTCGAACATTTCCCAGTTGGTAAAATAATCACGAGATAGTTATAAATGAATGTTATATTTGTATTTTGTAACCTGAAAACCCCGTGATTATCAAATTTAATCGAGATTGGAGGACAAAAGACTTCCTTCTCCTTTCTGATTTCTACATCTCCCCCTTACAGAAGAAAAAAATATCAAAACCTGAGAAAACCAAATTGTAAAAGGAACCTTAAAATTTAAAGTTTTTATGATTAGTAATTTCGATGAATCACTGAGGATACCTACTTTATTACAGGAACTCACCTCATCTATTCAACCTTCGGGTAATTTTTATTTTCAAAACATCTGAACATTTATTTCTTTTATTTTGTAAGAAGAGTGTGTTTCCCGAATTTTAAGTTCTATCTTAAGCAGTTTCCAAGATACGTATACCCTTTAAGAAGGGTCAACGTCCATCCCCCCCCCCCCCACCCGTCCCCCCTCTCTGTTCACCCTTTGGTCATTTTTAATTTTTTAAAAAAGAGTATTTTTCTTAAGCGGTTTCTGAGATATTCGTTTCACACGTTCATTTCGTTTTTCGGAATTCACTTTTCTGATTATTTTTTTTTTTTTTGAAAACCATTGTACCTATAAGCTTATATCTTCATTTTTATGAAGAGTATTTTCCCCAATAATAAATAAAACTTTACGTGCATTGTTCATACTTTTAAAAAACAAACACAAAGCCTATGCACTAAGCGATGACATCTCCTCTTGGAGAGGAAACTAGTTCGATGAAATTTTAAATTTTAAAGTTTTTAATGTGTATAAAATTTTTAGCCATGTGCATAGGCTTTGTGTTGGTTTTTTAAAAGTATTTTCCCCCTTTTCATGATTCTAGCTTAAGCAGTTTCCGAGATAGAAGCACCTTTCAAACCCCCCCCCCCCCCGTTTGCACCTTAGGACACGAATATCGATAATCCGTCGAATAAGTATCTTTTTGATTTTGACAAAGAACACTCATGGCAAATTTCGTGTTTCCAACTCAAACGGTTTTCGAGATATGCATCACCTTCCAGAAAGTTTATGCCCCCTCTCCTCTCCTATTTCCAAAAATCTTTTCGTAGTGAGCGCAAACATCGTAAGAGGAAACCCATTCCTAAAATTTCAAGTTCCAAGCTTCCGCGGTTTCAACTGTGAATTGATGAGTGGGTGAATCAGTCAGTCAGTGGCTTTGTCTTTTATACATAAAGAATTATAATAACGTTTTGATCAGCGCCGGAGTTTCGCTGAACTATTTAACCGCCTTGTACCATTTAACCTTGGTATTACCGTACTTGCTAAAATGGTAAAGGATAAAAGATTCTGATTATATTTCTTAGAGTTAAACTTTTAATAAAATAGGAAATTCTAACACAACTTAATTTCAAAGGCTCTTTTTTCATAGTTGCACGGTTATTTCCTCTGTCCTAACGTTAGTTTCGTCTGTAGCTTTTATGTATTTTTCTCACAATTTTTCAAAAGAAAATAAAAAAGTAAAAATATAACTCTTATTTTTTATCATTATCCATTGCTAACATTGCAGACAGCAATTAATAGATAATTAGAAACGTCATAATTTTTTTTTTTGTTAATGATATCGGTATTAAATAATATTTGGAAATGTTTTCGACCACGTTACTAAGTTTTTAGGTTTTTACAAGCCTTTTTATTTTTAGCCTACACTTTAACAAAAAAAATGGGAATACTGATAAGATTACCTTACCACTTTCAATGTAATGCATTTTCTCAAACTATTTATGGAAAAGAGTCTATCTATCCATTATAGATTTTATTTCAGTGAATTTAATGTGGTAACTGAAGTGAAACCAAAGGATTTCTCAAGGGATAAGCTTACTTCGAGGTCCGATTTGAATAATAGTAAGAACAAGCAATGTGATTTGATTACTGGCTTCAATAAAAATTCTCAAGATCCGTTATTAAATTTTACTGACATAAATGAATATAGAAAGGAAACTTCTTTAAGGAAACATCTCTTTTTTTTTTCACGCTTTAACAGATTGTCTTCCTATCTTTTTTTTTTCCAATTGTAAGGCTTTAAAAAATTAATTTAGTCACGCACCCAAGAAGAGATTGTAATCAAATATTTACTAATTAAATACAGTTTGTTTCGGATTGTTCATTGCATACGCAGAAATTCATCTCCAATTTTTCGCTGAAATTAATGAGAAAATGATTTCCCCGTTTGTTAGTTGATGAATGTGCTTTGAAATCCATTTGCCATCACTCGGCCGTTGACTGATGAACTTAGATCTCATTTGGTTATTAATATTTTAGCAAACAAAACTCGACCGCGGTGATACTAAGCGGAAATAATTAGCGGATCAGAACAACGGTTGCCTTGGACGAGAGTGTCTTAACTAGGGTGATTGTCTACCAACTTCTTTTTTCCATCCCATAACCGCATAATGGGGGTTTTTATGGAGACTTCCTTAATACTAAATACATAAGCAATAAAGTCCAACTTTGTAATGTCAGGCTTTTTTTTTTCTCTTTAGTCCCGAGTATTAAAAAGGAAAAAAAAAACCCATTAGCATGCTTCAGAGGGTCCACAAATTGAATTGATCGGTTTGAAAGGATAAAAAAAAAAAAGGGAACTGAATGAGATGGAAATAAATATTAAGTTTTGCAATGGAATTGACAAAGCCGATTTCGATCAGAAATTTATTTTCGGTTTCTTTTTTTTTTTAACCATGGTTTTTCTGCTTTCCCAATCACTTTTTTTTTCTTCTTCTTTTTATAAATTTATTCTGAAACTTTGATCGATTGTCTCATCCCTCCAAAATTATTTCGGTGTAATGAGTACTGAGCAAAAATCGATGGAATGGGGCCTTCTCTGAATTCCTCGAGTTTTAAAGGAGAGAGCTTCCCTTGAGGTCCTCTGTATTTTACTTGAGAAGAAATTCATTCTCTTTCTCATGTTCATTAATTCTCAAAAAGAAATGAAACGGAACTGATATCTTTTTTTCCCAAAAGATAAAGTGAAAATTACTGGTAAAGAAAAGTAATTATTACTGAAGCGAAATAATAATAACGATTTCTTCCGATGAAATGAAAGCAATTGATTGAGCTATCACAGCCTCGCTTTCGGAATCTAGGCTTTAGTCAATACTAAAACAATTCATTGTAGTTTTTTTTTTTTTATTAACTCAAAGAAAATTAGCTTCTCTAAAGCAGTCAATCATTGAGAAATAAATAATTCGGAAGTAATTCATTTGGAAGCTATTCAGGATAAAATGATATCTTTGAAACTGGCCGAAATTTGATCAATGCCGGTGCTAAAAAAGAAGTCCTAACAGCCAGAAATAGAACAGCTGAAATTTTATCCAATTCATTAGATATATTAGACAATGATTAGAATTTCAGCTTAAAAATATTATTCACTTCTATTTCACTTGAAAATGAAGTAAAGTTGCTGCGAAACATGTTGAATCTAATATTGTAATGATTTTTGTAGTTGTATTTGTATTATAGCTCTATTTATCCTGTTTTATTCTATTTATTCTTACATATTTTTTTAGTTTCTGTTCAATCAACATTCATTCAAATTAATCGTTAATTCTGTTTATTTTCAAATTTTTCCCTGATTTGTCGTAATTTAAAGCTACAGTTAAAATTCAGTTGAAGATCACATGGTTATTTATATCCCCCCCAATCAATTGTAAAAGCACGCCAACCAATCGCAGCCCCTGTACATAAGTTTATTTTAACCCCTGATTTCCCATGAATAAACAGATCCAGTTCAGATCCTGTTAGAACTCCCACTAGCTTCAGTCTACTCTTCATTTCACGAACCAGAGACCGAAACAATCACCACAATATTAAATAATTTTTATTAACCCTATTATCTTATGAAGTTCAATATTTAATATTAATGGGTTTCTTTAAATTATTACGTTATAAAAATATTCTATTCAACAATAGCAGGTAATCATCAGTAACTGATATCTCTCCTTCCGTGGAGTACAGCCGGAAGTTGATGCATATCGTTTTCTTCCTATGATATATTTCACCATTCTTTCCTCAATTAGTGACGCAGACGTCTTAATATCTGTGTCGGTTCACTGTGAGACGAAAAGACCAACTGCTTCTATCTCAACTGCAGCCATTTTGAAATAGCCAAGCTACTGATACCATATTGTGTGCGGTGCCTTAGCTTAGTGAGAAATTGCATCTACGTAGAATTTCATAATTGACTTCGCTTTTTCATGTTATATTCATAGGGAGGTATAGCATTGGCGATGTTCTTTATATTACTACTTCTCGTGAGTGAATTCAACCACAACTTTGATCATTTATATGTATTCAGTCTCCTAAAGTATATATGCTAATGATCTTGTTTTTCCAGAATTATGTTTTACTATTGCTGCGATTTTTTTATTTTGCAGAAACGACAGCTTTTTTAAGAGATTCTTCCGCAAATGAAGATCTCTGGAAACAAAGTAATTCGAAAAATTTAAGAAAAAAAAAACCCTGTTCTTCGGTATATAGGGAGTGATGTAACAGTCGATGTAGTACAGATACAACTGAATAGAATGTAGATCCTGAATGAGGATTGGGTCCATTTTTGATTGCATTAGATAAGTTAAATGGGGATGGTGGTTAGTTTCGTAAATTTGAAACTGACTGCAGGGATTATTCGTCAAGCGATGGAAACGAAGACTCTGATTTGATGCTAATATATACTTAGTAGAATGTTTATTTGGTTGATTATTTCTTTGTTCTATATTCATTAAGTCCTTACAAAAACTGCAGCCACCAAACGGTGGCTGCAGTAAATCGTTGGGTTCTTGAGAAAGTCAAGAACGGTCAGAGAAACTGCGGGGAAAGTCCCCTCTTTTATTTTAAAAATATTTTGGAAAAATTTTTGGATTTTTAAAACTTTGTGTGTCGATAGATCGAGTAGATAAATGTTTAAATTTTCCTGGCATCATTAAACTTTAGGGATAAAATATAGCCTGCACACAAGCATAAAACAACATATCCACCGAAGAAGCCTCATCACATTGAGGCGAAAGCTCTGGACTTTTAGTGTTTGTTTTATGCTTGTGTGCAGGCTGTATTTTATCCATCGTATTCGGCACACGTAAAAACTTAAGTATTAAACTTTATATTTATTGTGTATTTTCCTTGGAATTTTGTGTTCTCCCCTAACTGAACAAATGACGCTGGGACATTTATCGGAGATAAACGCCGATCAGACGTCATAGATCTCGAATATATAAGCCATTCAAATTCTTCTTCCCACGATGTTTAATATAATACAGGGTGGGCGGAAAGTAACTAGGTATCGAAATGATCTTACATCTTTTATGTTTATAGAGTTATTTACTTGAAATTTATACAGCATGTACATAGATATATGGGAATGTGATTGCCTACCTTAAAATTCGATGTAGGCACCTGTGGCGTTGACCAATGACCTCAAACGACCTGGAATGGAATCCACAGATTTCTGGAGGAAGTTGTGTGGGATGTTGGCAAGAACTTCCCGAATCCGTGCTTCCAATTCGTCCAATGTGCGAGGTTTCGTCCGGTACACCTCGTCTTTTGCCCAGCCCCATAAAAAAAAATCACAGGGTGTCAGTCTGGACTTCTTGCAGGACATTCATGAGGTCCCCTTCTCCCCAACCAACGTCCCGGAAACTTCTCATCCAACCAGTTACGGACGACATTCGCAAAGTGAGGTGATGCACCGTTTTGCATGAAGATAATGTCGTCGGTATTTTCCCATTCAGATACCGTGGGCCAAACGTAATCCTGAAGCATTTCAAGGTATCGTTCCGCGTTCATTGTGTTACGCAGGAGATATGGACCGACGACATTTGTAGCCGTTATTCCACACCACACGGTCACTTTCGGTCGAGACTGCGTCTTCTCCACCGTAACTCCAGGATCCTGTGCCGCCCAGTAATGGCAATTGTGCCGATTGACGAAACCTCCCACATGGAAAACGGCCTCGTCACTCCAGAGAATGTGGATTCCATTCCAGGTCATTTGAGGTCATTGGTCAACGCCACAGGTGCCGACATCGAATTTTAAGGCAATCACATTCCCATATATCTGTGTACATGCTGTATAAATTTCAAGTAAATAACTATATAAACATAAAAGATATAAGATCATTTCGATACCTAGTTACTTTTCGCCCACCCTGTATAACATCATATAATATATATACTGATAGTTGAAACTATCTACAATATTTTAACTCAAGTCCATACTTCTCCTTTATAACGTTTCTTCTAATCATATCATGATATTCAAAACACTTCCAATGCCAAATATATAAAAAACATATATGTAATGCCCGGCGGCTTTATTATGTACACCTTCGTAGTAACGTGTTGGGTCTCCTTTAGCCCTCAAAACAGCCTGAATTCGTCGAGGCATGGATTCCACAAGATGCTGAAAACGTTGTGGAGGCATTGTGTACCTTGCAGACATGAGTGCGTCACGCAGTTCCTAAAGATTTGATGGAAGTATAGGCCTGGAGCGAACAGCCTGTTCTAGTTAATCGCACAAATTTTCAATCGGGCTGAGATCCGGGGACTGAGCGGGCTACTGCAGCAAGTAAAAGTCATCGTCATGTTCCTCAAACTATCCAATAGTGATGTGGGCTTTGTGCACCGGTGCATTATCCTGCTGGAAGTAGCCATCTGCATGACGATAAACTGTTGACATGTACTTGGTCAGCTACGATGTTTAGGTACGCTCTAGCATCCTGACATTCCCCAGAGGATCAGTGGATCCAACACGTGACAGGAAGACATCCCCCACACTAAGACACTGCCCCCACCGGCTTAGAGAGTTGTTGTGAGACACAGCATTTGTGCGCACAGCAGAAGTGTACCTAATAAGGTGGCCGGACAGTATATATATATATATATATATATTGTTTCTACTTTTTTGACGATGTTTTTCCTATTTTTAAAACCTTATAGCCAAAACCTTATTTTTAAGACCTTTTTTAAGAGTTTTTGCCACAAACTTTTAAGAGCTTTTAGAGCATTGGTGTAACTACAAATAAGTAGTTACTGCACTGCTAATCATTTACAAGTGATCTATGCATCATGTAAATTCGAGTCGATCCCTTCGAGGTGTGGTATATTTTTAATGGCCAGCAGTGTATAATAAATTTTGATGTTTTAGTTTTCAATGATTATTTCTTCAGAAACTTACATGTTCTTAACTTCGTTGAGGTTTGTACTTTTAGCTAACTGATCTAGATGAAGGCTCTTATAGAATCATGAATGTAGAAAGAAATGTAGAGGTAGATGACCATTTCGTTTTTAATAAGATTTAATATCTTTATTTTAATAAGTTCTTGTCGAATTAAATAATGTTAGAAGAAAATTGAAAGTCTTCAATCGGGATTCCAGCATATTGAGCAGTGAAAGGTCTAGAACTTTTGATAACAGAGATCAAATAATTGGATATATTTTATTTTGACTTTGAATTCACTTCTCTAATTCTGATATTGTTGAAACCTTATTAAGATAAAACTTTAAAAAAAGATTAAAAGAAAAAAAAATGAAAAAAAAAACCTAAGTACTTCAAAGTTATCAACAGCCTCAAATTAATTCCTGTCCTAATTTTCCACATTTAGAAGCAGAAGCAAAGTAAAAAAAAAAAAAGCTGAGTTAAGAACTTTAGTTGGAAATTGTGGAGTCACTTTGCAGTTGGTGTGCGATCTTCGAATATTATCATTGTTATCGATTTAAAGATAAATGAAAATTCGTTGGAGTCCCTCAAGCACCTTCGGATAATGATTGTATGAATGTAAGATTTCTTTTCCTTGCAGGGGACAGCTCCCACTTTAAACGTCTGCGCTCGCGGAGAAAGTCCAGAAAACCGATAACACGAATTGAACGCCACCCACCCCCATCTGCCACCATTTTTCGAAAATCGATAATGAAATTATAGTCGAGAGATTTTTTGTGTTTGCTTTTTTTTTTTTTTCTTTTCAAAATGAATCCGATTCCTAGCTTTGTTATCCCGAGATGTTGACGAAGGTAGAGATGCCCCCTAGCGATGAAATAAGTTTCCAATTGATCGCAAAGATTTTCTCTTCTCTGCCACAATTTACTGGAGTCTTCAACCCAACTTCAGTATTCGAAGCTGAAGGTAAATTAAAGCGATTTATCCATCAACGATGTTAAATTGTTCGTTTCGAGAATGGGATTTAGCCATAATTGTTTTTTCTGAGTTAAATGTCCATCAAATAAGCGGGAAAGAATTCAAATAACCACATTTCTTTCTCTCAGCGAGGCCTGCAATGACGATCCGTTAAAAAAAATCAAAAAGACCATTAAAGCGAAAATTAATTCGTTTTCTTGTTTTAAAGTAAAGCAGTAATCCTCAATCACAAAAACAAAACTAAATAGTGATGAAACAACATTAATTATAAATTAAACCATAAAATTAAACTTTAATTTTAAAACATTGTTCAATAATATTTGCTCAGCAATGAATGATTGTTTCCTCCCAGAGTATTGAAACAATGTCTTGACTTAGTTGGGAAGTAGTTTATTATTAATATATCTTTGTAATGTTAAAGAGTTTGACATATACTACTTCCATGTTATTCGACTGCTATCTCCATGAGCTTGGATGAAAATCCTGGCGTTTCTTTCACTTCCTCTGTCCATCCGAAGGCAGAGAATCACCTGGAGACGTATTCCCAAGTTCTCCCTTCAATGCCTGCCTTTTCCGAATGTCTGTAACCCATTGAAGGCGAAGAAACTATAACTCGCCACACACATTGAATAAGGTTGATGAAGCATTCGAAGAGAATTCGACGATGAATTCCAAGTAGATATAATCTGTCTCTATTAGGAAATACGACCAAGGGCAGTAAATTAGACCATTACGAATCATGAGGTTTTAAACTTGATTTGTTAATCCTTATTTATTTTACTTCTGTCGCAAATCAGAGTAGTATCAGAACAAATAGAAATGTTGGACATATAATAAGCAGGGAAGTATGTGATGTGCTTTGCAGAAAAAAAGGAAATCATAGAAATATTCATAGGGCATAATGTGGCACCTTTACAATTAAAAAATATTAAAAGACAATACACCCTAAAAATAAAATAATTTTAGTTTTAATAATAAATAACTTTATTTTTAGTGTGTATTTACTGTCCTTTGTTTTAATTTTTGAGTTGAGACTTTATGCCCTAGATTCTTCTTATTGACCTCCGTACTGAGACCTCGCTGTTTACTACTGACTACTCCCAGCTGATGATCGCCAGTAAAATGTGAAACAGCTTTTCTGGGATATCACCTAGTAAATACTTCGCCTCAACCATGGTTGTCCATAGAAATACTTTTAGTAATTTTATAAGTCCATTTAACTTGACAAAGTATCTCGCATATTCTACTAGTGAAAGTTAAGTTTAGATGAAATTGAAATTAATCGTTACAATAAATAAGAAAATTCCCCCAAAAATTATAATTTTAGGGAACATTCTTTACTACCAGACACAAATTAGTATTTTTATTTTTTATTTTTTAAATTAAATAAAAAAGACCAGTCATTTTAATTTCAAAGATCAATAAATGAGACTAAATGTTTACTAGGAAATATCCCTAGATATTACTTTGAAATTGAAATTACTTTTGTAAAATGATCTTGACAAAGATAAAAGCAGAGTTCGAAACGTCAGCAAATTTTATTACAACGTTAATTTACAAACAGGAAAAGAGAGAAATGTGAAACTTGTTGTCAGGCGTGGCAGGAAATTGAAAGAAACTAAACCCTCCTCGTCTATATTAATAAAACATACCAACTTTGCAATCCCTAAAAGATATTGTAGTTGTGCACGCAATATTTTCATGGAAATACTCTTCCACTTCCTCAGGAGATTTCAATATTTTAACATTTGTGAAAATTCAATTTCTATCCTTCGCTTCGGATAAAATACAAATAACAACAGAGTAAATACAACAGAGAAGTAATATTTACATACCTACAATTAAGTTTCATATATACTAAATAGCCCATGCGTTTACAAGAAACAGCTATATGGATACAACAATGACTATAAGACCCTCGTCCATCCTTTTTATCGCAAATTTTAGAAAATACTCATTAAAAGCCAGTTAGCATTTTATGCAAAATTATGTAACCGACTTAACGAGTGTTAAAACGTTTTTTGATTCATTAAAATTAAAGACAAACACACTTTAAAAAAATTAAAATATATATTTAAAAAAACATTACATGGAGGTGCAAAGGAGCTTTCGAAAGGATTTCAAAAACTGACTAATTAATATGGTCTATCAACTATTCCGGTAAATGTCAATTACAAAATTAATAGTCATTCAATATTAAGCCGTTAATTGCGTGTAATTAATATACTCCTTCAGAGCTTTCGATTAATCTGATTTGCTGCTATATTTTTCTCATTAAGCGGTAATTTATTACACATTTATTTACAAAAATTAAAATTAATCTATTTACACACACTTTATATTAGTTTAATCATTATTTATATTTAATCTTTTTAAGTGACCTGTTTATATAATTACTCTTCAAAGAACTAATCATCAAAATACGTTTCAAAGCTCCACCAACTGATTTGTTGCTTGCCTCTGATTTAACTATTAAGCCATTGATCTAACATTTAACCTGATGAAGTTCGGGACTTGTTGTGTAGAATATTTCATTAAAATCAGGCAATGACTCTCACTGGACAGAGCTAATTGGAATAATCATTAGAAGTTTCATGGCAGTAGTGTTGAAATGTATTGCGAAACCAATATACTTTCAAAATTGTACGTACCTTCAGGTTCCGAGAATCCACAGAGAAATAGAAAAACTTTAAAAGATGCAATTAACGGCTAAAAAAGTCAGCCCGTAGATGCAATCATCGATTTCAATTCTCGTGAATAACAACAGAATTATAAGTTTTTCAAAAGTTGCTTTTGTATTAAGGCTGTTTGTATGTGGGATCCACAATACAGACAGTGAAACAAAGTTACAGCTAATAGTTCGTTTTAATTTTTTTTTACAACTTAAAATTAAGCTATTCTTAAGCTATTCGTATTTATTAATTGAATCATTGTGTCTTTCTTAGCTCTTACTTGTTTTGCTAAATAGCTAGAGATAGTGAACATAGCAGCCATTGACAGAATGTTTTTAGAAGATAGTCTTGCTATGAATATTAATGGCTTTTTTACTTTTGTAATAAATATCTCACACTTTCTTTGTGGAATGAGGTATTTCGAATTTCCTTTTAGCTTTGCCTTTCTTAATTCCTTCCTATATTGGATTCTTCTGTAGCCATTTTTTACAGCGTCTCAAGGATAACGCTAAGATTTCCTTTTTCTCTCTCCGCATTCCTGAAATCTTATACATTTATGCATTTCTGGTTTTCTTTTTTTCCCCGCAGAATAACAGTCAGAGCGGAAGCGGAAATCTAATTTGGCTTCCTCCCTTTTCTTTCTTTCAGTTCTGGTAATGTTCTATCGCCTATGTTTTAGTCATGTGATATAAACGAAGCGCTTACTGCCTTTTTTTGTTTCTGTTTCTTTTCTTTTTAAAAAAAAATACATCATAGTCACAGAATGCATTTGTCTCTGACTTAACAGAATCTTCTTCACCCTTTACGTTATTAGACATCCGAACGAAAATGTAATAACAACCCAGAGGCTAAATAATCCAACAGATTATATACTGTATAAATATTTTTTTAAAGTTGAGCCTTTTTTTTAAGGTTTCAGAATTGTTTTTCGTTTATATACCTTCCCCTATCTAAGAGTCAGTGGTCGAAAATTGTGCTCAACTGATAACACTGGAACTTTTAAGAATTAATCTTCGAACTCTTAAGGAGGACTGATAGCAATTACAAGTGAAATAAAATCAAAATCCATTTCACAGAGTTGTGTCATTGCTCTCCAAAAACTTCCAGACTAGTTAGAAAGGTGGGGAAATGAGACGGAAGAACCGTAATAAAAATCTGAACTTTAATAATGAATAATAAAAGAAAGATTTTTATTCGCTTTGATAATATCAGGACTACAGGTAAAACCGTTAGAGGTCAGCAACTACTAAAATATGTTGCCATTAAAGGCCCACATTCACAAAATTTATACTGAATATTATATGAATCTAAAGCTTAGTAGTACAGTGAGTAGCATGAGTGCTTGAAATCGAAAATATTTCGGAGTTCGGATTTATCGGAAGTTTGGAAAATGGCATGTTGCAAGAAGTGGAAAATATATACTTTCATTACAGTTATTTTTTTATTTAACATAAAAAAAACATAAATACATAGCAAACAATTTTTAAATTTGTTTATTTATCGTCTTCGGAAGGAACATCGAAAGAGGTTCACGGATAGTGTGAATAGTTGGTCTGGCTTCATCCTTGATGGCGATGACTGTAGTCATCTTAGCCAAGCAGAGTAGCTATTGTGTAGTTTTTGACATCTGTTTATTACCTACCCTAGTCTAACTATATTCCAAAAATTCAATTAGAGAGAAATGTGATCACGGTTAATGTTTAATGGTCTGAGTAGGAACATAAAATATCAAAATTTTAGTTAATGACAAAAGGAATATCCTGGATTCCCTGTTGATAGAAGATAAACTCACCGGCTTTAAAGCTCCAAGCAATTAGCTTCAATTTATCTTTCTAATGTTTCTTAGGTGACCAATGTATCTCTCAGCTCAAGGAGAATGAAAGCGTACATATGCATTCACCTTACATGCAAGACATCATCTTGAAAAATTCTGGATTTCGGAATATTATGGATTTCGCAATTCCGGATAAGGGATATTCAACTATAATTAAGGCTAAAAAAACAAGACAAAAAACAAGCTCTCTTATTGATTTCGATACCATTTTATCTTACAAGAAAGAAACTAGGGACCAATTGTAAAACTTAATGGGAAAAAAAAATTATTGGTGATTTAGGTAAACATCTTCATTTCAAAACAAAGCTTTTGCTTCATATTTTCCTGTTGACATCAAAGCAGGAAATAATCTTTCATTAAAATGCAGACAGGAGTTTATGCTTGTCATTAGTTTTTAGTTATTTCTAAAAGAAACGTAAAGCAATTACACAACAGTGAACTAGAAAAAAAAAATCATGACAATTTCAATTATTTTAAACTCAATTGAAACTATGGATCATTATTTTATAAATACAGCCCTAACAGGCACTGTATTTATAAGATTTAAAAGAAATAATCTTGTACTGAAAGACGAAGCTACATGGCTGTCGTTTGTATTAACACTATTCAGAATCACTAACTGAAGACAATGGTTTAAAAATACATTTTGACAAAATAATATTATGACTAATTTAAGAGAAGTTAATATTTTAATTATCTCTGTAATCCGCAATTTTATTCAATCTTAAAGTTTAAGTATGGTTTCGTATACGATGAATAAATGAAGAAATATTAGCACATGTGAATCTTGCGCTGCATAAAGCAAATGTATTCTTACACATCGAAATAAAATATCGTCGGAAGTTTATTGATTACGTGTTCCTTCTGGCAAAACCTTCTTTACATTAAAATAACCTCAATATTTGTAAAATAAACAAGTTTAGGAAAGTTAGAAAAAAAAATTACAAAGATTGGCAAAAGGCTTAATGGCAAGTTCTACTCTCCATCTCGTTTATTTAGTTTAGGTTCGATATTGATTGTGTTAATGGGATTTAATTAATAGTATTTGATTTAATGATATTTAAAATTTGTTGGCTTCGATCCTATTCGTATTTAAACACTCTTCGATTAAATATATTTTAATATTTACCCAAATTTTAAATTTTTATTTTTATGGCTGTTTAATGTTAAAGAAGACATTCTTGTTGATTTAACTCAATTGCAATTCCCTTATTTCTTTAAGATTTAATGCCTTATCAGTTGCTTCGTAGACGAATTCCAAATTAAAGCGATGTTTAATTGATTTAGAGTAATTGCATTTGCTGAGGTTCTTGTGTGATTAGCGTGGATTCTGTGATTGGTTTTATTTATTCATTTAATTATTAATGGACCGTTGATTGGCGGCCTGTTTGGAAGCAGAGAATTTCCCTAAGAAAGACTGTTCTTTTGAAAAATGTCTGTTAAGCCCAGCACAAGAATAAACAAAAAGAATTGCCTTTTCCGATTCATTTTTACAGGGTGGATTAGGGAACAGCTGTTTCACTCTTCAACGAGATCATCAGCCCTAACCCGCCACCCTCGATGAAATGAATCAGAAAGGCGATGCCTATGGTGAGGTCAACAGCCAACCTGGCTATGGCCTCCCAAAGGCGAAAAGGCAATAAACAAAATTTCCAAAAAGCCGAGAGGCAGTATTGGAAATATTCCCTACAACTAGTAGGCGAAAAGCAATAAATAACAAAAACACAAAAAGGAAAAACAACAAACAAGGCTACATTTAAGCAAAAGGAAGGGTTAACGTGCTGACAAATTCACTGAAAAATGTCTGTTAAGCCCAGCACAAGAATAATAGGCATCGCCTTTCTGATTCATTTCATCGAGGGTGGCGGGTTAGGGATGATGATCTCGTTGAAGAGTGAAACAGCTGTTCCCTAATCCACCCCGTAAAAATGAATCGGAAAAGACAATTCTTTTTGTTTATTCTTGTGCTGGGCTTAACTGACATTTTTCAGTGAATTTGTCAGCACGTTAACCCTTCCTTTTGCTCAAAGACTGTTCTTTTGTTTTATGATAAAGTAAAAATGACTTTCATTCAAAGAAGTTTACTAAGAGCTGATGGATTTAATATTTAATGTGGTAAAAACAACCTAATTTAGTGAAATCGTTATGAATGGGTTATTCAGAAACTGAACATTGACGCTGATATCTCTTACCTTATTATGATTCTGTGTAATGTTTTCTTATTTATTTATTCTACTTATAATAAATAGCATTTCTTGTATGTCATATTTAAATTCTGACTCTTTACTGGTATATTTTGTGGTGTATTTAGTGGTGTATTATGTGAGTAACTGGATGCAAGTGCATATTTACAGATATTGATGAACCCTTTTATTTAAACAATAATGAGTAATTTGCTTTTTGTTTACCCTATTAAAAGCTTTCTTCTAAAAAGCAAATATTCATCCTTATAGATACGAAAAGATATGACAAGTTAATATCTGAATATCGTAAGTTGTTTTTGTAATTTTTCTCCAAAAAATTTTTTCTCTACATTTCTGTATTCTTTTCGTATCTATAACGATGAATGTTTACTTTTTACAAGAAAGCTTTTAATACTTAACTCATTATAGATTATTAGGATTTCTTGGATTTTTATTATTTTACATCAGAAATAAATGACAATTTCAAAATTATTGATTATGCTTAAATTTTAAAAGATAATCTGAAGTAGATTGAACTTATTTACCTGGAAATTCTACGCCTTCTAGCAATCCAACTGACAATTCTGTTGAAAAGCTTATTGTAAAAGGTATGGTTTTTAATAAATTTTAATAAAGAAAATAATAAACTTTCTTTATTAAACTTTTATTAAAAATCATGCCTTCTGTACTACTTTCTTCTATCAATAAGTTTTTAAACAAAATTGTCAGTTGAGGTCGTTCGGCTGAGCTCCATTTTTCTTAATTTTCATAATACTTAGTTAAAAATTGATAAACTGATACAAACAAATCATAAGATTCCATCTTTCAAAATGCCCAGTTGTCTCTTTATATTAAGAAATAATTGTTAATGCATTTATTACCCTACATTAATGCGACAAAGTTTTAACGTTAATTCTCTATTCAGAACTTGTTTATAACTTCTTCTTCTTTCCTGGCGCTACAACCATGGGTGGGTTTTGGCCTCTCGAACAACACCTCTCCACTTCAATCTGTCCATCGCTTTACTTTTCCATCCTCTTATTCCCATCACAACAAGGTCTGTGGCCACATTGTCCAACCATCTTGTTTTGGGCCGTCCTTTCTTCCTTCTAAATACAGTCTTCCTTTCAACATTCTCTTGGGCATTCGAGTCTCTGCCATTCTCTCTAGGTGTCTCAACCAATTTATTCTTTGTACTTTTATGAACTTCACCAGATTTCGTCCTTCAATCAGGTCATTTAGTTCATGATTGTAACGTATCCTCCATCTATCTTCTTCTTTGACAGGTCCATATATGCGTCGTAATATATTTCGTTCAAAGCATCTCAGAGCATTTTCATCACACTATGTTATGTCCAGGTTTCTGAGCCATACGTAACCACTGGGCGGATAATTGTCCTATATATCTTCAACTTAGTAGCTTTTTATATAAGTTGATTCCTAAACATCTGAATATTAGTATAATATGCTGTTGTTTCCAGCTTGTATTCTATCTTTGATACAACTGCTCATTTCGCACTGATTATTAATTAGGACTCCTAGATACCTGAATTGGTTCACACTTTCGAATATCTTACTGCCTATATTTATATTTGGAGAGGCTCTTCTAACATTTGAGGTGAACATTACCATGTACTTTGTCTTACTCTCGTTTACTAATAGCCCAATTTCTTCAGCTTCTTTTTCCATCTCCATAGACCACTAATAATTCAACAGTAATGACTTCAGATATTCTTCTTTTCTTTTGATGCCGTTAAAAGTTTTCATTCTATTCCGTGAAAAGTCTACTGACATCGAATGCACTTTTTGGTCATTCAGCATTTCTTCTTTGTAGAAATTTACTCTTAAGCAAAACATATATCTGTTACATTTTTATTGTTTAGTCTTTCTTACTTTTCGTGGAAAGATTAATGGTTTCTTCGAGTAAAAAAAAAGGAGAGATATTTTCCAATGAATTGATTGATAATTGTTGAATTTTTAATAAAAATTTATTAAAAATAAAAGAATTAATTCTAAGCTTATGCTTAACAAATTTGCTTAATTTGCCTGAAGTTGTTACGAAATGAAAGGATTTGTTTTAATTTGATTGCAGCTCTTTTGTAATAGTTTTTTTGCTTGCAACAATAACGAAAACCCACTGTTCTATGTTAGCTGTAGAAGTGGAGCTGATGAAAGGAGAACTTGCTGAATTGAGATGTGTTTCTCTGCCAGTCAGTTCATTGTTTGCTGATGCTCTTTCAACGGCTTGCTTTGTTTTCTTTGGTTCCTCTTAGTTTGCTCTGTCCTCTTGTTTGAGTGCCGTGTTCGTGACACCAGAGCCGAGGTCCAAGCCAGGCGCTCATAATTAAGGTAATTTCCTCTTGGGGTGAATTGTCTTGGTATTGGCAACAAGACAGAGCTATGCCAAACGCTTGCTTTGCTTTCATTGTCCGGGACCATTAGGTTAATTAGAGACGAACAACGCAGGTATTGCCAAACCCAATTGCTTTCCCACCCTGCCACCGCCTTAATCAATATTGCACAAATCGAATTACCTCCTAATTTTGGTTGATTTGCAAACTCCTGTCCTGTAGCGATGCCAAACACGCACTCAGGATTATCGATTTTCATCTTTACGCCCACCCCTTTCACTCGAAGGTACGTTTCTTATTAGCTTTGGTATACACACCCATCATTTCCTCTTTTCCGTCAGGAGAAAAAATTTTTGCGGGGGGGGGGGGCTGCATATTTCGTTTTTATTAATGTCAGAATGAAATACGCCTCCGCGGGTGGGGAATCTCATTAGCGTTTTATTCGTTGTACATTTTATTACTCAGAATGCGTGACAGTGAACATCCCACGCACCGTACACTCTCATTTCGCCGAAATTTGAGTGTAAGAGGGACCAAGAATGTTAAGCCTAATTAGTAAAATTCTAACCCAAAACAAGTTTTTGTTCATAATTCCTTTAAACAAGGGACATTTGTGTAGAAGGGTCGTTTGAAATCATAGTCAATAAACCTTTTTACAACAAGCTACAGCACTTTGTTTATATTCAAAAATTTTAAAGAAAAGAGAGAAAGAATTTATTAAATCATTACAACAATATTTACGAATATAATTAAATAACTAAATATTAAGAAATGCTTTGTTTTTCAAATTATTAAAAGAAAGGTAAAATATTCATTCATATTTTTCATAGAAATTTCTTTTGTTTTCTAAATTTAAATAGAAAACTTTAAACAAAAATATTAATTCTTCCTCTTTGTTTGTGTTTAGATGTTCCATTCTTTTCACAAAATTCCCCACTTTGATTGTATTGTTTGCTGAATTATATTAATGTATTTCAACGAATACAAGTATAAAATCGTTTATCCTTATATCTCTGCACACCAGCAGTTTTCACTTGCTTAGCAATTAAATAATTTCCTTTTAAATTACTTCGACTTTGTTTTGATGAATAAATAGTTTATTATTGTTTTGACAACAAAAATTGCATTGACAGTTTGCTGTTTCATGTGAAAAATCAAAAATTCTTAATTAAAAGTAATTAAGAAAAATTACTGGATTTACTGAGATATTTTACTTTCTTGTCTGTTCTTATTATTAAAAGTTATTTTTTTTTTTACTATCAGGACATTATCTCTCTGTTTTTGGCAGAGTAAAGTTACCACTTCATTACTATAGTACATAATATTTTTGTGTGTTAGATCGATAATTAATTACTGTAATTAATAATTTACAATAAAGTGCGGCTGTATCATTAACTACAAATAATGGAAATTAATATTATAATTCATCTAAGCCTTGAAGTTGATCCACTGACTGTCTCTGTTTAAGTTTTAGATGTAGGATTACTCCATTATTCGTGGTTATAAACTTCGATTAATAGCAAGAGTAATAGTCTTTAAAAGTAGGCGATCTAAAAACTTGTTATGTGTTTATTTTAATAAGTAACCAATATAATAAAAAAATATAAAAATTTAATTTAAATCCAATTCAGTCATATTTAAGTGCGTGAAAATTAATGGGTTACTTAACAGTTAATATCCGTTATTAGATTGCATTGTTTCTTTTCTAAAGCTTTCTAATGCGAATTTGCAATTTCCGGAGATGAATGTAGATACTGTATTTCCAACGGCTAAGAAGTTATATCCTAATAACTTTGTGTAAAAGATGTACAAACACCTACACACAGTGATTTGCTGATCCTCACTTCTCTACGTAGGCTAAAAAAGATAATTTGAAATTTCAGACAGTACGTATAACAAATAATAAATTTAACATACTGTGAAACTTGTTAGATTTACATATGAAACTTGTTAGATTTACATGTGAAACTTGTTAGATTTACATGTGAAACTTGTTAAATTTTCATTTTCTAATACGTACTACAACTTCATACTTTGAAGTTTACATATAATTCGCAGTTCTATTGCTCAATGCTGCTGTTTCCCATCGAAAAATATGCTCTTTTGCTAACAACGACTAAGTGCCACGGATTCGAATAAATATGCGTAATATAAATAATACATATAAAAGATTGAAAGATGCTCTATTGTTTTGTACATGCCATTTCATTTTTTCTTGGAGTTTCTTAGAACTTGTTCAAAGATATTAGAAATCAAATCTTACAGTATCTTTTCGGCCTCGAAAAACACTTTTTCTTTCTCTCACTTTAAAAACCGATTTAACAAAATAGACCTATTATTTGAAATTACTTTTTAAAAGATTTATCATTAAAATTTGAAACCAATGTTCATTACTGACATCTCAAGACAACCTCTTTCACGCTAACTTCATCAGTTGATAGTAGTCAGAATGAACAAGCAGGACTCATAATGGAGGTGAATTGACGTGGCAATGGGAAGACAAATGGAACCTCGACATTTGTTTATACAATTTTAGGCGCTTTTTATGTTGAGGTTCCATTTGTCTTCCCAGTGTCACATCAATTCACCTCCATTATGAGACCTGCTTGTTCATTTTGACTACTCTCAACTGATGATCGCCAAGTTAGCGTGAAACAGGCTGTCTTGATATGTCACAAAGAACATTGGTCTCAAATTTTCATGTGTTTAGACATTTTTAGGCGCTTTTTATTTATTTAAATGCGCATAAGAAATTCATTGAGGCTAGCAGAGCCCAGCACATGAATTTTCTTTTTCTTTACTTTTAATTTGTTTTTAGGTTTTTAGTGTAGATTTATGGAGGTTCCATTTCTTTTCCCACTCTACTTCAAATACACCTCCGTTATTAGACCTGCTTTGTTCATTCTGACTTCTCTCAACTGATGATCGCCAAGTTAGCGTGAAACAGGCTGTCTTGAGATGCCAGTTTGAACATTGGTCTCAAATTTTAATGTGTTTATGCATTTTTAGGCGCTATTTATTCATTTAAACGCGCATTAGAAATTCATTGAGGCTCATGAATTTCTTTTTTCTTTATTTTAATGTGTATTATTGTTTTTAGTTTAGATTTGTGGAGATTCCATTTGTCTTCCAAGATTTATCATTACTATAAAAAGTCTCTTCGTCATGTATTAAATATATTTCTTCTTTAAAGTTCTTTCCAAATTTCATACAACTACAAATGATATTTCACAGAAAATGAAACTGAAGGAGACCAAAAGGGAGTTTGTGCCCAGAATTAGTAAAGTTTACAGAAAATTTAAGGTATTTCTTTTTCAGACACAAAAGTATTGTCAGTGAGATATAAGTGGTTGACTCAAGAGTTTCCTGAGTTGAAAAAATCTTCTTTCCTGAACTTTACTTTAAGAATGACGAATGGCTATGAATATTGAATGAATGTGTTAGAACACCACTAGGTAATAAAGAGCTAACTGATTAAAGGTTATTCAGTTAATAGTACCGCCTTGTCTTATTTCCAGGACTCAGTGTTGAATAAAGACGATAAATTTAAATAATTGATATCAAAAATATTTGTTTATGTTGAAGGATATGGCTTATTATTTATTGTTTTTAAGGCCATTGAGATCGTTGATAACTTCAGTGTGTATACATTGTTGCTACTGTTATTAGATCTTATTATTGTTGTTCTGAATTTCGTAAATGAAAATTTGAAAAGCAGAACGATGCTTCTGTAAAATATCGTTTGTAGTTTTATGAAATTTGGAAAGGACTTTAAAGTAGAAATATAGTTAAGATTTATCATTATCGACCTAAATCTATTATGCCCCCAAAAACGAATGTAGTACTGAAGTATTCTAAACAAAATCTTAAAAAAATATAGGGAAAATTAAATCATCCAGATGTTAATCTTCGGCATAGAATAAAATTAAGACTCAATAATAAATTAAGGAACAAAATGCTTGAAAAAAAGTGCTTACATATCCTGAACCAGTAAACATCATCCTAGCTTGTTATTCTGGGAAGTTTCAAGCGGTTCGTATATGTCAATGACACCGTCATCTGCATCTATGAAACTGAAGGAGACCAGAAGTGAGTTTGTGCCCATAATTAGTGAAGTTTATAAAAAAAATTAAGGTGTTTCTTTTTCAGATACGGAAGTATTGTCAATGAGATATAAGTAATTGACTCAAAAGAGTTTCCCGAGTTGAAACTCTTCTTTTCTAAACTTTAATTTAAGAATGACGAATGGCAATGAATATTGAATGAATGTGTTAAAACACCACTAGTTAATAAAGAGCTACCGGATACATATTGGCCTTCCTCATTAGATTTTTAAAGTATTCAGCATTGTTCAAGTAAATGAAACATGTCTAGGATAAGAAACTAAAATGTTTCAAGAAGATGTATGGTTAAAAAATAGTCTATTCGCGACATTTAACGTTATATTAGGCAAGATTTACTTAACTCGATGTAGCAATTTGTCTAAGCAATGTACAGAGCAAATTGCTCAACACCCTAGGGAAGCATGGACTTCTGAGTCCCCTTTTGAATAAGTTATCAAAAGCGTAAAGTCCCATTACTTCACTAATGCCGCCTGGATCTTACAACATTTGAAATCTTCACGCTCGAGACCCCTAAAGCTGACGCCTATTTGTAACGTCATTGGTGCACTACCAAGCGTTGCGTTCGCGGTGTATTTGCGAATAGCGCGGCCTATGTCATTATCGTCGTTTTCCCAACCAAAAAAGGAAATAAAGCTTTCTCTCATTTCATCAGTTTTCGCGGCAATGCTATGTAGAATGGATCTTCTCATCAACGACGAGAGGTTATTTGTAAATTACTTATTAATTAGTAAACGATAGGTGGAGTATTGTACTATGCCTTTACGTGATATTCTTCAAGTTTGATAATCAGTGACGTGTGTTTTAGAGGGTGGCCAGGACTTGTTTTGGGAACGGCGATCGGAACAAAAGATGTCTTAACAGTAAACCTTTTTCTTTTTAATAAATCAGTGTATTCGAATATGAATAGTGCATTTTAATTAATGCAAAGAATAAATATAGTGTAGAATTACAATTTCCTCTGTCAGTTTATTTTAGAAATCCTAGATAGTAAATATGTAGATATTTCGGCGAGAAACAAGACGACAACATCACGCTTCCCTTTGTTTCTTTATTTTTATTTATAAACCTCTAAAAGCCCAACTATCTTTTTTTACACGTGTTTACTACATATCTTCACTTCGATAAGTAAACGCTTATTAATTTTCACTTAGAAATTAAAGAGAAAAGTAGATCGAACGAGAAAATGGCTGCCAATTTCCTCGTTTAAGCAACACAAGTGTTTCATGATTGGCTATCTGAAAATGTAATTTTCCCACCATTCTCACACAGCAATGTGATTGGCCTCACGCTCATTCTGCTGCTAGTTACTCATGATCTAGTAACATTCTTCTCGTCTGACGTGAAAAACTACTGCTGGACTTTCCGTCTATCAGTGGCATATGCTCGTTGGGCTTCAAAGTTTGAGACTAAAGCCACGATTGTCTGCCCAAAAACTGCTGTTAACAGTCTGAGTAGAAGATTAAAAGAAATGGCGGATTTTTGTTAGATGGTGATGTGTTCAGATTGCGGCCACTCACTATAAGGGAATGTGTGTCTGGTTTTCTAGAAAATTGTGGTGTCTGTAAAAGAGGAATATGACGTTATTTGATGAGATATCTTACTCTTATTGCAGATCGATTCAAGGAAAGAAGCAAAGCTATTTAAAAAGAAAGAAATCTTCAAAAAAAATCTTTAACAACATTAAAGGTTTCATAAAAAAATAATGAATAAACAAATTGCTTCGGAAACATTTGGGAAGTGATCCATATAGTAATTCGCCAGTTAATGAGAAAATTTTTTTTGATTTTCTTTGCATCCTTTTCTTTTTTATTTTAATGCATAGAATTAGTTTCACCCATACTCTGACCCTGTTCGCTATAATCGAAAGAAATTGAATTCATCTGGTCTGATCCTGCCTCTCTTCCGAAGAACAGAAAGAGCGCGGCCTGAATACAGATGCTTACTTTTGTCCCAAGCTCTGACTTCTCTGTTCAGCAACGGAGTTGTACAGCAAAACACCCACGGAGATTACTGTAACCAATTCTAGATGCATAATACATGTCCCTTATTGCTAACTAAGTACAAAGCGTTAGGGACCAACGATCTACTGTTTTAAAAATACTGTATCTTTGCTATTTTATATTCACGACTTCTACCATTACGACTTATACAACAAGTGAATATAATTTTGTGCTAAAGCATAAATTTGAGGGGGACCCTTAATAAAAAAAGGAAGTACATTATCGTAAGGAAGAAATTAAATCAAAGTTAGGAAAAAAATAAAGAAAGCATTAGGAGAATAAGAAGAAGAAAAATAAAGAAAGCGTTAGGAAAATGAAAAGAAAAAAAATCCACTAACAATGAGAAAAAAGATTAATAGGAGAAAAAAGAACCCAGTACATATACGGATTCGATCCGACAACCTTCATCATATGAGTCCGAGACTTTACCGATCAAGCTATAGCTGACAACTGAAATTTCTAACATTTAAGCTAATATCGGAAATCCAATGAAAACAATGCCAAATATGTCGAACAAGGAGGGAGGTGAATAGAAAATATTCTATTCCTACGTTGTTTGGGCCTCTAAACAGGATGGTGAAGTTCGTTTGTCGATCCGATCTTCCGTTCGGGGGTTATTAGAGGTGGGCAGACACGGGCGGACGGACAGGACTAATGCAATAGCTATCAATTTTGATCGCTATCACTATAGCTCCGAAATGGGTCGTTAAAAAAACGATTTCAGTACATAATCTAAAAAAAAAGAAAAAGGAAACTCCAAAATCAGATATCTAAGCTTGTTGTTAAAGAAATTCAGTTTCTCTTATGTTCCCTATTAAAAAAAGAGCTTTTGACTGTATTACATTCCAGGAAATTATTCCTACGACGAAATTTTAACTTATTAATGTGTTTGTAAACTGATAATAAATAATACTTTAATAATATTTTGATCTTAAAAATCCATTGATCGTGTAGTAGAGAATAAAAATCACGAATGCAATTAACCGATCTAACTAACAATGTAATATTCTAAATACAGAAGATTATTAGATTGATAAAATATCAATTATTGGAAAAAAAGTATATTGCGTAAGTTGAAATTTCGGTAGAAACACGTTCATTAACAGATACGAGGCAATGAATGTAGAAAAAGTTTCGATATGTAAATAAGATTTATCAGAGAATTAATGACAATTTTTTTTTTGTTTAATTACATATTTATATTAGTAATCATTAACTTCAAGTTTTGAAAGGTTTAAGTTTTTTAAAAAATAAGTCAGTTCTGTAAATCCAAAATTAATGATGAGTAAAACAGTGAAACTTCGAAGCATTGAGTTGCAAAGGACAGTTGTAGACTGTTGACAAACGCATTTGTTATTCTGTTACTTTCATTGGCGTTGTTGTATAGATTAAAGGCTTAGTTTGTCTTCATTTGTGGTTTCTGAAGATTTCCTTTGAATTTAGGAAAACACTGAAGAGAATTGTAAAATTAAAGCTTTGGAGTCATTGCCTGCAATTCTCTGAATCAATGGACGATATCAAAGACTCAGCTCATTAATATTGTAAAAGGAAAGCCAGAATTTCCTGAATATTTTATGAATAACTCCTTAGATTGTCACAATGCGAGCCAGTTTATCTATAACAGAATTGATTTTCCTTCATTTTTTGGCTTTAGGTTTTATATTTAAAAATAATTAAACAGCAAGCATTTTATTAACATTATTTTTAGAAAATTACAAAACATATATTTTTATAATTTTTGGTAAATATATACGCATGTATTTAACAAATTCTTTTATTCTTTTTTATTTCTAAGAATACATTTTTTAATAAGATTTTATTTTATTTAATTTATTTTTGTTAATTAAACGTCTTATTGTGTTTTTTTGTGTCTTTTCTATTAGCATTTATTAGCATTTGTATTAATTCTTAATGTTTATAACTAAACGTGTCTTGATGATTACTTAACTAAAAAACCAACAGCAACTTAAAATTTAGTAATTAATATCCGCTTTTAACTTGTTTATGATTTCAGCAACATTTTTTTTAGGATAGTTAGATAAACCCAAAGGGATCTATATGGGATAGGTTTTTTTTTCTTCAAATGATAAAAAGTTAATAATCATAGTTAAGTGAAATTTAATTAAAAAATAAAATAATCAAAAAGCTTTAAAAGAAATTATAAAAATTATAAAATTATAAATTATAAAAAATAAAATAGTCAAAAAGTTTTAAAAGAAATTATTAAAAATTTAATAAAAAAAATTTGAAGATTTTGTGTTTAAAATGAAAACGTTTAACTTTCTGTAAGCCTGCTATAAATATTTTAAAGTATCACAAATACTTACATACTAAAAGGTATATAAAACTAAACATCATTTTTATTATTTGCAACCATCAAAGTGCACTATAAGATGTTAAAAACATTTCAAAAGCATTTAAAAAGCTTACTAACATGATATTTCGAGGCTCATTAGAATCGAGACTCCTTTCTCAAATAAACGTTCATCGGAGCATCAATTTGTTCAATCACCGTGGATTCTTCGAAATGCGAGTCTCGATACAAACGGGCCTCGTCATGTTAGTAAGCTTTTTAAATGTTTTTAACATATTATAGTATGCTTTGATGGTTGCAAATAATAATTAAATCTGCACGTTAAAAATGAATGCAATAAATACTATTTTATTTTAAATTTTTCACATCTGTGAAATGAAGTGTTCTTATTATATAGTTTTATATCAATGGATCAGTTCGTTTATTATTGGGATGTGCTATTTTGGATGAGATCAAGAAATATTCACAAATTTAATGAAAATGTAATAGAAATGAAAATATATAACAAACAGAATAAGTTGTTATCTAATTAAATGTCAAAAAATCAGACTTATGTTCAAGGCATAAATTATAATTCCAAAGGATTTAATGATGACGTAATATTTTAAGGAAAAAGAAAACAAAGCAATATTTAATTTAATATTTAATTGAATCCTATCAACAACTGAACACTGATTGTTAGGAGCAACTCGTGCATTGCCTTCATTTATGTTAACGTTTCATTTACGTGTATTTTAATGTTACTATTTGTATTCGAAAGAACCATTCAAAGAGAAATTACTATCGTAAACTACGCTCTAAGATCGTAATGCATTCAAACGAAACGCAAATAATACAGACAGAATATTGCTGTACTCTAAATATTGGAAATAAACTCAACGTCTGCTTTAATATTAAACTAAAAGTGAAAATATGATTTCCCTTTTAAAAAGCAAATTTGTACAAAAAAGAAATGAAAAAGAGAAAATATTTTTAGGACAGGACCAGTTGAATAATTCTGCTAGTTTACACTTTCTATGTTGCGGAGCTTTTTTTTCTCCATATAAATTCGCTTTCTCAAAGATTTTATTCAAAAGAGTATTAGCTTCAACTGCCTCCCAGGAAGCTCATAAATCATCCCGAATTTTTCGTTTTCTTAATGTTTTAAGGCATATAAATTGATTTGTCGTCCTGACGACTTTTGATTCCGATAATCCCTAAAGCAAGATCGATTCCGCCATTTTTTTCCCTCTTTCCGCTGCGAGTTTCATGTCATCTATTATATGCTTTACGAGTTGACATTTCTAAATGGGTTTCGTTCACATGACAGTCTCCTCTCTCTCTCTGCCTCTTTTATTCCACCCTCTTTCGAGTGGGTTATTTAGTACAGAGCCCTAAGAGATATTTTCGCAGGTGAATATCCGCTGCAAAGGCGCCTTCTATCTTTGTTATGGCTCGTGACTCCAAGTTCGACGGACGAATTCTGATCCGTACATGACCACAATGAATCGACGTGATCAGCGGCTTAAGGCCGGCTGTCCGAAAGCGACAAGAAACGGCTGCGTTTAATGCCATCCACCTGCTGAGTGGGAGTCGTTCCCTTCTCCACTGCGCTGTAGGTGGTATTCGAAAGGCGCGACTGGCGTTCGGCCAATAGCAGTTTAATTTGGTCCCTGATGATTGTTGTTGTTATTGTCGGTGTTGATTCTCTTTACCGTACACTCCAATTCCCAAGACACGCGCCCCTTGTTTCGCTTGACGCCAAATCATGCATCAAACACCACTCCCACCTTTTGTCACCATTGCCAAGTGAGAAAATGCCATAAAATGCTCATTTGTTTTTGTGTAATCTATTAGAAACTCCGCCGTTGTTGTTTAACAGCCATTTCGTTGGTCATCTATTGTAATAGACGTAAAATAGGTACAACATATAATGTCTGTTACTATCTGAAACAAATTAGCGGATAAGTAGTCTCTGCATGAAGAAAACAGCAAAACAATTCATTTAATTCGATTCACTAATTAATTCAAATTAATTCTACATTTAGGGTAACTCAAAACATACATTTCCAAAAAACACATTTAGAATATCATTCCTGATTAAATTCTTTTGAGAACTAAGAGTTAGGACTTGATTGTTACGATATTGATTGATGTATTTGAAATCACTGTATATTTTAGATAATCAAAATTTTGAGATATAGTAGGAAAAATGCACCAAACAAAAAATTACCGATTTTACTTAAAGTACACATTTCAATTCATTACAATAACCTAAACCTTTACGAATCTTTTGTTTGAGAAAGCATTATACTATAATAACATTTATTTCAGTGATTTCTATTGAAATACTAAAAATGTCTTGTAAATGGATGAATATGGATTCTGTATTAATTAACATTAAGTTAAGCTAAATGAAAAATAAATTATTCAATGAATAGTCGATCATTTTCAGGTTTATTGCAGTGCTGCATTCATTATATCGTAGTGTTGAATTCCTTGATCGCTTAACAGACAGAGATAATTCTGTGCATTAAATCTGCAATTAGCTGTACTCTTTCCAATAAGAGACATTTATGTTATTGTCGTTTTATTCTAAATTGTCGTTCCTAATTTTCTTGGAGAATCAGCTTATCAATTTAAATAAATGTTCGTTATTCATAAGATTAAAAAACAAACAAGTAAAAAAATCCCGAAGTCTTAATATTTGTCATACCTTAATAGATTCTATTTTGAGATATCTTTAAGCTTTTAAATCAGAATTTCTCTGAATAAAGCTATTTGTTCAAAAAAAGTAAAAAAGGGCAGCACATTGAATAAAGAAATTGCCTTTCTGGATTAATTATGAGATTGAATCGGGAACGGCCGTTTCGTCCAGCAAGGGACTCAGCAGGCCGATCCGCCCTCCCCAATAAAAAACGGCCGTTCCCGATTCCCTCTCATAATTAATCTAGAAAGGCAATTTCTTTATTCATTGTGCTGCCCTTGTTTTCCTTTTTGATTAAATTTCCAGCACGTTAAATTTACGTTTTAAAGCTATTTGTTTTTCAACTATAAAAAAAAAATTAAAATTATTGCTTTATCCAAAATTCCAAATAATCCTTATCTTTCTAAACTAAAGGTTATTATTCCTCATCTTTATAAGTCGCTTGGTGTCCAGCCATTCGCATTTTTTTTTCCTAAAACTCAAAAGTATTCGTCTTTAAAACTTTGTAAATTGCTTGGAAAGGAATTCTCTAAGAGATTGGTCTCCTTTTGAAACAGCTGTTTAAAAAAAATAAAAGATTTTGAAAGAATCTTTCCTGATACCATTAGAAGTAGAATTTTCACTTAAAAATGGCTTAATACAAACTTAAGAATTTATTTTTTCGTGTTTCCAAATTGCTTATGATGCGATTTTCAGCCTGAACTGTTCTAGCATAAGAAAGTTCGCGAAGGAAAACCGAGAAATATGTTTACATCCATTATTCATCATGCATTATTAATTATATTCAAAATATTGTAGGAATGTTCAATAAAGTTAGAAACAAATAATTTCAGCATCACATGTTTATGCATTTAAGTTTGGGCATTTAAGTAAATGCATAAATCTTGCACTGTTAAATAACGTATAGTAACTAATTATAACGGTATTAGTGATATCCAAAATTAAAGGTAATATCACAATTTTTCATCATTTATTGTCACATCATTTTTGTGACCAAAAACATTAAGAAACATTATTGATTCCTACTTAAGTATTCTTTAATTAATGAAGACTTCTCATTTAATACAACTGTAATTAAATCCTTCATTATCAAATTATTCATAAATAATTATATATAAATGTATTCAAACATCATCATCTTAGCATGAAAAAAATGGAATTTGCCTTATTGATATCTATTTCGGACATGATGAAATTAGATGTTGCTTATTTTGTCCTAGGAAATACACTAGTTATTTACTGTTGTTCAATTAAATTGATTTTACGATTTTCTCGCACCTGGTGGCGTTTTGTTCATAAAGTTGATTTATGGTTTTATTATATACTACTTTATGATCTAACCTACAAAGGAAAGTGTTACTCATAAATATTGTACAATGACTCGTATTACTGAAGAGATGATGCTGCCATTGTGGTGAAGATACGTTTAATACTGAAAAGGCTGTTTAAAACGGAAAGACGTGCAATTAGAAAATCGTAGGCTTGATTTACAGAAAAAGTTCACAATTGAGGTGCAGGAATTAGATATACAAAATGATCAGTTTTTTCATGCAGTTGTAGACATGAGAAATTTATCTGCAATTTTAATTTCTACTTTTGCTGTAGCTAGTCTGTTTTGATTGCGGTTGACAGAAGCGAAAAAAGCTCAAGAATTGCTTATCATTTAAGACAACATAATATGTTAGAAACATTGCTTTAATAATCCTTAATTGTTTTAATTTCTTTAGTAGAAGCCGATATACCTGATGAATTTAATACACAATATAAAATACAAACAAACCACGACCTCGGTTTCTACTTCAACGAGAAGTCTTTTTCATGTCTGAAAAACATTAAATTTCATTAAGAGTAATCAGATGTATCGGCTTCTTATTACTGATTATTAGAAAATGTACAGTAGACGTAAAGACTAATTAATATTGCTCTACTTCCTCCGAATCGACCATTAATGAAACATTATATTCTCAGTTTTTCGATGCAATCGGTGATAAGGTCAATGCATCCTTTAATTCCCATGAATCTTTTAGAAACGTAAAATTGGAAAAGTTCTCAATATATTATCAAAATTAGGCTACTTATTTGGAATTAGAAATCTTTTCCAGGATAAGGATAAGGATAAGGATATATAGAGGGTCGGCTATTTGCCGTTTGGTCACTCAGACCATATGTTTGGGTCCATTGTGTCCCCTCATAAAACATTGATGACGTCAATGATTATTCTTCAACATAAGGTTGAGTTTCTGTGGTCATAAAGAGTCCTGTTGACTTACAGAAAGATAAAATGACCTTAATATTAAAAGTGGAGATGTTTTCAGTGGTAAGACGAATTCTACCAAAGATCTCCCATCTGTTCCTAGCTAGAGCTGGACAGAAGCATAGAATGTGTTCAGGAGTTTCCTGATCCATTCCACATTTCCTACATAAATTGCTTAGGGAAATGCCTAGAATATGTAGGTGTCTGTTAAGAGTACAGTGTCCTGTGAGAACTCCTGTAATCATCTTACAATGTTTCCTGTCTAAATTTAGGATTGACATTGCAAGGTGATGGTCAGGCCTTTTAATAAACAACTTGGCCTGCCTCATACCATGCGAGGCAATCCAATGTCTATGGAACTGTTTTCCCAGGACAGTTCCTAGTAATCGTTTGCCTAGATCGAACGAGAAACCTAAGAAGGGTTCCGGGCCAATCGGAGTCAAAGATGAACCCCTTTTGGCCAACAGGTCCGCTTTCTCGTTTCCATCAATGCCTAAATGCCCAGGAACCCAGAACAGATTAACCAAATTTCTCCTGGCTAGGCAGGATAGCGCCTCCCTACATTCAGCAATGAGCTGAGAGGAGCAAACAGAACTGCTCAGAGCATGCAAAGCTGCTTGACTATCTGAACAGATATAAATAGTCCTATTGACATAATGACGGTTGAGGTTTTCATATGCACAGAAGAGAATAGCATATACCTCGGCCTGAAATACTGTGCAGTGGATCCCGAGGGCTTGGAAAAAGCTAGCCCTTGGTCTCAGCCCATATATTCCGGCTCCCGTCTTGTTTCCAATCCTGGATCCATCCGTGAACCAGACAATACTCCAGGGGGGTAAAAGATCATGTCCTTTAGCAAGCCATTCTTCCCTGCTAGGAAAGTGAATGGCATAGTTAGGTATCATGTTGAAATAGGAAGTCAAAGCAGTTCTGAGAGAGAGCATGGGACAGAGGTCCTGTGCTTCCCTCCAGATACTGGAATGATAAGAGGTGTTATTACACCATTTGCCTTGAATTACCAACCTAAAGGCGGTTTTTCTGGCTTGATGCTCGATAAAGAGATAGAGAGGAGGCAGATCCAAAATTGCCTCCAGGGCGGCTGTAGGTGCTGTCTTTAAAGATCTGGTGATCCCTAAACAGGCTAGACGCTGTAGTCTGCTTAAGAGCATCCTAACAGTCTTCAACCTTGTTCTGGTCCACCAGACAATAGCTGCGTAACTTAATGCAGTTCTAACCAGGGTCACATACAGCCAATAGATAACCTTTGGCTGAAGACCCCATGAGCATCCAAAAGTCCTTCTGCACATCCAAAAGGTGGCAATGGATTTCTTGATGTTTGAATCTAAATGTTCTTTCCAGGTCAGTTTCGAGTCAAGAATAACTCCAAGATACTTGACACTTTTGGAAAGATCAATTTGTTTGTTAAATAGGTTTAAATTCGGAGTTTTCCCTATCTTTCGTTTCCTAGTAAAGAGGAAGCTTTGCTAGGATTGACCTTAAGAGCAATACTGCAGCACCAGGCCTGTACACAGCTAAGAGCCCTTTGCATGAGCTCAAAGACTGTACCAGGATCTAGGCCACAAATAAGGATAACAAGGTCATCAGCATAGGCTTGGGAGTAGAAATCAAGTTTCTGAAGTTCCTCAAGAAGGGAGTCCATCACCAGACACCAAAGCAGTGGCGAGATAACCCCTCCCTGAGGACATCCTTTCATAGCCTTAGTTGAAATAGTGTTGCCAGAAAGGTGTACACAAATGGTGCGAGTTGAAAGCATATTCTTAATCCCTTTAATAATAGATGAATCAATACCATGCTGTTCAGCTGCATTACAAATGGAGTCATAAGAAGTATGATCAAATGCTCCTTCTATATCTAGAAAGGCGCCAAGAGCCATCTGCCCATGAGACAGAGAACGTCTATCCTATGTACCAGATGGTGTAAGGCTGTTTCGGTAGAAAGTCCTTTCTGATAGGCATATTGCCTGCAGTGTAGTGGATGTTTTAGAAGAACTACATCCCATAAATATCGATCAACTAATCTTTCCAGAGTCTTCAAAAGAAAAGAAGAGAGGCTGATTGGTCTGAAGGATTTGGCAGAGGTGTAGTCAGACCTTCCTGCCTTAGGAATAAAAACAACTCTTGTCTTCCTCCAGTTCATAGGAATATAACCCAGTGCCAGACAAGAGCGATAGATATGTATAACGGGAGATACAATAATTTCCATTCCATTTGAAAGAAGGGCTGGAAAAATCTCATCCTCTCCTGCTGCTTTGAAAGGTTTAAAGCTAGCGATAGCTTGTTTAACCTTTTCATAAGAAACAATGCTTTTGGTAAGAGAAAAATCCTTGCTCAAAGTTGCATGTTGAAAGGAGAGTTGCATGCTCTCGAGTCCGGGAAGTGAAACTCCAATAGGTGTCTAAAAGCCTCTTCCTCAGAAGATGCATAGACCCCACTGGGCAGTAACAACGATCCCAGTTTCGTCTCAGAGCTTTTGGATAAAGCCTTGGTGAGCCTTGTGGCCACAGGCAAAGATCCTATGTTGTTACAAAAAGCTCTCCAGGATGTTCTTTTAGAGTGCCTAATGGCACGTTTATATTTCTTTTGAGATTATTTGTAAGAATCCCAAGCTTGCGTGGTACCCGTAAGTTTTGCTTTGTTGAGCAATTTACGGGTCTTAGACCGGAGTCTATCCAAAAATGGATTCCACCAGGTAACATTGTTCCTTCGTTTACTACGAAGTGGACAGTTCTGCTGATAAGCAGAGATGAGGGCATTTGAAAGAAAGCAAACAGAGTTTTCTATGCCAAACTCATCACGGTAAAGAGCAGGAAAACCTGCCATGTTACGTTTAAGATCTTCCTTATAGAAAGCCCAGTTCGTAAGTCTTGGGTTTCTAAACAATTCTTCGCTGAGCACCTCCGCACTCAAGAAAAAAGAGCACAAGAAAAAAGAATATGTCGGTGGTCCGACAAGGAGACCTCTTGGGAGACCCTCCAGTTGCGTACCTCAGTCCTAAGACCTGTGGAAGCAAGGGTGAGGTCCAAAACTTCTTCCCTATATGGAGTAAAGAAGGTGGGAACTGAACCAACATTTAAGATGTCCAGATCAGTGGAAGATAGGAACTCTAGCAAGGCCTCCCCTCTGGTGTTGATATCGCTACTACCCCACACAATGTGGTGTGAGTTTGCGTCACATCCCAGAAGAACGGGCAGTCCAGAGTTCATACAGTAAGAAACCAATTTCTTTACCTCCAGCGGAGGCGGATCAGAGTTTGGTTCATGAGCAAAGTAAGCAGATGCAACAACAATGTCGCATCTGTTGTTTCTTGGAAATCTGATTGCAACCAGATCCCTGGTACAGAATTCCGAGAGGAGGAAAACATTCCTGTGCTTGGTAAAAATACAAGCACGTGGAGTGGTCAGTGACTGACAAAAATCACTCGAGCTCTGTGATTTTTTTGGAAAGAACCGCAGTAGCCGCTGAACAGTGCTGAAAATTTATCTGTAAAAAAGAAAAAGAACAAGACATAATTTAAAGCACGTTGCCCTGGATATGGATGTCTTTGGAGGTCTCTTCTTCAGAGCCCTCCATTGTTATAATATTAATTTCCATACAAGAAGGAAGTATTGAGGAAGCACACAGATGCCCTGCGGAGAGCCCCCTTGCGCAGGGAAGGCCCTTTTTTTATTTACTCCAGGATTCGGCCTGGTTTCCCAGAGACACCGTTGAAGACACTTTAACCCCAGTGCCATCCATCCATCGGCACGGTCCGCTTGACACCTTAGATTGGGGGGGGAGTCTGGTTCGGGGTGTAGAGCACTGCCTCGCCTCACACAGTGTCCTCGGACCCCGCGGAGACGAAGAGTTCCACTATCCACCACCCGTGGACCCGCCAGGTTGCTGACATCCCGAAGCTCCCGGTTACAGTCCAATGACTATCACCCGGCCTGGAATCTTTTCCAGGACAGGATTTAGAAATTTCTGATACAGAAATTATTTATAATATACATATTCCTCAAATTTTTGCATCGTTACGTGAAAAGACAATTATTAATTCAAAATTTATTGGGCAACATGAAATGCTTAGTAAGATAAGAAAATACGTACAGACGACAGTACGATTTCTGTCTTGGAAGAGATAAATAACTAATTTCACGCAATTACTCGTGAGTTACAGCTTTTGGTGGAGATCTTTAAAAATAGAAAAGACTGGAGGATGTGGTAATGTATAAATAATAGTGAAGAGTTTGTGTAACTAAAAAGCGTCCCGTATGTATAAAAGTGTAAACAGAGTATTTACGTTTACAATTACTATAATTCTATGCAGTAAGATTAACACTAAAAACTTAATAATATGAATAGACTAGACTATAAAAAAAATAATGGTTCAGCAGCTTGAACCATTATTTTTTTTTAACTGTAAGATTATGTCTCTTATTGTAAAAAAACGGATTTCCTATTCCTCCTACTTATGGGGGAAACCGAAATTTTTTTGAAAATACGAAAAGAAAAATTACTATCTTTAAATTTGATTCTTTAAGTTTAAGGCTTTTAAGGATTAAAATGAATAATCATACGAACGACGTTAAACCCTTTCGCCTTGTATTTTACGCTTCGTTTAATTCTTCTTTTGTTAATTTAAATCTATTTTATCGAATGAGCATTTGAAAATTGATGGTGTATAGGTTATTTAATCTGTTAAAATAACTTTGATTTTCGAGTGATTTGGTGAATGACAGTTTTAGAACAATTCCACGAATGGTAATTGGATGCAAAAATTCTTATCTTTTGATTCTGAATATGAAGATAGAAACAGCTGTAGTTTCCTCGTGTTTTGATCGAAAATGAGTCACTGAAAAGAAAATATTCGTGAGAAGAAAAAGAAAACGAGAGCGAAAGAGAGGCGAAAGCAAGACCCGCTTTACCTAGTAGGATGTGTCGGGAATGTTAATAACTTAATTGTCTTTATGGAAGACTTAAGACGGAAATGGAGTTGCCCGAGGGAGGGGGGAGCGTTTTCCAGATGACAGAGACAGTGAGTTGCATAAAGATGAGAGTTTAACAGGTGACAGTCATCTGCCCCAATCTCACGGCGAACCTTAAGTTCCCAAGGTTATGTAGCAATGGATGAGGCCACGGAGAGACATTGCATTAATTGCGTTTAGTTGCCCCTGAAGCAGATTCCTCGCTACCCCAATTCCTAGATTCCCGAGAGGAAGCTGTCTCACTCCTCGGAGGAATACATTTTCCAATGCCTTTTCTATGAATGTCAGGTCATAATAAAAATTGATGCTTGCCTTTTAAAAATATACTTTATAAGAATTAACACATACATTCAGTCTACAATTAGACATACAACACTTGAATGTAGCTGAATTCAATGCAACACTTGAATTGAAACGTAAGTATGCAGCACTTGTTTTGGATTTTCATCAATTATATAAAGAGTAAATTATCTCCATCATACAAAGTAACCTCCTTGTCTTTGAGATCAAATTATAGATCAAGACATACAAATATTAAGAAGGAGTTCACATTGCGAAAACATCCATTAAACTTTGAAAATTCAAAGTCATAAATAAACGAGTTTTCCTCATTTCAGCTTTGTAACTGTAATTAAGTATTAAAATCAAATTCTTTGGCGCTTTTGCGCCTGACTTTTCGGTCATTAGGGTTTTTTTTTTTTTTTTTTTTGTTCAATCATCAACAATGAGCTGATGGTGTCCAAACTATTAATGTATCCAGTTATAAATATCTTAGACTCAATTCTTACGAAAGAAAGATTATTCCAAAGACCTATTGAATCTTAAATAAAAAATAAGGATATTCATTTCGAATGACGGTGAGTAACGGGAGTGCCATAATCATAACTTTGCATGAATAATGTTATTCGTGTGCTCAACTTCTTTGCAAGTAATCTGTACTTGCTATCAAACTGCTTTCATATGTTGCTTTTTTTATATATATACTTTTCCTTTTATCTCTTTTATAAACTGCGTTTTTCTACCTTATTGTTACTGTTAGAATAGTTTGCGTTGCGTGCTTGTGATTTATTTCTTTTCAAATGTAGTGTTTTTCTTGATTTTAATTGAGTTGTCGAACCGAAAGGTTGAGGTTGAATATATTTCTAAATGCTTACCATACTTAGCCTTGAATTTGTTCTCCTAAAGGATGTCTTCTTGGACAAAAAGCTGATTCCACTATTTACTCACTTGTGTTGGTTCGTGTTCTTAGGTTTCCTAAATCTGGGTAATCCTTAGTGCTTCCTAAGATAAATTAGGTTTTTTCTCACGCAATAAATGCTGTTTTTTGCAGCTTTTGTTGAAATGCCGTTGAAAAAAAAGCGAAAGACTTAGTTTGTCTGTGTTCGTAATGCACTCACATTTAATTAATCTTTCACTCACATTCTTAATCTTTCTTCAAGTATAAAAAAAAGTCTCAAATAGTTAACAAATTAACAAATAGATTGTTTAACTGCGTCATCTTCACTTTTGTTATATAATAACAACCTTGGGGGTTATATAACCTGTTGTTCAAGATACAATATTAGTAAGTGGTTTCGAGAAAAGGTTTCAGAAGTTTCGTAGGGTTTTATGAATTGAAAGGTTTTCTAATCACACGAGAAACATTTCGATCGTCCTACATCCTGTGAGGTGAATGGCTTCATTCCAATTCAAATCCCAAATATGCAAAATCTTTGAGAGCCATAAATATTTTGCATCACTGTGATGTATTGAAGGATGGAATAATGAATGAATATTTCAGATTTTGCTTTTCCATTATCATCCTAAGGAGAGATGGGGTGAGGATTGGATGTAAATGTTAAATCTGAATGCGTAGTTTTTAACAAGAAGTTCTTTAAGAAACAAAAACCTACTTTCCTTAAATTTTTTGATCCTAAGATTTTTTTTTCTGGTGAACAACAAAAAGCCTCCGTTGATTTTTAAATTATAAACAAGCAAAATTAAATTTACTTGCCTAAATCCTATTAATTTTGCCATTTCAAACTAGGTACAAATTAATGGATTATATAAAGGATTAATATCCATTGTTTGATAGCATTGTTTCTTTTCTAAAATTTTCATCTGGGAATTTTTGTCACAATTCTTGCGCTAACTTTCACAGAAAACATTTCAGATATAAAAGTTAAATCATCTCTTTATTATTAAATGAGCATACCAAGTTTCAAGATGATACATCCAACGGTTCAAAATTTATTAGAGCTTTATATATATATACATGGAGACTCAAACCACGCTTTGTACATTGCGGTAGTAAGACTCGCGATTACCTACGGGGCAACTGTTTGGTGGCCAAAGGTTAATCAGAGGCAGGCGATTAATAAACTCGATAGTGTTCAGAGATTGGCTTACCTGGGTATATCTGGAGCCATGAACAGCACCCCCACTGCAGCCATGGAAACCCTACTTGATTTATTACCCTTGGATATTTTTATCAAAGGAGAGACAAGAATGGCAGCAAGAAAGGAGAGGGAGAAAAACATGTAATCTTAGAGTGTGTAGCTCCAACCTCTAAACGGTATTGTTTACTAGGGCAGTTTAACCCAGGGGAAAGACCACCAAAGAATAATCTAATGATATCGAAGAATAATCTAGGATCTGGTATAAGGATCCAACTTATTCACCCAGAAAAGAGGAATGTAGGTAATACAATAAGCCAAAAGGCTGCAGTGTTAAGGGACGTAAGAAACTTACTCCTACGTATCCTTTTTATATATAGATTTTTATATATAGATATATATATCTATATATATATAACTGTTCAGAATTGAACATCCTGTTTGAACAGTGGTGTTCAAAGAAACTGCATCATCTAGCAATTTCACAGTTTTAAACCTCTTGGTGACTACAAGTTATGTTAATGACAAGAAATACATATTGAAATGAAGAAAAAAATTATTTACATTAAGTTATTAACGATAAAGCATAACTACATAATTATTTGGCAGTATCTCTCCAAATGTTCCAAAATTGTAAAATAAGAAGATTATTAACAATATGTTTAACTCCAAAAATTAATAAGAAACCCTGAATGATAAAAAAGGAAAAATATCACCAGATACAAATTCTAATATATGTTGAGCCACCTCTGGCTTTAAATGCGACAGCACATCGTCGAGGCTTTGATAAAACTTAAGTTCTGAATGTAGTCAAGCGGTAATTCATGTGATATATGGTGTGTGAGAGTCTTGACAGCCATAAATGTTTCTCAAGTGCAGATTCTGTATGATGCCAACACTTCTCTATAGAGTTGAAATAGACCTGTCTGTTAACTATGTTTTCGCTTGTAACAAATCTAAGAGCATTACGGTAGAGCCTCTACTGGAGAAATGAAGCTGTAGTAATTTGTAACAGCCTACTTAAAGATTTTGCGATTTGTAAACTGCCTACTTTAAAGAGTAGAGTCGGCGTTAAAGATGCAGCTACTTATCTGTTTGAAATGATTTCTTATTGTTGACAGCAATTTTCCATCCAATACTGCCTTGTAACCTTTGGCATTTAAGGAATCTTTAATAAAATGCAGGCAACCTACTCCCCAATTCGAAAGCACTTGGCTAGCGTACCTACCCCCCTAGATCACTTGGCTAGCGTAGAATTTCAATATCGACATCTTCCGGACTGGATGATCACGTCTTCAGATAGTGTGGCTGCCATCAGCTCCCGTATAGTTGAGTTTTTTTTTCCTCGTCAGAGAAAATAACTGACTTCCATTTATCTGGTGTCCATTTATAATCTTTGCAACATTCCAATCTGGACTTTTTCATTTTGGAGTGAAGAATGGCTTCTTAGGACGACGGCTATACTAGTCCTTGTTTGAAACTTTGTCTTCTGTCTATTACTGTATTTGCTACCACTCCCTTAAGCTCTTCCCATTCGACTTGTTTCGGCTGAGCATAAAAAGCTTTACTATTTTTACCACAAAAGCGCTTCAAAACATGGTCCTATTTTTCGATAGAGACTGGTGTGCGACTAGTCCTTTTTACCTTATCAGCAGACCCAGTTTTGTTGACTTTGGAAAGAATCTACTGACTGTTGACTGATTACTGATGTGATTAGCTACAAGATTCGTTGAAAATCCTTCCTCTCTTAAACCAAGAATAACATGCTTTTTTCTTTGCGTCAATTACGCATAACTTCTTGTGGTGATATGTACGACACAACTGTAATCGTGCAGAGGGTGCTTCTATGGCTAAAAAAATACATTGCAATAATCCTATATTTCATCATGATGTACGATTACAGATCGTAACTGATCCAATCCATACCAAATATTTCTAAATACTTGGGTTTAATGACAAAAATTAAAATTTTAAGGAATCGTGTGGTTTCTTTGAAATCCACCATATTCATATATTCATACAAAGATACACAGATGTAAATATCTTTTTCTATAAGTTTCCGGCATAAAGTTATTTGTGCAATTCCAAAATTACTGATGAGGAGATTTTACTTTCCTTTATGTAGAAACTAATATCCTTTAGGCGATCGAGTAGTTCATCTGCGGTAGCCACTCTTTATCCAACCCCATAAACAAAAATCTAAAAGGGTTAGATATTCTTCAGCAACAGCAGTGACACTACCATCGTAAACTTAAAGCGTAGCTGCAAATTCGACATTCGGAAGATGTGCGGCATTTTTAACAACACTTGTACAATGTCACTCTCAACAGTCAAAACATCCAACTGACGCTTCACACAGATTTCACGTGCTTCAAACAGTGATACGTTACGTCAGGAGTGAAGAATAATACTCTGGATCGAGCTCAAAACAAGTACATTCAAATTACTTTATTTGAAAACGTTCTATGCTCTATTCTATTAACAGAACACTTCATATAAAAAAAAATTTCTTGGAATGATCGATACTCCCATTGACCTTTCTTCATGGGACATTCTGTATTAAATGAACATACAGAAAGAGTGATTTAATGATTCTCACTTTCCTAGGAAAAATAAGCTAAAAACAATTGTAGTTACATACGAAATTTCAGAAAACTCGTAGTTATCAACACTATGAGCCATCGTCATCAAAAATTTGTTGTTTTGCTAATTTCGGGCAAATACAATGGATTTGAATTATTTATAAAATCTAATTTTGAATTATTATTTTTGTTGATGTTTTAATTAAATATACAGCACTATGTTTTGTTTAAAAACGTAACGTAATCTTCTAATCTTATTTTGTTATACTTATTGAAACGAATTAGAAAATCAGTTAATAACTTATTTATTGAGCATAGTTCAAAAATTTCATTTTGTTGAGAAAGCAAAGGATTTGAATATTTTTTTTTTGTCCCACGCAATTGTGCAAAAAAAATAATAAAAAGGAAAAAAAGAAGACTCTAATATGGCTGTGAAATTTTTCTTCATATTGGGCTCATTTGGAAGTATTCCGAACTCTTCTACACTTCAGTTCCTTATGGAACATCTCTACTCACTAAAAATAAAAATACCATTTTCTTTTTACTGATAATAATACACCCTGTAAGGATACTTTTTGTAATGTGAATACCGATTAATACTTCAGTACACATTGAAATAAAAACAAATCTGTAGATTCAAGCAGGTCTGTTTGTAGCAAATAGTAACCTTCCAACATACAACGGTATACACATCATTTTTATCTGAAAAATAAAATTCGCGAGAACATTCTGATTGGAGTCCTGTCAGCCCACTCACTCTACTCCATGGTGGCAAGCTCAAAAATTTTGACTACATATATATACGGAGGTTATCTTGGATTATCTAACGAAATAAAATAATAATAATAATAGTAAAATAAGCTTTAATTTCAGATCATTCATTCAAAATCAAATAGTCTTATTTTTATTTCTTTTCTTTTTTTCTTGCTTTGTTTTTTAAAGTTTTTAAGGGAATCTATTCACAGAGTTGCTCCTTACCTTATCTCTTTACCTTGATAACTTTCTCGACAAATATCTACCCACAATAGAAGAGAATTGTTGAAGTAAAAACTTCATCTGTAAAAAACTTTAAAAAACAAAATGAGATGAATGAACGAAGATAAATAAAAAAAAAAAAGGCAAGGAAAGGGCCATTGCCCTTTGTGTTGTTTTTTTTTTTTTTTGAATTGTTCGAAATAGAACACTGAAAGATTGGCAATCTTTTTGAAGAGCCATTTTTTTTTTTCAACGAAATTTAAAACATCCACTTTTTTCAGTTCGTCTCTCACTGCTAACAAAAAAACAAAAATGGCTCACAGAAGTCAGTGGAATTCAGTGGTATGTAGAAGGGTATTATGGAGCGTCAGATTATCCTCAAAAGAGTCATTGGCTGCAGAATCCTCGTTCAAAGGAATGTTTCTTCTTTTCTTTTAACAACTCCATTTTCATCGATATATTCATTGCTATACAACGCGAGAAGGACCTTCATTACAAACAACTCAATTTAATTCAACACTCTCTCTCTGTCTTTTTTTTATAGTTACGTGTAATTTTTAAATCAGACATTGACCCATCCTTTTCTGTTAATCCTAATTTGGTAATTTCTGATCAATAAAGTTCTTGTAATTCGAGTTTCTTTGATTATTCTACTTTAAATTGCTCTTGTAGTTTTGCTTAATTCAGCCAATGAAATTGTACTAGATTAATTATTCATCCAATCAATTTATTCCTTTTGTTCTCGAAATCAGTTTGAATCTTCATTATTAAATTGGTTTTCCATCCAGTTCTCTATTTATTTTGACGGTGCATTCATGAATTCATTTGAATTAATGCGAGTCTAGGGAGCTTCTCTGTTATTTGGGTTACGCGACAGGTCGTTTGCAGTGTAAACGAGTTATTGGAGAAGGTCAGTTTTTGATCACTACCTAGAATGAAATTGATTTCAATTCTAAGCAAATAAACTTATAGAAATATGATCCTTGTACTTAAAATGACTTTTCTTTCACTTGTAAAAATAATAATAATAATAATAATAATAATAATCACACATTGCACCACAGTCTCAGCACACTAGGACTTCACAAAATCACTTATGCACAACTACAGAAGGCTGTGGTACTCAACACTACACGCATAGTTAGGAAATTTATGGACACAAGCACACATCCCTAATCATTCTTGCACACATCTTTACACTTGGCAGTATGTGCTTTGGTCCTTGACCCGCCATATTGTTTTTGCTGGGGAAACACAAGGTTTGAAACATAATAATAATAAATACACAGACCTAGCACACGAGCTCCAGAAGCAGTGGAGGCAGGACCGAGTACGTGTTGTACCCATCATCCTGTCCGCTACTGGTCTGGTGCCTCACACATTGCATCACAGCCTCAGCACACTAGGACTTCATAAAAACACTTATGCACAACTCCAGAAGGCTGTAGTACTCAACACAACATGCATAGTTCGGAAATTTATGGACACAAGCACACATCCACAACTATTCTTCCATTTTTTTTTTTTTTTTTTTTTTTAATACACTTGGCAATATGTGCTTTGGTCCTTGATCCGCCATATTGTCTTAGCTGGGGAATCCCATGGTTTGAAACTTTTTCGATATAATAATAATAATAATAATAATAATAATAATAATAATAATAATAAT
>JAFIDM010012231.1:141384176-141428593 GCA_023159025.1 Thereuonema tuberculata
AGACACACAGACAGACAGAGAAATAAAAGATTTTAGTAATATAGATTAGACGACTGCCCATCTCTCTGGAAGCCTCGCATATGTAAATATGAGGTTTTTTTAAATCTAAAATAATAATAATAATAATAATAATAAAACAAATTACATCAAGTAAACTATAAACTATATCTTAAAATTAAAACCAAAAATAAATTAAAGTTTAAATTCTAAAAACATATATGATCATGCGTACATGATCAAGTGCCTGGTAACTCCCATGCAACATAACATTATATTGTAGTGGACAAATTAAATCATGCAACAATATTACTTCTATATTATGAGCTTTTTTTTTTTTTAATAACATAGAAGATTTTTTCTGCATAAGTCAAATTGAATTAAGCTCAATATAGACATTGTTTGTTTGTTTGTTTTTTAAATTAAAAAGTCCTGTTTATAATTAAGATTAATTTGAAGATTAATTTATTTTATAATATAATAACCATTGCATTAACATAGTAGATTTCTGTCATCCTTAACTATATTGATTTTTTACTGCCTTTGGTCTTAGTCTAAAATAAAATCATATAAAAAGCTTGATAGGAAGTATTTTGCTTCCCCAAGTTTTGTATTTTTAAGTTTGCAGTAAATTATAAAATTGTACTTATCTCTTTGTGGAACAGTTGAAATCCCAAATAAATAAATAAATTAATAAATAAAAGACTAAAAATTCACTTTTTTTATTTTTACCAGTATGAAACGTAAAAAAATATTTATTTATTTATTTTATTGTTCATATTATTTGTCTTGAAGTCGGCAGTTTACTTTTGTTTTTCTGCTTTATCTGTAATGTTATTTTTCTATGAAATTTTTGTCTCTTTTGGCCATGGGCCATTTGACCCAAATAGAAATACGAGACTGACTGAAGCCATTCGTCATGAGAAATCATTGCTAATCCATAACTCTGATGCTGATGATGTCTTTCAGCAAAGGAGGCAACTAAATCGAATTTACTCCCCAGGATGAATAAGTTCTTTGAAAATCACCAGCGAAGTTTATGTCATCTGAACGTTGCTATTCGCTCGTAAAAGATAAACGAAGATTTCTGATTCTTTCAGTAGGACATAAAAATTTGTTACAAGCGTTATAAACTGTGGATCAGTTTAATTTACTGCAAAAACTAAGTGAATCGAATTTGTTCTTAAAATTAATCTAAGAAGTTCACTGCAGATTTCTGATTTGCGCTGCTTTGCATGCTTGCAATGTCACCTTCCTCCTTCGCCAATGTCGACATCAATTAGCTTCGACTAATTATTATCGCCGCTCGCTGCACTTCCTATAGATTTGCAGCCGAAATATGATGTGTGCTTTTGTAGGAGCTGAATGAGACGGCTGCACCAACGATAACATGCAAATGCTTCAGCCCCAGAGATAAGACACCGCGCAGCTAACGAAAGCCAGACACTGATAAAAGTTGGAAGCCGAAGAAGTACGGCGACTTAAGAGAAATTTTATGAGTTTTATAGAACTTTTTCTTTCTTTTTTTTTTTTTTTGAATGGAATATTTTTTTTCGTATCATCTAACATATATCAGCAACTGAAAAAAAAAAAAAAATGCTTTGAATAACCTGAGACGATTGCATCTTATAGAACCACAAACGCCGGCAAACTTAGACGAAGGTAGAGGAAGTCACGGTCGTCGCTTGAGAATATAAAAAATATATATAAATCCTTGATCTCTCATTTGATGACAGTCCTGGGAGACACAGAGCTACGTTTTTATACGGCTCTTTTTACGGCGCCGCCAATGGATTCACGGGTTTTTGAAGCTCCTCCAACCACTCTTACCAGTCTTTGCAGCCAACTTGTAATAGACAGATGCCGACTTTTCACAGCCCTAACATGGTGCACTCAACCGTCTTGTCTCGGCTCGGCAGAAACTGATGACACCTCGAGGAATTGCAGCTGTTTCTCTCAACTTAAAAATCAATTTTAGGGCAATGTCATTCAAACTGAAGTAGTTACAACTGAATTTTATGACTGAGCAATTTTTTGAGACATTAAAATTTATTTTTGATCCTGTAGTTTTTACGAGAATAAATATATTAATGCTCAAATTTTGCACTTCCATTTGCCACTTATGCAAATTTGAATAAGTGGCAAATTCAACTGCAAAATTTGAGCATTAATATATCAAAGAAAAATACAACGAAAATAATAAGGAAAAGTAGAAGGAAAAAGAGAAAGCAAGGAGTTCTGAAAGGATTTCATTCATATTTTTAGATGAAACACTTTTTTTTTATGGATTTATCCTCAATTGTAAGATATGTATTTAAAAGCATTAAAATTACTTCCTTATTTTCTGTTTCAGTAAAACATTTATTGCATCCATGATTATTCTTTCAGTGAATTCGAATCTGATTGGTCTTTTGCTCTTTCTCTGTTTGACTTCAGCAATATATAATCAACAATCATACGACGAATATTAAAGTTTCATTGGAATAATTTGATTCGATTGTATTGAAAGCTTATGGCCATGTATTCGTCTATCTTTGCGGTCAATTCAGTGAATTTAACATTAGGATGCATAAATACCTCATTAAAATTCCATAACAAAATTTTGACAAAAAGAAAAAGAAAAAAAAAAATAGGGCATTTAACGTTTCAGTGAAGAATCTCCTACAAAGCCTGAAAGTTGGTGATTTTTTTTTTTTTTTTTACTTACAATCTAAAAGGCATTAAGATCAAAAGGGAAGCTTGTATAATGCCATTTAATTTTAGTCGCTAAGATAAATTATTTGCAGAATTGTTGAGTTTAAATACACATGACAATGTAATTTCTCTCCTTAAAATCACTCTAACACCGATGTTGGAATTAATTTGCTTTATTCTGTTAATAAAGGATTTATTCACTAAAAAATAATGAAATCCTTTGAAAGCATTGATTCTAAAAGCGGAGAACATGTTTTACATACTTTAAACTACTTTTTAAAAAAAAAATAAAAAAAAAAAATAAGCAAATTCAAACACTTGGTTGTATTTTAGCGCAGTTTTCCGAAGCCAATTCCATTTCTGTTAATAACAGCTCCGCTTTGTGTTGTTGTTCGATGCGCAGATAATTCCCTTTGGAAATTCCTTTCAGCAGCTGTCAATTGCACTTCTTCGAATGATGTAATTCAATTGGTGCTGTGATGTGCTAATGATGGAAATGCCACCGCTTTCCAAGCCAACGTCAAAAAAGATTGAAAAGTGTCGAACCTTGAATAAATTTGTTCCAGATTTAGAAGACAAATTACCTTAAAATACTGACAACTAATGTTGTCTCTTTCTCCGAAATAGAGGCTTAATAATAAAAAAAAGATTATTACCACTTATTGAACTTAAATTAATTATACTTAAAAAAAAGATTTGTCGTCCAAGATTGGCTTGAACTAAATACAACATTATTAATCTAATAAAATTAAATGTTAACAGTATGACTAAATAAACAAAGTTAATAATGTTATAATTTTCTTTATAATATTATTTCAAATTGTCTTATAGAAACTCTTGACCAAAAATCAAAGATTCTTAAAAACTGTTTCTTATTCATCCAGATATAGTATATTAAATATAACAAAAGTTGCTTGGAGATCGATTACTGCATTATAATAATTTCCCCATCATTCCCTAATAACAATTAAGGTCCCATTAAATGAAGCAAGTAAAAGACAAGACCTATTTTGATTGTACAGGGTCAGTCTGTTGTGTTATTGCCGCTGAGAACACGATAGTTGAAAATGTATCACGAAAGGTAGCTGCATGCACGTTTCAGCACAGTAATAAGTGGAACGTAGATTTAGAAAATAGAGATTTAAAAATCCACGAATAGTAAAATACTCCTGCCGAGAAAATAAAAGTGGATGCAGTGCAGTCAAAATTTGCTAGTTTTTAAACAGCATTCAGATGGAAATCCCTATTTATTAATTTCTAATTTATTTATGTTTAGACGTTATCACCTTAAGATTTACATTTCGTAAACTGATACAGCCAAGTGATATAACGTTATAGAGGATCGGGGTTCGATCCCCGGCGGAAGTTGGGGATTTTTCCACGTTGATTTTTTTTCCAGACGGATCCTAAATCACCCCGGCATTCTAAAGAAAGGTTGGTCTCCAAGGACCACATAATAGGATATTTTAAATTTATAAAATGCCAACACACAATTTCAAAATAAAAATGTTAGTTTATAAAAAGTTAAAATACTTTTTAAAAAGTTAAGTATTATAACTTTTTATAAACTAATTTTTTTTGTTTTGAAATTGTGTGTTGGCATTTTATTAATTTAATCATTTTATTTCACACTCGTTAAAAAAAAAACTTTAATATCAAGGATATTGTAGCATTAAAATATTACCGTAAATAATAATTGAGAATTAATGTAAAACAAATGAGAATTATTGATTTTGTTCATTATTTTGTTTATGTCAAAAAATTGGTTTTTTAGCTGGAACTTTTTCTAACAGACGATGAAAGAAATTGTCAATAAAAAAATTACGAAAACGATTCGATTTAAGATCTAATTAACAAACAATTCCTATTTTACATAAATTTTAATTAGTTAATGTTTATGTTCAAATTGAGGTTAAATTTGTTCTGATTTTTTTTTCTATTTTAGTTCTTAAATGTATTCTTTTTTTTTTTTTTTATTTCATATCTTTAAATTCAAGTACGTCAAGATTTATTCAGTAATAATAGAAGATCTAACAGACATTAATTTTTTATCAAAACATTTTTTTCCCCCAATGTGGCTGTTGGTGATCTTTCCAACTTTCCATTTCTAACAAATAAACTCAGTCATGGAATTGATTCTGCCCCAAGAACAGCAGATTAGCAATAGCTTCGAAGTCCGAAACAAAACGATGATTCATCGATTTATTTAAGCTTTTCATCTTTTTATGAAACATTTTTTATTATTGCTCTGAAATTTTTCTTATATATGTTTCCTGAAATATTTGCTTGCTTTTCGAAATCGATGGGTTTTTTTTATTCCGGATTCGGAACTTAAGCTTTTTTTTTTTTTATGAGTGTTACTCGATTACGATGATGTAGAAGAAACAAGGAAAAAATAAAAAGTGATCAGAAACCATGACGTTAAAAATTTTATATTCCAGAAATTTTATTTTGCTTTGTTTTGTTTTTTAAGTAAGTCTAATATTTCTGAATTTCTCTTGAAATTCATAATTTTTCTTTAAAAATAATTAATAAAATCATTGATAACATTAATCTATTATCACTTCTTATGAAAGTTTTATAATTGAAATTACAGACATAAGTTATTGATAGAATTATGTCAATTATTCATTGCCATCTAGACACCAAATGTACATACATTGAGTGCAGCGAACGCTTCGTTGGGTCAGCCATGTATTTGATCATAAATATTAACTGAATGTGAACCTAACACTGCGTTTTCCATCCACTTCAATTTGGCTGTCAACCGTGCTTCAATCAAGCTCTTGCTAACATAGTTTGAAAACCATTCATTTATCATCTGTTGTTGTTGTTGTTGTCATTGCTTTTAAAGTATCATGAAATCCGTGAAATGAGACATTACTATCTTATTGTTATTAAAATTATAATAAGGTTAACTTTAGTGGAAAGAAAATTTTCCCCTAAAGCTGTTAATACCAGTCGGAATTTTCATTCAGTTCTCCTAACGAATCGTGGGAAGATAAGCAGTTCCATGTTGTTAAAACTGATACCAAGACCCGACTTAGTCTGAATGTCATCTCTGTGCTCACAATTTGCTTTTTAAATTTATCTTTGGGAAAATTTTTTTTATTAAGATTTGTTAATTTGTTTGTGCAGTTCATATTTACTTTTAAATAATCAGAAAAATTAAAGTTGAATTCGTTTGGTAGCGAATATAAAGTAGCGTAATTGTTATCTTTTAAAATTATTTGAAGTTAATTTACATATAAAATTGCAATAATTAATGAAACCTTTAATTGAAAGCCTTGTGTGTGGGTTTTTTTTTTTATAATTATTTTTAATACCCGGTATTTAATTAGTAAAATTAGCAAATGTCGAAATGTACGATTGTAAAGATTTAATTTTATTTTTATTTTTTAAAAAAAATAAGCTAATGCTGAAATTCAATTTACATTTATTTATACTTCGAAAGGAAAGTTATATTTCTTTCTTCTTTTTTTTTAAGTATCTTTTTAAGGATAAGCTTCTAAAAAGAAACCAAGTTGGCATCAAATACTTTTTATTTAAATTTTATCTATATCATATCTTGATAATACTATTAGCTTTAAAAAAAAACAAAACGGTAAATTATGTCTTTCTGTTAATAATAAATATTGACGAACAAGTTTGATTAAAAAACAGTTTAATGCTTGTTGAATATCAAATTAAGAATAATCCTCTTCTTAATTCTCTGTTTCTATTCCATTTTAAATAACAAAATAAATAAGGATAGTATTTAAATATTGAGCAGATTGGGATTGACTTTTACTGTTATTTTTATTTTCCAATTTTTAAAATTCTTAAAAACGTAATGGATCAAAAACAAATTTGAGTACAATAAAATACAGAATCACTTACCATACATTAACAACGTAACAGGTATGTTAGTTATTGTATTCTCATTGCAGTGAAGTACGCAAGACAAATATGCAATGTAAGTACAGAGTTAAATGTTTCGAAATGTAAAAAAACCTAGTATAAGTGAATAAGTTCATCATGTTTGATAGAATTTAGTTGCTCTATGATATTCTGTATTAAAATTCTTTTCGTCGTTTATCGAGGTCTTTACAAGAAGGTCGAACTGCGATCCTATATTTCTATGTCAGCGTTTATTTAGAAACAGCTTCGTTGCCGTTTGCATTTCTATTAAGTTAGATTTGTTTGATAAATTCATTCTGCCAGCATATCTTAATCGTTCCCTTTAAGAGCTGAAATAAAAGTCATCACTTTATACTTAGCTAGAATGTTTATTATCTTAAAGCAGATAGTTTGGCGTAAATGTAAGACTGAAACCATTGCTTTACTTTGATACTGAAGAGACTTTTCAGAAGAGACATATTTATTACTTGAATACCTATCGGAGAAAGTGGTTCCTTTCATAGTTTCGAGCTCAAAGCCATTTGCGGAGACAGCGTAATTTTCTTTAGTTTTTTGTCCTTATGATTTGCTGATTATGATTGGAATTGCGGGCGCATTCGTTCGCCGAAGTTGCCGTTAATGTTTCTTGAAGCAATTACAGGAACTTTAAGTCCTTCCGCAGTGGCAGTATAATGTTGACAAACGCTTCTGTGATTATGCATTCTGGGCAAATTTAGCAAAAATGCACCTAATATCATACAGCTATTTTAATGCAGTTGTTTGCTCTCCTTATAATTTCTCGCTGTGTTTAAAACCTCTTTAAAGATGTGTTTGTTATTTGAAATTTTAGCTGTTTCTTCATTTCTTTGAAAGAAGATAGGACTAATTGTAAGCTTAATTCCAAAACGTAAACTTTTAACAAGCATTGCTTTACTTGTAAAAATTCTGCCTAATCGAAGAACTTTTGATTAAAACAGGATAGAATCATACAAGCTGGAAAAAAAATTATCCTTGGGAAATGTGACCGCCAAGCTATTAAATTTGTTTATCGTTTGGAGAGAAATGCTAAAGCGTAATCAAAGCAATATGATTTACGTTGAAACTATTTAATGGAGAAGAAGTGAGGCCAATCATGTTGATGTTGAAAGCAACCCAACGATAATAGCCAATCAGAAGCTAACGACCTAATTCACCTCATCGTGAAGAACATCTAAGATATGAAGAATAGAAATCAAGGGAAACTGAAGTAACTATTTGGAAAAGTCGTAACTAAACTTACATTTTACTGTTACAATTACTAATGCGTGATTTGTTGATATATTTTCATTACAACAGTAATAGGTTACAATAAAAGATACGTTTCCTTGCATGAGGGAGTAGAGTAGGTCATTAGGATAGCTTAGAATAACCAATGTTAATATGCATCTGTTATGAAAAAAGTAAAATTAAACATAGACATGCGAGCCGTTCAGGCACAGCCTTGTGGTCAAAGTGGCTGATGTGCTTGGACCTGGGTTCGAAACCTGATACTGGCATAGATGTTTGCTTCCTTTCTTGTGTTTATCTGCTTTCTTTCAGCTGCCAGTAGCTCTAAAATGTCTCTGGGAAATGGAGGACCCATTGCAATTGTAGCCTTTATGTAGCTAATATTGAGCTGAAAAATGCTCTCCCTGCCCAGAGAAAAAAAAAACTAAAAAAGGGATGAAAAAGAAAAAAGATAGATGTGGGAGTAATTCTTAATATTTGAAGATTTATCGTTACACTGAATATTTGATTTAATTCAGGTTATATAATTTTAAGCCACTGTATCTAGGTGTGATATAAAAATACATAATACCAATGGGATTCTTGTTTATAGTTCATCACTAGGTAACTGACTATGTGAATTGCAGTTGAAATACATTTCCACTGGTAAATCTCACAAACTATAAACTATAGTCCATTGTAGGCAATTTATAATAGACTTCATAGAATTTTTATGTGCAGATATATCCATTTATTCTTTATTATATAGAAATAAAAAATGTAAACAAATAAAACAAACAAAAACATGCCAATTTAAGTAATTTTTTTTAATACAAAAAGTATTGTATTAGAAAACAAAGATATTTTAAGGTATTACCTCCTCTTTCCCCCATAAAAAAATAAATAAATATGTTTCTAAGATTCAAAGTCTCTCTGTCTCTCTGGGGAAATTCAAATATTGGGAATTTCAGTCGGAAAGCAGCTTTAAATACACCAGCGAATTAAGCTTTGTGATATTGAGTGACTGCTGTTAATGCATAGAGATTGTAACATTAAATTAGAAATCATGGTTTCTGAGGTTTCTGTTAAAGCCCAAAAATGAATTAATTAGATTCAATAATTTTCCCTTTTTCACAGAACTACATCAAAATAATTCTAAATTTAACTAATTTAAATAACTAATTTACTTTTCTAATCATTAATTAAAAACAGTATTGTCAGACTATTCTCTTACATACTTGAATGTTAAGTAAGAAGAAATGTATTAAATTTATTTATGTGTGCTCATAGATTTAAAAAAGTCACTTAAAAGACCAACAACACACTAGCATAAAAATAGACGTAATTTAAAATTGCAATTTAAAAACATCAGACGCCGTTTCGTCCCGCACTACAGGACATTAACAATGGTAATATCAATTTTTAGGTGTTATGGAAATAGGTGTATTCAGGAATTTGAAATGGGAGTGGTTATGACAGTGTTTTTCAACCGGGGTGCCGCAAAGCTTAAGCATTTTCTTGGAAATTTACTTAAGTGTAGTTCAAGATAACTCATTGTCAGTTCTATTTTGCTACGGGATATCAAGTAAGCAAAGAAGCGATACTAATCGCTTGTTAATGTAATGTTCTACGCTACGTGTACGCAAACAATTCATCTGGCCCAATAGCCCCCCCCCCCCTCTCCCCCCATTCAGATTCTAGATTCGCCGCTGGGCAAGGGTGTCATGCTTTTTTATTTTTCATTCAGGGGTGCCACTCAATGAAAAAGGTTGAAAAACACTGGGTTTTGATATGGTCTTAGCCGTTCAGCTAAAATATAAAAAATCAAAAAAAATTCTGTCCTTTTCAGCAGGGGGGGGGGGGGGGGTTGTTATAAACTTGTTTCCTACCACAAAAACATGTCTAAAATGTTATATTTATTCCATTTAGGACGCAGTGTTGTGTTTGAGAGGAGAGGGTTTACAAGAAATAATTTTGCATTGGTAAAAAAAAAAAAAAATGACGGTCAGAATTATACGGAGAAGTAGATAAAATTTTTGCTAATAAAATCTGAGCAAGTTTTAATGTTTTTTTATTGTAGTTTAGCAATGAGAAATGATGAATCTTTATTTTCTTTTCCTCCTCTTTGTATTTAATTAGTTCTTTTGTACATCCATCAACAAAATAACTTTTTTCTTTTTTTTTTCCTTACATGATAAAACTGTGAATTCGTTTTCTATAAAAATTAAACAATTAAAGTAAGTTTCAGTTTGACGTCATTTAAATAATTCTGTCTATTCAAAATTGTACGAGATAGAGGGATTAGTATATTTCTTTTTATCACTGCTTATTTCATTTGCATGTTTGAATTGAATAATTTACAATATTTCGACTCGGAATCAGCAATGCTTTTCCGATATACAGTCTATATTAGTAAGTTCTGTCTGTAACATAACAGAACGACTATGACTAGAATATAAACTGACTGCATTAAATATGTTGTCTGCATTATTCATGATTCACTCAGACTAACTCATCGAAATTCTAAAGGTGTCTTCAGAAAGCTGAAATAGGCCTAAAAGAAATAGAAAGATATTGGAAACCACAAGGATATTGGAAACTTCAATTCAAATGAATCGAAGTTTCTTTCAAAGGAAAATAAGCTTACTTACGATTATGAAACTAATTTTTTTTTATGGAAACCTTTCTTTTATATTGCCATTGACTGAAAAAGCCTGAATCAATCTAAAAATCTAAGTCTTATTGTAATAGACTAAGTACTTATGAAGAATTCTCGGTTTTGCAAACTTTCGTGAAGTTAAAAGACAAAAGAAAAGAGAAAGACAAAAATAAAAGGCTTATTAAGTGACAGTTGTTAAGATCTTCCAAAGTGAAGATGAAACAGAGGAACTACAAACAAGATTAGATCTTATTTATCAAGCAGTAACTTTTAAGTCTAAATTGTCTAAAAGAAAGTTAATTTGAAAAATGCTGAGTTTCCAAATGTAACTAATTGAATTTGTTGGAAAGGCTGTAGCATTTCCTTTGGATCAACTAATCCCCTAAGTGCTCTGGTAAAGAATAAGTCGCTGCCTTTTCCTAAGTAGCGAATAACGAAAAGACTTAGAAAGAGAAATGATCTTCCTTATTACTTTTTGCAGACGAATAGATGCTTTCCGATATAGGCTACAATCAAGCTATTTTTCGTTTTTTTTTTTTTTTTTTTTTAATTTTAAGATATATGCGCACAGTATTTCTCTCTTAATAATCTATTAGTGAAACAATTTAACGACATCCTTTATTAGATGAAATGTTTGAACAGAACAAACGGAACTTACACTAGTGTTAAAACTGTACTTATTCAGTAATTCGTTCTCCGAAGAAGGATGGAAAGAAGAAAAAAAAGACGATTAAACGACATTCGGTCGAAGCTTTAACGACTAAGTAATGGCAGTCTTTTTCGAATCTCCTTCAGCCATCACTTCACTTAATTACTGCCTTTCCTGCCACCCTTTTCTGTGTGACATCAATGCGCAACTCCCTGAAGAAAGCAGAGAACACAAACCCAAGAGGGCAGTGTTGCCGAAACAGGTAGATTTACAGAGAGTGTCTCAGAATCAGAGATGTTTACTTCTTTTATATCTTTTTTTTTTTTTTAAGAGGAGTAGGATTAAAAAGGATTTTATTGTTAACCAACAACGAAGCGATAAAATGCTTTAAATAATCAAGACGAATAGTTTGTTTGTGTTACTCTTTCAAAACAATTAATTAACGAGTTTCAACATCTCAGAAATAGTCAGTCAACTCCGAATCTTTTTCTATCTTCTAATTAGAGAGTATACGAATGTTAAGTTTTAAAGCACTCACCTAATCAAATACTTGGCAGAAATTATGCGTTAAATTTAGGACTTAAAGATGTTCAATACAGTTATCAAGGCAGCAGAGGATGCGATAGATTTAAATGTAAGCTGTTCGTGGTTGTTTGGAACTTTAGTTTTTGCAGATAACGTAACGAATGAGAAACGAAATTTATAATGCGTTAATCTCTAAGCTGTAATGCGGAAGTTGCTATTCCAAGAGAATCTACAACAAAGCATCTGGAAGACATAGTTTATTCATAAGTGATAAGTAAATGTGTCTTTTGGTTTTCTTTAGAAAGAAGTTAGTCCATAAATTCTGATTCAAAACAATGTGAAACAACGCTTGAGGCACAGCATGTAAAAGCTGCAGTTTAACGGCAGTATCACGACCACTCTATACATCTGAATAGGGAATCTACTGCGCAAAGCTTTTATCTGGGCGAAAAATCCACCTTACCAACAGCTGCGAAAAGATGACGAACAAGCGGGCTCCTGGTTTTCAAGTTCCTGGCAGACACAGCGATCGCTGATCATTGTATTGGCTTCATCTTGCCTAGGGATGTTTCGTTCGCGAGATAAGGACCATCTTCATCTGAATGGAAATGTCAAAGCTCACATCTGCCGAAAGTAACAGATCCTTCACACATTTTTCGGAAGGTCTCACGAATCTGCTCCAGAAGCTCAGTATTTCTAGCAGTGAATCAGAATTGGAAAGTTCAAATTAATACTAATTTCAGTACTAAAGACATTTCATAGGTATAACAGATTAACATCAACTCCCCATACTTCTCAAAAAAAAAAAAAAATAAACAAAACAAAACAAAAATAAAACACGATGGCGCATATCTTCAACTCATTTTATTTCATTCTTTAAATATAAATACCTTCATTTTCTAATAAATAAAGGACCAAGCACATAATAAGTAGTAAATAAAAAATCTATTCATATTAAAGTGCATTACAAGTTTCGGAGTAAATCCCCATCCTCAGATGCAATGTTACCCCGAAACATGTAATGCACTTTAATATGAATACATTTTTTATTTACTACTTACTATGTGCTTGGTCCTTTATTTATTATATTCTGCACAACATGAATGATAACCTTCATTTTCTATTTGGTCAATTATAAAATCAGTGATGCTACGTTTCTTCGTAATTATATTTACAGTGAAGTCTCACTTATACGAATAGGAGGGGGAACCAAAAATTATTCGTATAAGTGAATATTTCATGTAAGTGAATTACGTATAGGACTATGGGGGTTTCGCCGATGAATGAGAAATTCTTCGTATAACTGAATGTTTCGTATAAGTGAGACTTCACTGTATTTATAAATGAATACATAAATATTTTACAATTAGCTTCTTATTTATTTTTAGAGATTGTTTGAATCCCTCTCCATAAATTTCTATTTAAGTAATTTATTGTATTTTACCATTATCTATAGAGAAGAACGTTTTGCCTTCGAATTTTTTTAACAGTTAGTCAGTAATGAATCCATCCTCTTTAGAGTTTTTCAGCCTTTTGAAATTAATTTTGCCGATTTTAATTTAATTTGCCGATTTTTATTTATTTAGACGTAAAGGTTCAGATATTTAATCTAAAACCTTAAATTCCCTTCGTCGTAGAAACTTTAAATGCGACTCTCTTTCGTTGTATACTTTAATATTTCAGTAGGTTCGTGAAAATACAATTTCGTGTTTTGAAATTATAATGCTGAAACAGAACTTTTATAATATTTAGCTGATTGCAATTGCCTTGCTGTTGAACTTGTTTTATGATAGAAAACGCGCTCAAGCAGTTATCTATTTTACTATTCTAACAATAAGTAAAGCCTATTCATTAGAGCCCTCAACATGTTTTTAAGATAATCATTTTAGGAGCAGTTTAATATCAAAAGCTTTGCGATTGACCAATGTTGATGCTAGAGCTGACTTTGGGATCATCAAGGAAAGTTCAGTCATTAAAATATTCTCTTTAAAAAAAATAAAGAAAAATACTATTTTCAAAAATCACAAAAATAATTAAAGAAGAAGTTTTAAGGGCCCATTTTTATAGTAGTTGAATGCACAAAAAAGAACAGAAAAATAAATTTAACATATATTCTATTACTTAATAAAAGTTAAATATTACTGAATAAAAAGTGAATGGTGAGTTATCATTAATCAGCAATTTCATACACACATTAATCAAGAAATTCATCAATGAAAGAATGTACAAACAACGTTGCAAACAATACATTACTAATCTCTTGCAAGTTAATGATAACCGGAATCATTTGCATCATTCCTAATCTCCCAAAGACTTTAGTAATCAAAAATTAAGAACATACAGTAAGGCTATTAATTCACGGTACTGAATGTAGGTGTATCGATAGCCAAGTGATAATGCTCTTGACTGCGGCCTGGAGGAACTCGATTCGATCCCCAACCCTCGCGGAGGTCAGGAATTTTTCCATACTGAATTCTCTTCCAGACGGTTCAACCATCCCTCTGTTGAATGATAGCGGGTTCTTAGTCCCGCTCACGAATGGCCGGAAGCCTTACCTTCCGCGAGCCCAGGGACTACATAGATTTATTGTGGTATACTGTAACTTTTTGTCAACTGAAAATGTAAGTCGATCAACTGAAAATGTAACTGATATTGTGATTATATATCAGAACACTTTCACGTATCATGCCCAAATGCTGACATATGTTACATCCATATGCTTTGCGCAGCTATAAACAGTATTTTTTGTCCATTTCTAGAAAAAGTCTTATTAGTGGAGCATTGTTTCCGCCCTTACGGAAGAGAAAGGCAAAATGGTCTTAGGTTTATGGTTTTCGTGAGAGCAGTCTACAGAACGCTTTAATTCTGTTGTACTGAGAACAACCCAGTAATTCTGTTATACTGAGCGTTGTAGACAAATTGCCAAACACCGGAAGTGTGTTGCACCAAGGAAAGGATCATATTGGACGTCGGAAAATAGTAGAAATCATGATTGGCAATCATGAGCAGGTTTTCAACCAAATTAAGCAATCACCAGGGCGAAGGCAACGGAGGCATTTCTGTAAAAGCGGAAATAATGCCCCAATAAAAACACCCTTTCCTCAGTGGACAACTTTACTAAAACTGTCGGTAGCATCGCAGCGCTTATGGAATATAATACACGTCAGCCCCTGCGATATTACACGTGGGTTGTTCGCATATATAATCAAAATTGTGGCCTGAATTTTTATTACTGTAAATTATTAGCCATACTGTATTTTTCTTTCTAATTTTTCTTTTATCAACCACAATAAATGAATTCATTCACTTATTAAAATATCAACTCTTCAAACTTTATAAGAATTTTTAATTAATTAGTTATTTATTTCCTTTATAATTAAAATATTAAAACACATTATGAATGAATTATTTAAATTTTATTAATTATATTTGTTAATAATAATTATGTTATTATTTGTATAGTTGACCTTAAACAAAATGATATCAGTTGAGTGATCAAATCTTGCCATTTAATAGAATGTATGGAAAATTTATTTTCTGTATTTAGTGCCTTTGATAACAAATACTTGGATCCTTAAACTACTCTTTTTCTTTACCTTCTTTTAAATTACTGTATGTTATTTTGTATTATTTATATTAAAACAAGTATTCAATTGTAAAATATTCAATTGACTTTGATATTCTTTGTACATTATTCACTTGATATTATTTTTCCTCAGTTTTTTTGAACGAATAAGCAAGAATATCAACACAGGTTTTGAGCTTCTGAAAGTGTGACTTAGTAAATAAATTCTGTAGAAACTTAATAGCGATAGATTTGACAGTAATTGCTAAAAATCCCATTTTTTTTTTCTTCGTTTTAATAATTTTTCTGCATTAATTTTTTATTCCGTCATTTGGAAGTCAAATTCAGTGTTGTTGGATTCTTGCTGAGGAAGTTTCACACAAGAAGGGAAAGAAAGGAAATTCGAAAAAAAAAAAAAAAAAATCATAAATGCAAAGAAAGAAAGAAGCACTTGATGAAAGCAGCCCATCGCTTAGAGAAACAGGATATTTGGAAAAGGAAACGAAGAGAATCGGAATAAAGTTGAACGGATGGCATGGGACGTAAAAAAAAATGAAGAAGAATCTAATCAGAAAGACTCATTCGTTTCCGTTTTTGTTCGTAGTTTCTAATTAAAGTGTGTGCATCGATTCCCGGACGGCAGAAACATCCCCCAAGTCTCTTCTCGGTAGATGGATTGATAGAAAAACCCCTGATGGTGACGGGGGCCGGTTTAGCATCAGCCGTCACCAACTCCCACTTGAGATAAGGCGACCGCACGCGCGCACTCGTCTTTCGGAGGTCAGAATTGTCTCCCCATTGTTCTTTTGTCTTGTCGGCTGCCATTCAATGATGCACAGCTGCTGTTAATTGCGTTTCTCGTCTCTCGGTGGCGCTGTCTGTCACGACTGCTTCCGACGAAAAAAAAATTCACAAAAAAAAAAAAGAAAAGAAAGAATAGGATTTGCGGGTGAATGAAAAGCCCCCGAAGGAGATTGAAGATGAAGAGATGGAGAACGTGCCAAAGAGGGACCCCATGTCTTGATTGAGTAACATAAAAAGAAGAGTAGGGGAAAAAAAACCGGGGGAAATTCGGTAGTACGTCTATTCTCCGCTTGGGTTGTTCGAAAAATTTGCAGGTGGTAGTTATTAGTCGCAGAGGGCTATTCCTTTCAAAAGAGTGCAGTGTATGGGTGGAGATTGTAGATGGCATATCGATTTTTCAATTGAAAAGAAGAAACAGTTGGATAGAGTAGGATCCTCTTTTAATATCAAGAAGTAGACATCCAATGAGGTCACCTCCCAAACACAAGGAAAAAAAAACTAATCAAATTTAAAGTACACTCCCTTTGCGCTCTAAGTTTGTAAATTTTTAAGAAGATTCTTTTATAGGTGGCTCCGACGGCAGAAATTAATCTTGAAACTGTAAAGAGCATAGAAGTCATAAAATTCTCAAACTATCCTTGCCTGATAATAGGAACAAGCAGAAGGAAGCATCGTCTTTGTTGCTCGTGTTTTATGTTGGTTCAGTTTTTTTCTTTTATAATAAACATTGTCAAAGTAGAAAGCATAAAAATAGAATTACGTCTAGTCACGAAACTGAATACACCTTCAGCTGATTTTTTTTTTTAAATACATAAATAAAAAAGTCATAAAATAATCCAACCAGACCAAACTTCAAATTCTTGCATTAACAGATAAGAAATTATTTTCTGAGAAAATTGCATTTTCTGTTAGAATTGTTGCGTGTGGTAAGAAGCATGGATGTAGAAAGAAAGTTTTTAATCTCAATATCATAGAACAAATTTACGAAGAAATGGATATTTATTGTTAAGAAAGGCTTTAAATTCTCATAAATGTAAACAGCTTATCAGAAGATGAAAAACAAAAACAAAAAACAACGATTTATTATTACTTACAAAAATAAGTTGGATACAATTGTACATTTTACAGTTGCCTCTTTTTCACGATGTAATCCTTACCTTCTGCTTAGCTTTTCTTTAAAAACTTATTATTAGCTTGAGCTTTAACTGAATCTTTTGCCGATTCTGTATTAATACTGTTAATTTCTGATAAAGTTTTATTCTTAGAATGAGAAATTCTTTTCTAATTGAAAACATCTCATGCGATTATCTTTTGATGTACGTTACTCTCAAGATTATTCTGTATTTGGACTTAATTAATGTGTGGTTTTACTCTTTTGCCTTACGATACCAAAACCCATACTTTCCACTTATTTAATGTTTCTACGTTAATCATACAGCAGATTCTTCTGCAAACTTGACGCCTGTATGTACGTAAAAATGGACAGAGTACTTTCTATTCTGCTCGTGTCCAAATTCATTCCAAAATTATTGTTGGAATGTTGAATTCCAAAATATGTCACATCACTTCCTTCAAAGTACCAATGAAGAAAGTTGGGAATTATATTTATTAATAAAGGACGTGATCGTAATCCCTTTACGTTCAATGACTGCAACTTTACACGAACTTTAGAAAGAACATTTTACTTCTCCATTGTGTGAAGTCTTTAGTCTTCCAGTCATTCCTAATTTGGAATAGTATGTAGTGACGTAGGATATTGTTTCATTGATCCCAAAAACTCCGTATGGACGTTGCTGCTATGATGTTACAGTCCTGAATATTTTGCAATTGTGTTACTTTTTTTTTAATATTGTTGAGAATTTGACTCTAGAGGCTGTTTCGCTTTCAGAAGAATGAATTGTAATGAAAGGATAACAAAACGTTATTGCTTCCATCTGTGAGAGGAAAAAAAAGTACAAAAGATATTCGGAAATGAAATTGTGTAAAAGAAGACCGGAAATATTAAATTCAAATTAACTCCACAGAAGGCGTAAACTTGTTTCAAATTTTTTCGGGCAAAAAAAAACAAACAAAATCTTTCGAGTTAAACTTGAAATTTATTTTATAGTTGAACAGTTAGTCCTGTTTGCGTTGTTAAATTTATTAAACTTATATTCATTCCATATAGTTTTCAAACAGTAAAGACATCTTCTCATATCTTATTTTAGAAAGAATTTCCAACTTTATTTTGAAATGAAAGAGATACTACTAGAATATTCCGCCTCCTCTTCAATACAATTCATAAATTTATATTTTTATAATAATGACGTAATTTTAAAGATATGATAGGTACGTCCTAATTTGTTTATTTCCAAGGAGATTTAGCAGAGACTTCCGGAATTCCCAAATAACGTTCGTCAAAGTGTAGCAGGAGGAAAAGCTTATGAATTTTAACAAAATATTAACTATAATTTTCATTTGCTGCCCAAATGTTTGCTTTCGAAATAGGCTAACAGAATATTAATAACTTCCTTAATGTTTGTAATTTTATAAATAATTTTTTACATGTTTTAAATTCTAGTTATTTACTCGTTATTCAGCCAGGGATCGCGTGTTTCATTACTTTGATTAAACAGTTGTTTTTTTGGCATTCACATTATGTTGACATGAATCATTTTTTTTTCCTGACAACACTTAATTTTTGCGTTTATTCGCTGCCGTGAGGCACAGAGATAAGCCCTATCCCAATATTTTCTCGGACTTAATGAGTTAATTCTGAATCATGTTTTTGTTGGGTGACACGACTTAGCAGTCACGGAAAGTTTTGGGTGTTGAGCTGGTTGGTATGCGTGGTTCAGAGCGGCTGTTTCGCCATTAACGCATGGTGGAAATAGGACTGCAGTACCAGTGACGGGATGAAGGGAAGGGGGCGGATCTGCGTCATATTTTATCGATCACTTGGTTCCATCGGCTGTATGGATAATAAATTCAGGCCCCTTCAGTGATTAACAGATTAATTATGGGGAATGTGAAACCGGTCGTAGGATGGATTTATCATTATCAGGGATTTATTTTATAGACGAATTGAACGCTCTAGTATCGAGTGTTTGCTCATCATTTAAGCCGATCATCAATTTCGAAGAAGACAAGTCCCGCACCCATAATCAGTCTTCGAGACGGTTGCACTGGATTCCTGATCGCCTCTTCCCTATATTTTATACCAGTCGACCAACGATTTGGACTCATCTTCCGAAAAACAGGAAGTGAACATCATTGGCGTTTTTTTTATCTACTTTATCTTGATAAAAGTATTGATTCTGGAATATTTTGTTCAAGGTGAATCATCATCATCATCTTATTTCGGAAAAACAGAATTCTGATTTCTGTTATTGCTTATGTGAAATGGAGGGTGTAGATATTCTTGAACTAAACTTCTATAACTTAGTTTGGGTTTGAACCAAATGATCAACATTTAGTATATACTGTAGATAAGATATCAATAAGATATAGCGTTGTTGTATTGGATAAAGAGAACGTTTGGCAAGTAATGAAGTTAAAAAAGAGCTCCTTGATAATATCTTCATCGTCTTTGGTAACAATTCAACTTCCCATCATTGTCTCTGATAACATCCGTTATGTTGAATGTTACATTTATTAAATCAGGAAAATTACATTTTGTATTTTGCGTATTTACATTGATGCACGAAATGGAATGAACCTGCAATAGAGATATGATAGTTAGATTCGACTGTTTGTTATTATATATTATATATTGATGTTACAATGCGCCGAGTCATCAAACAACTGTTTGGTGGCCTAAAGGTAGTCTGTCTACAGCCAAAATAGAGATGGGTTTTCTTAGAATTAAAGTGTTATTACGACCTTGTCAGCAATTGATGTAGGAGGTGTTAATGGGATTGCAATTCTTTGTTGAAAATTGAGACATGGCTGCCGGTAATTGGATATATTTGTGCTGAATAACTGGTCAAAGATTGTTTCATTTGTACCTTATCAAGTTTTAAAATAAAACAGGCTATTTAAGTTGATTCCAAAATTCGATGGCCACGAAGCAATTCGAAGGAATCTATGTATGGTGTATACAGGAACATAACTTTCAGATATCGTCATTCTTTCCGACCTTTGAAGTCTAGACATTGCAAGAGACTACAGCGAGCAACTCCAAAAGTGGTAAATCTATATTTTTCAAGTCATTTGATGTGTTCTATTGCGTCTACAGTCCTTTTGATATTATCATTGAATGCTTCAACAATTTTTCCGTGTAACCTTCTCTCTACGGATCCTTTTTAGACAAAACACAGCTTATGGACCGTTCAACTATTACGTAAGCATTAATGGGTGGGGGGAGGGGGTTCAAGCTTTGCTTATTTTTGCTGACAAGGGGAAGGGAGGATCAGAGCAATGCTTACCTAAGACAGACAAACATGCACGCGAGAGAATTCCTCAGTTTTTCATTTGTCCTTTTATATTCACTTTGAGCAATATTTTTACGTGTGTTTTAACATAGTTTCAAAAATATATAAATATACACACAAACAAAAAAATATAAAAATAAATATATTTTTTTGTTTGTGTGTATATTTATATATTTTTGAAATTATATTCACTTTGTTACATTTAACGCAAGATTGAATCTCATGTAATTTTGACTAAAGAATGAATTGTTCAGTGTATTTCCTATTAGGCCTAACGATTTGGGAAATCTTACGTAAGCACTAAGGGGTGAGGCATCTGCTTATTTTTGTTTACGAGGGGGGTCTAATTCGAGAATTCTCGTTTACAGGGAGCGAAATTTTCAGGCACTTTTTTTCTTTTATTTAATGTAGATATTCAGAAATGGTTTGGCACAGATTTTTTTTTTTTAGTTAATAACACTAACATTTCAAATTTACATTATTATAATTGTTGTTTTCCGTTCCTTCAAAACCTTTTCAGAGATCCTTGATTTTATTGACAATAGAATTTCACAAATTAATAACTTAAAAGATAATTGCCGTAATCTTTCAGTCAGATACCAAGAAGTTTGGGAAAGGATTTCGATTCAAAGAAAATTTTCTAACGAGGTTGAGTGTCACTGAATCAACATAATTATCCTAATTAGGAGTCTTTATTCGTAATTGGATTTAAAAAATATTTACATTTAATTAAGAACTGATCCAAAGGATGTTTAAATCCTTTTTCTTTTTGCTTGAATTGATGTAATTATTTGCCCCAAATTTACAATTAACAAAATGAATTTTCAATTAACAAAAAAAAAAAAAAACTTACGTAAATAACGAAATTTACTAGAAACTATTTATAATGAAATTTATTTCTTATCAAACTCTGATTTCCGAAATTTAATATTTGAATAGATAAATATTAGTATAGGTTAAAGGATTGAAATGTCCGCATTTGCATTGTGTTTACTGAAATGTTACAATGAAATGTTACTGAAATATTAACAACAGAAAAAATCTGAGCACGAAAACGAATCAACGAATGCAAGGTTGCCTTCATTGATTCGTTTTCGCAATCAGATTTCACTCCTCACGAATCTGCTAGTCGTGGAATATTTCCGTACTGCGTTATAAGTAAAACTATCAAAAAAGTTTCATTGGTTTTGCTCTAAGATTTGTATCTCTCTTGAGATGCATCGAAGGGTGAAAATGATTAGAATAACAAAGCTTTCAAAGCAACTACGCATCAAAATTTATAATTTGCTTCCATCTATTTGTGATCAAGAGAATTCAAAAACTATTCTAAGAAGCTGAAATACAGTAGGATGCTATAATGCTTTTAGGATCTGACCGATTGCTAGGTAAGTAGCTTTGACCAAAATCACCAATACATTGTCATTAACGTGGAAACTGGAATTTAAGTGTTTGATAAATTGAGTTAAAAACGCCCTCCTTATTGAGAATCAGATTGAATTCTACGAGAAGAGATAGCAGCTAAACCATGAATGCAGAACTCACCTTAAAAAAGCTGTTGGGTGTCTCACAATAAATAATTAACATTGATAACATTAATTCTTGATATTGTCCATTATGCTTTTTCATGAAACTGCCTTTGTAATGACAATCAAATCAGGTACAGTTCGAGTATAGGAATGGCTTTCTACTTTCTGTTTCCTTTCCTTTACTTCTGATGACGTGAAACAAATGTCTCCTTTCTCCCTTTCCGCTGAAACTTCAGTAGGACCATTAACAATGTTTGGTAGATTCACCAAAAGGTTTCAGAATTTGAATGAATCGACGTAATTTATGTAACATTAGGTTTATAGAACTTGGATATGCTTAGCAAAGGACATATGAATGACCTTATGACTACATGAAGGACATATGAATGTAACATGTTATGAATAATCAATTGAGGCTTCCTGATTGTTCTCATCACTTTGTAGAAAATTCTCAGTTGCATATCGATAATCCTTTCGATACCCTATATTATTTTTGAAACCCGCATTGTATTACAACTTTAGTTTAGCAATTCAAGGGTCTTAATATACATTAGAGGAAAAACAAGGTTTGGAACAAAGAAGTTTAGAATACAATTTTAAGTCACGTTAATAATTCCGCCGTCCGTTCATTGTTCATTCATCTCTGACCTTTAAACTCCTATAAAGCTGAAACTTCAGTAGAAAGCTTAGTCTCTTATAAGGAAGGTCCCCTGTTGACCTTGATGCAGATTGGATCAGGAAAATAAGAAGTTAGGAAGCCTATGACCGCCAAAAATACGTCGAGATTTATTTCCAATACTACAATACGTGGGGGGGAAAGAAAAACTAGCTTACGTGTACATTTTACTCAGTCGATTTTTGAAATGTATACTGTTTTTTCTCCCCTCTCAATTTTGTAGGCTACAAACGACTTACTTTCTAGTATTCTCATTTTCTTTTTTTTGTAACTAAAAACTTTCTTTATAATTAATATTTTATTTTTTTTATTTATTTTCTTTTATTTATCTTTTTGGTTGTTTATTTACTACAATTACAATAAATACTATAATTTCAAAGTAAATATGAAAATATTTCCTTTCCTTATATTTCTTTGTTTTCTTTTGGATCAAACAAACCAAACATTGAAATCTTCAATCCGAGAGTAGCAGCGTTGGAATTCATAATTTCCTAAAAAAAAAATATGCTAACAAATAAAGTTGTATTTATGTATTTGTATTTATTCGTGTTCAGAATTCTCCTGTTAGCCTGAAATTTATTTAAACTTAGCTCGGTAATGTTTAAATAAATTTCTCAATTTTTCATTTATGCAAAAAATATAGGTGTACATAGAAATATTTACATTACAATAATGTTTGTCCTCTAAACCTTTTCAATTCTGGTCACCAATATTAAATTTTAATCTAAATTTCAATCTAGGCTCTACTTTTAATTTAACTAGAACCTTCATAAAAATTATGAAATTAATTATTTTCTTTTATTTATCTTTTTTGTTTGTTAATTTTCTACAGTTACAAATACTAATAAAAACACTACAATTTCAAAGCAAATATGAAAATCTTATATAATCTTATATAATATCCTCATATTTCTTTGTTTTCTTTTGGATCAAACTACAATTAGCGGTACAATTTCGTAGTACATTGGATATTTTTAAGTCCAATATTCAACTTTTTTTTTTGCGTAATATTTTGAAGAAATATAATAAGCCAGAAAGATTTCGTTGTAAACTAAGTAAAAGATAATTCTACCATATTACTTGATATTATCTTTAGAAATCGACATATTGGAATTATTTTAATCTAATAACTTTTGAGTCTGTTTAAGACATAGACTCAAGGAAACAATATTTGAAGTTATAGGTTTAGTGTTATTTTAAATATAAATAAAGACACCTAAAACATTTCTACTTCTGTCTGTCTTATTGTTGATAGATCATCGTGATATTTTGTTTTTTTATGAATCATTTTTATTTAAATCCGAAATCGGACTCTTGTAACCTTTCAAAAATGTTTTATTTCGTCATTTCTGAAGAAAAATAGTAAATAAAAAAAATAATTAAGAAAAAGCAAAATGAAGGTTGATTAATTTTCGGAAATTAAATTAACCACGTGGGATCTTTAGAAGCACCGACAATTTCTTAATAATTTACAAAACTTTTCGCTAACTAATTTATAAAACAGAAAAGAAAAGTTTAATTGAAAAAAAAAAAAATCTCCTATGTTGCTGGCAATTAAAAATTCACAAATCTGAAATGACAGAACTAATTTGACTCTTAATTGCTTTTGAAAATTTAAAATTAATTAGAGAGAAATTATTATGATTCATTTTGAAAGTAATTATTACGTATTTGTCGTTTAAATAATTTCAACGACACAAAAATTAATGACTTTCCACTGCATAAAACTAAAGAAGAAATAAAATACTGAATCTCTCAAACTATATGATTAGGCTTTGGGAAATAAAATATAATCGTTCTCGATCACTTTGGGCTCACTTGCAAAGACTTGCCAGACTTTGTAAGTATCACAAAATTATCCAAAAATTGATACAATAGGAAATAGAGGATGTTTGGCACGATGGTTAAGGTTTCCAGTCTAAGCCACACCATGATATCTTTTCATCCGAATGTTAGAGAATTCTCCTTATACCATCGTCGTAACATTATGTAGCACCACTCGTCATTTCCCACTTCCTTCACAGTTCTAAAGACCGTGGACGATGGGCACAGTACATTACCAATATATTCCATAGTTTCATTCCTGACTATTTGAATACGGAGATGTGAGGTACATCAAGATGCAACCTCTTAAAGCAACAATTTTTACCCAATATAAGATGGAATGGAATAAGGAATACCCTGGTTTACGAAGACAAAAAAAAAAAAGCTGTCATTATTAAACCAAAAAATTTAATCAGAACTTCGATTATTTCATACGATATTGATTTGGAAGAAGATTCTGAAGACAGAACAACTCCACTCTTTCTGTACAACTCCACTCTTTGTTTGTTTTTATTTATTTTTATTTTTTTGGGGAGGGGGAAGAAAATTTGTTCAATTACCGCTAAAGGGCTGAATAAGAAAGCTGATAATATTCATTAGCTCATCTGCCTTAGTAAGAATGAGAATTAAAGTAATTAAATTAAGAATGGTGAAGCCTTGCGCAGGAAACAAAGATGTACTCAGAAAAAAAAATTGTCTTGTGTCTCTTTTTCTTTCCATAAATAGGATGCCAGAAAATGCTCTAAGCAAATGAAGAACAAGAAAGCTCAACTATAAGAGAAAAATATAATTGTAATAATTCCAAATATTTGATTAGGAAAAAATAGAAGAGATAGGGTGAGGAACGAAAGGATTAGGGAGATAGTGAAAGAGGAGCCCCTGCAGGAAAGGATTGAGGCATCTAGATTGAGATGGTATGGGCACTTAAAGAGAATGGAGGAGAAGAGGATTCCCAGGAGGATGCATGAGATGAGAATACAGAAGAAAAGACCAAGGGGAAGACCAAGAGATAAATGGATTAGAGGAGTGGAGGAATGTGTCCGAAAGAGGGGGGAGGACTGGAACAGCGGACAGGGTGACAGCGGAAAGATGGTGGGAGATAAGAACTATGTGGAGAGGCTTATGTTCCCAACAGACCCAGCCTGAGGTTGGAAGCTGTAATGGTTGAGAGAGATATCTAATGTTGGTTTTTAGGGGTATTCACAAAGTGTAAAGGTGGGAGTTCTTAAGAAGGTTCTGTCCGTCCGTCACCGCCTCTAGAACCAAACAATAAGTTGGACAGACATGAGTGATATCTTTTAGAAAAGCTTATGTTTTGTAGAGATGGAAAAAAACATGAGTTCCGGTCTGCGATCAATTTACGTCGCACAGGAAATGGCCGAAATAAAACATGTACAAGGTCGCTATGGTTTCGTGTATAATATGAAACCAGATCTATGGCTCGTTCTTTTTCTTTTTTTTTTATTGTGAATTTAGTTTAAGTCCCATGGACATCGCTAGTTGTTGTTAAAAATGATGCTAACAATTGTACGTACATTTTTAAAACTAATGTTGTATTACATCGGTTCCCAATCTGAGATCCGCAATACCGTTTAATGATTGTAACGTGGATTTAGGATAAGTTTGTTTTACTAAATGTGTGTTTGTATACACTTCACCTTTAGAATTATATCGTTGTAAAAGCATTCTATCTCCAGTCTTAATTTAGTTGAAGAAAGCAGCAAACAATAATAATATACGAAGTACTTAACGTCTTTTGCAACCACATACTTGTGTGAAACTATATTTTCATTTCTCGTCCACATGAAAAATAAATATCGAAATAGACTTAATGTAGAACCAGAGCTACGATTCAAAGCTGGAGAAACAACATCAACCATCACACTGAACTAAAACTAATTTAATTTATGAAGAACTTAAGTCAATAAATTTAATTACAACTAAACTACTAAATTTCAAATGTTTAATAATAATTGTAGGATTGTTTTTTTTTTCTAAAATTTGTAGTTTACGTTACTCCGTTACTGTAAAAATATTGGCTATTATGTAAATCATGCTTCTATTTAAATTTTATTTCTCAAAGAAATTTTTGGGGATCGCATAAGCATAGCAAGAATGTTAAGAGGACTTCGACTTCATAAATGTTGGGAACCACTGTTATATTACTTTTCGTTTAAATATAATGAGAAATGTAATTATATAAACACAACATTAGGTGTCCAAATTCCTAATTGTTTCAATAAATATTCCTCTTTCAGCTGATCCATTGTTTTCATATGCTTGTATTAGATTGAAACGGAAAATGTCTAATGAATTTACTTTTTTTTTTTTTAATTCTTTCCATTCCACTTAATTTCAAATTCACCTCACCGCCTCGTTGTCTTACTGTAATGCAATTCACTGAAAATCCATTCAGTGGTCTGTCAAGGCAGTGGCTGTAATTTGAAGTAAATTACTTGAATCACTTTAAATTCCGATACAGAAATGACTAGCTTTCAACCTCTTATTCAGTGCAGGTAAAATTTACATAGCACTGCACAGAAACTTCCATCTTAAAACACTAACTCATTTTAAATTTCTTTAAAGTGCTAGCAACTGCAAGAACATTTTACAAGTTAGTTATAAGTAATTCTCTTCTAATGGAAATATAATATTAAAATAGTTATTTAATGTGCGGGAAATATGATGTCCGGTCGGTCTTCCGGACGAACTTAGTAGGGAGCATTTTAATTATATATATGCTTTTTTTATTCTAATTAAGTGCGGAGACCAATTTTAACATTTTAAATTCCTAAATGGATTTCTCATAATTTTATTTTATTTTTTTAAAGTTTTAGGCATTTTATGATATCTGGTGTTTAATTCCATTAAGTGAGTCAGCTTAAGCCATGTTACTTACGCATAGGCAATAGATTCGGAAAACAAAGCGTTTTTAATTTTTCGCATCTATTATCTGTACTTTTCACACTCCTATCTGAACAGTTGTTGTAATCAGTTTCTTTTCTATGGCATCACCTTAGTATTGTCAGTTTTATCTTTAAATAAAGACGCGTTCCTTACAATCTTCATCTTTCCTTTCTGCTATTTATAGGGTTTTTTTATGCAAATTAGGCACCTGACCTAGAAATGTTGAAAAACAAATTCGAAATTTAAGAAAATTTCAGATATTACAACATTATTAATTTATAATTAAAAAAAAACACACATTTTACCGATAGTGTTGGAGGGAGCATTAGCCTAGATAACAAATCCAACAGCATATGGAGAATTTTGAATTGAAATTCTTAAGCCTCATTCGAGGTATTGATATATTTCATTCCTTGACTATAATACAACTATTTTACTTAATTACTGTTAAGTTTATTTAGAATCTACAATAAACCTTCTCAGTTAATTTATTAAACGAAATGAAAAGGTTCCAAATGAAAGTCCACGTTAAAAATTCTATACAGCAGAGGAAACTTTCGCAAAATGAAGGAACTAGATCCAAAATCCTATGGAAGTTTTTACATAAAATCTCATGAACTAAAGATTTAATCAAGAAATGTCTGCGTCAACATTAACATTACTTACCATTAAGAAGAGATAAAAAATGTGGAGGTTAGCTTAATAATTCTGATTACAATTTAGACGATATCATTCTGAGAAATGAAAAGAACTGCGAAAAAAAAACGCGAAAAAACACGAAAAAAAACGACTACGAAAAATGATAATTTAATCGTTAGATTGAAAGTACACATCAGATTTACTGTGTAAAATTGGAATTTTGGAACAATTAAAAAAAATGTATAAAATGTTCCCCTTCCTCCCCTTTCTAAACAGTCACCCTATTTTCGTACGTTTCATTTGATATCTGTTGTAAATGAATAAAAGTCAAAGATTCTCTTTTTATTACGCTCAGTAATTCTTAAGTAATGGATATTCATTAAACAATAAGTCTATAAAATAAAATAATGACACACAGAAATTTAAATTTAAAAGGTATTGATATACGTAAAATAAATAAAACCTGGTCAAGAACAGTTTTGGCTTGTTTTATAACACAAAGCCATCTTCAGCTGAATGTTCATAAAAACTAACTGAAATAGAATTTATACAATTTCTATTCAAATTTCTATTAATAATTTCTATCGTCAGCTTGGCCGAATTTCTGTCTTCACCATCAGAGACTCTCGTCAATGATTAAAATCCTTCATTTACATATTTCAAAGACTGTTTTTGATTGATAAAAATTTGAATAGAAATTGTATAAATTCTCTTTCAGTTTCACGTATAATCAGCTGAAGATGGCTTTGTGTTACAAAACAAGCCAAAGCTGTCCTTAACCAGTTTTTAATATTCATATTAAAGAATAAGAAATTTTTATTGTAAGACATTTCGATATGCTGGGATGCTACATGATTCTTTGATTTATTTCTAGCTTTTGTACAATGATTAACAGTTATTACTTCTTAACCAATAAACTTTAATGGATGAGCTACACACACACACACACACACACACATATGTATATATGTCCTTATGTTTAAGTTAAATTAAAATCTAAAGCAACCGACGAAAAAAAAATCTTTCTCTTTGCACAATTAAATCTTTCCAAAGCCTCTTTGCAGAAGATATAATTTCATTTTTCAATAATAGGATGTGTAAAAACGAGTAAAGCTAGCTTTATTCTGCAAAATAGATCGGGAACACAACTTTGTATATAGTATATCTTAGAGTCAAATAAATGAAATTAAATTCGTTGTTATTTTTTTTTGTCTCATCCATTCTTTAAGAAAACATTTAGAAAGTTAAAATATTTGCTTTCATAAAAATATTTTAAGTGGTTTTTGTTTTTTTTGTTTTTTTTTTTTTCTTTGTAATGTGAAGTAAATCTTTTATCTTGAAACTCAATGAGTTTTTTGTTAGATTTTTTGTTTCTGTACTTTAACTATTTAGAGTACTCTTACACATGATAATTTATGAACTCAGAATAAAATCTCTGAATTTGAATTAAACTTAATGCTTGATTTATAGCAAACACTGTTGAAAGAAGCGAAACTCACGGAAAGGCAGAGGGAGATCACTGAAGCTACGTTAGCTTCGATTTTCAGCCGATGTTCTATGAGATGACAGCGACAGAGATCGTATCTGGTGTAAGCCTTCTCTGGATGCGACGTTGGGACCATGTAAATGCTATTCTGTGGCTAACCATGCATTGATCTCCGTCGTTGTCACGACGATACGGATTAGAACATGAGACATTCCTTAATTAAAACGACGAAGAGACTAGATTGTATCGGGATTTCGTTCAACCTAGAGATGTGCAGCCTTAATGTTTCGTCCAAATGAGATCGTCGTCATGGAGATTGATATCGGGGCATTGCCAGCGATCTTTTCCCACCGACATAACACAAGAAATTCACAAAGAAATTGATTTGATGCCGTAAAAGCTGTAGGCGTTGAATTCTGTCCTGCTGATTCAAAAATTAATATGTTTTCTTACTTAAAAAGAATTATACCTATTGAACGGTAGAATTTCAATGGGATTTTTTTGTGCTACTTTTTTTTTTTAACTTTGAATGAGAATAAAAATAAAAAAATATATACTGACCTTCAAAAAACAAAAATACAATCGAACTCAGTTACAATGAGAGCCTAGGAACAGTGTTGTTTTAACCGTTACGTCAATTATTGCAGTTACAGAAATTGCTTTTGCACATAATTTTTATCATATGTTTGCGCACGCTATTTAATTGTGTGAAGGCAGAAACATTGCTTACGTTCTTAGGAATTAGAACTTTACAACTTTCATATTCACTTAAAAGTATCGTAGTTATTGGACTGAATTCTTCATTTGGACAGAATTGGAAAGGCATATATGGAAGAATGTTTCTCCTTGGTTTTATTATAATGACATAGAAACTTACACTTTTGAATTTATCACTATCAGGGTCATATTTAATTATGATATACATTTCTCATTCACGTATCATCTCAAACCTTCTGTCTTTTCTAAAAGCTGAGATTTGGTCTTTATAAATGAGACCGTACTTTATAATTACACTGTAAATAGTTAAGCTGTTCTTATTTCTTTTCGGTGTCTTTTTTCATCTCAGTCACAAACTTTAAACCTTCTTCTAAGTATACGATTATAGTCTCCCTCAGATCATTGTTAGGAGGCCAGCAGTGATAATTAGGTCACCAAAATAAAAAGAAAAGATTAGAGATAGAATTACAAGCCACAAACTGAATGAACAAAGGATGGGAAAAAAACATATAGTTAATTTAGAAGAAGGATTACTGAAGATAATCAAGAACAGAAAATTTCAAGAAAATAGGATATAAAAATATTACGTAAAAGAAAACAGAAACGCACATAACTAAACAAAACTTCACTGAGCTAATTTTGGTTTTTGTACTGGGAATCGGAGACGGTACCGTTTCGAGTTACTACACTCTTGTCAGTCCGATCTGCTCAGTATATCTAGCTCATTGAAGAAGAACAATATACAAAACGGACAAACGAACAAGACAATGACCCCTTATTTAAAAAAACATCAAAAAACAAATCAAGACTGATCGGACTGATGAGAGTGTAGTAACTTGAAACGATACCGTCTCCGATTCCCAGTACTAAAACCAAAATTAGCTCAGTGAATTTTTGTTTAGTTCTGTTTTCTTTTATGTAATAATCTTATGTAATAATCGCATGTTAAATTTAATTTAAAAAAAAAAATAGGTAGTTAAAAAAAAAAGATGGTAAGACACAATCTGAAAGATTAGAATAAATTCACTTCAATGAACAATCGTAGTGCTTGCTAATACTGCAGTTTTAAATCTGATGGTCAGGTATCGATTACAGGGACAGTCGATTGATGTAGTTATGACAGAGCGAAGAACTCGCGACGGATTTCATTTAGGTTAGTCTAGGTTCACAAATTGAGTACGTAGTTGATTTAGCAAGAGATGACTACCTTACATAACATGTTTGCAAAGACTTAAGTTGTACTAAATAAAAAAGGCCAGACGGGATTTGATATATTTGCATAAGCTCCGGATGTGTTTGAAATTGGTAGCAAGAACAAACTGGAATACTTAACATGACTTGAAATGTTAGCAGTGATTATGTTGACACAATTGGCCAATTTTTACTTTCTCTATTCGACGTCATAGGAAAGGTATGGTAATCATAAAATGATTAATAAAATATTTTTTTTATATATTTATTTATTCGCTCTTATTATCTTAACATCTCAAAACTGTTACAGAAAGGAGTCCAATAGCCAAGATGAGAAAATTGGAGGATCTCTGTAAATTTAGATTCATGAAAATATAGGATTTTTTGTTTTAAATATAAGTATATTTATTTTTTAGATTAGTCCATGTGTAACAAAGAAAAAGCCGTAAATCATTATTTCCGCTTATTATTATTTAAAAAAAAATCCTATTTGAGAAGTAAAAAGTTTAAAAGAACTATGTTTTCGTCTTATTCATTTTGTACATTCCGCATTCCTTTCTACAATTCATAGCAAGATTCTGAGGTTTAACACATTATCAATGTAGGTAGCATTAGATAAATATGCTTTAGAAATAACATTATTGCCTAACTTCTTAATTTTTGCTTTAAATTAAAATTGCTAGTGAATGATTTTTTTACCCTATTCTGAAATAATGTAATTAGTTCTAGGTGTACTTAAGTATACCTAACTAGATGTAATTAGAGAATTGATAATATCCTCTAATAGATTATATTTAATTGAATTCAGCAGCTTTTCAAGCAGTGTCGGATTTTTCATGTCAAGATAAATACTGTAGCAATTTTGACTTCGTGAAGATTTTTACGACATGCGACTATCTGGTTACATTTATTTTTATGCTGTTCAAAGATAACTTCAAACAACTCTGCTGTATTGTGAATGCTTGAATCTTCTTACTATGTGGTGGGCGATAATAGCCTTATCTTTGTTCTCTGCACACCAATGGCAAAAGCACGACACTGACGATTCAAATAAAACTGGCGCTTTACCATTAACTGTCACTGCAAAATCCAATAACTTATCTCAGTCTTGTGGATGGAACGACTTAGGCCCGTCATTCGTCTCCTTCAAGTATCAACTTTCGATAGGAAATTGAACGTTATTCTCGTGAGACTATTCAAATGACTTGGCAGAAATACGTAACATTCACCATGTAAACGAGCTGTTTTGTGATTGTAAGGAAAAATAGATAATTGATTTATGCTTTGACTCTTTTAAAAAACTTTTCTTAGATAAAAATAATCTTCGCATTCCCTACTGTAAATATTAATTGGTTTATCAATGCCCTAAACGAACAATTAGCCTTCGGCATTTTGAGCGACGAATAACTTTAAAGAAAATAAGTTAATTTCATTAAAGAATTCACTGTAGGCTAATAAACAAGATTAGCGGTAGAGGAAAAATTAATTAATTGAAAATCAGACTAATTTAATTTACGAAATAAAAAGTTAATTCTTGTTGAAATATTTAATACAGCCATTAAAAAAGTGAGCATCTGCTTCTGTTATCTTTCCATGCATGACGTTAACTGTGTTTTTGCTTCATTCGATCTTGATGCATCGCCTAGAGTCACAGAACAAGTGGAAAGTCAACAGATTCAAAAATACAAGATGAAAATTAAAGTATTAGGGTTAATCTAAGACTTAGTAAACACAGAGATCCTCTAATGCGATCTTAAATCGTGAAGGAGTCTTTAAAGCCGTTAAAGAAACAAATTGGAAATTTTGCTAAATAACCTACTAAAAACTCTTGTATCTTGGTTCGTGTTTCTGTACCACAATACTTCTTTTTGTATTTTGTTTATCTCTTCCTGATGTTTTCTAATTGAAACTTATCTTTCATGATATCTCCATTATCTTCGAACTCAGTAAGATAAAAAAGAAAAGCAAAAAGTCAGACCTTGCAAAAAGTAAGGTGATAAAAATTAAACCACAGTTGTTTTGAATAATAACGGTAAGTTTTTTTGTAGTCTTAAATTCATCGGGCGTTACAATGAATTTATTTCTCTATTTCTATTTTGAATATTTTTCACTGATTTAATGGATTGTTGTTGTTAAGATCAACACGGAGGTTACATTTTGCCATTTCTTAGAATCATCAAAGCTACTGCAATCTATCTTCTATTAAGCTCGTCTTAAGTTGCCGCCCGTCCATTAGATTCTCGACCTAGGCTACGCCAGCTCAGAGTTCAAATCCTGGTTGTATAGATTTCAATTTGCTTTCTTCATCCGTTGGATCTGCTTCCTGAGGTTCCCTGAAGACTTCTCTTATTTCAAGTGTTTACAGACAATATTCAAGTAACACATAAGCCTATAGTAAGTATCAAAAGAAGCGATCTTTAACTTCCCATCCTTAAATTAGTAAAAACTTTCGTATCTGGAATGAGAATCCAACTAAGTCTTCGTTGCATCTTAACTTATTTAACAATAAAATTCTCATTAAAGCTCTCTTAAAAATATTTGCATATCTCTTTTTAATTTTGTAATAAAAAAAATCACTTTCAAGTTTGAAGGGATTTCTACAATTGTTAATCAGTATTTCAAAACAAACAAAATGATATATAGTAGATTTGGTTGAAAGCAAGAACCATCTCCCTGCTCGTAACTATCGTTTAGCTCAAAAACTGTGGAAGATAGATTCAGGAAACGCATTTTTGTAATATTCATTTACATTTAATATTTTTTTCCAGATTTACAATTATATTAAATAAATAAATTAAATTTTAATTTGCAAGCCTTTATTTAAGTCGAAATGCAACTTAAAAAATTAATTTGGAAGGGCATATTTTTGGGATGATGTTGATAAATAAATACATAGCAACAAACAAATAAATAATATCTCTATTATAATTCTTTAATAAATGTATAACATTACTCTATCTTGAGTGAGCAAAGTTTGTAGGTGATAGGACAAGCGTTGAGCTGGTAAATATTATATTTTTAATCAAACTTAAACTTAGATCTGCAAGGTAAATGGTTTTAAATTAGTAAGAGTTATTTTGGCTTAATATTTTTTTAATGTGAATTTTGTTTGTTTTCGTCCGTCGTTCTATACAAATTATTCGATTTTTATTTCCTCTTTAATGGACTAAATTGTCATGGAAAAAACTTCGAATTGATTTAAGTTTCTTGACAACCTCGCATTTGAACTAAATTTGAATTTTTTTTTTCAAAACTATCTCTTTTTTATCTCTTTTACAAAAACTGCATTCTGGTGCAAATCAGTTTCCACAGAACGTGTTGGTCTCCTGCAGATGGAAACGATTCATATCATGCAATTTTCGTTTTACTTCTAGTTTTTAAATAACATAATGAAAGGGAAGAAAATGAAAGATGAAAGCGCAAATAATAACGCCTATTTCTCTTGAATTAACTTTCTCTTTTTGTTTCTCTTCCTTATGGTATTATCTGCTTTGCTTTCTTCGAAGTGTCGCATGTAAAATTCTGAGTTTTCTTCTGTTTGCTGCTGCCCAAGATGTTATTTACATAAGCGAATGGACACAAGGTGCGAGTTCCAGTTGGCGGAAAGGGGGGGACGGAAACACTTTAATGGGTCGCGGAATTCATTTGGATCGTATCCAGAATGTGGATTGGCTCCCAGAAGGGGGAAAGAAAAGGAAAAAGAACTGTGCTGCTTTTGGTGCGTTTGTTTAATGTCTTCATCCTGGGAGTGCAGATGACGGATGCGACCATTCGTAGATGGCAGGCGACACTCGAGGGGCTGCAATCGGTGGGTGATGATAGATACGACCAGGGAATTGGACACCCTCCACAGCGTACGATCCGCTCCGTGCTATTAATCTGTGCAATTCCTCGAGGAACGCGGTACGGTTAAATTGTGGGAGGATTGGAGGGCTTCATCTTCAGAGAATTGAAGAGAAATGCGTCAGAGCGTCGTGCCATATTCTAACGTTCATGTGACTGTTTGGCCTCGCAAAGACGTAAGGCAATAACACAGCCAGATGCTACGAGAAATAGATCGTTGTGCCACACTTGAAGAGCCGTAGGTGGAATTTAAGTCTTCATTGCCTTCTACGGGATACCCAAGGAAAATGAAATTGCAATGGCAACGAAGAAAAGGAGTGAATAACAAAAATCTTTTGTTAGTAATATGGAAATGATAAAAAAATAGAACGAATATAAAACGGATTGAATTTGATGGCTTCAGATATCAGGAAAAAAAAGAAAAGAATTATTAGGGCTCAAGAAGATAGAAGATAGAAGGAATACCTCCTTACCTTTTTATCTTAGAGATGAAAAGTATCATGAAAGTAAGAGAAAGCAATTAAATACACGAGAAAAATCTGTGTATTATATCTCTTCAATTTGAAATTTCTGATCTGAACTTTTCGAGGCTATTAGGACTAAAATCGATGTTAAGGTTTTATTCGATCGGCCTAAGTTTAACCACCTGGCTAATCATATTAAAATGAGACTGACTATTTATTTTATCATTGAAAACCTCAAAAATGGTTAATGAGCGCCATCTACTGTGCAGTGAGAGCAATAACGTCTGTGCGAAAACGTTTATATAATGCGGTGCGTTACATTCACTTTTCTGCAGACAAATTTATGTTAATTGAGTTTTTTCGATTTTCATACTTTTTTCCACAGTTAAACGTTTTTGGGCGCAACTAAATATATCATTCTATTTTCAAGCAAATGCGTGATAGCAATCGTAGTCTGATAAGGGAATTTGGAATTATATATATTTTAATAGAATAATTTGTAAATTATTCAGTCATCCTCTTCATCATCCACAGCAGTTGCTTTATACTGTTTTGTCAATTAAAGTTATATTAAAAAAACACACAAACAATTAATAAAACATAATTACGTGGAGTCTTTCGAATCCCATGAGATTCATCTTCGGCACCATTTTTTACTGTTTTGGGAAATTAATATGGTCCAGAAGGCGTTTTTACATTACATTACATTGAAACACATTAATTTCCCAAAGAACTTCAATGTAATGTAATGTAAAAACGCCTTCTGGACCCTGTGTAGCTGGAACCGAAACGGGTCAACACTGGCCTAATTTCGTGTTTGGAATATGATGATGATGATGATGTAATTTCAAATTTAACAAACAATGTGGTCAAAATGAAAATTCAACAATATAGTTTATGTTAGAATTCATATACCTTTTTAAGTGAATGTAATTATGGAATTGCTTTTTCGAGTCAATTATTAATTAATTATTTTCTTTGCCTTTTTTTTTTTCTAAATAAGTATTGTCTTTATTCTAAGTTAGTTCGGTATCAACCATGGGCGATTGGGAAAATAAAGTATTCGTATATATACGTATGCATGTACAGTAGATACCTACTTACTCCTACATTAAAAGAAATTGTTTGTGATGTCTAACCACATTCATTTTTATATTAATTTAAAAAAATGTATAAATAATTAATAATAAATTTAAAGATTTAATTATGATTCATTGCATGTCTATTTATTGTTTTTTTAATTCATTTCCTTCATTCTATTCATTTCCTGTTCTGTCATTCATTGACAAATTTGTGAATGTATAATTTACAAATTGCTTGGTCTACAAATTATTCCCTTCAAGATTGATCTCATTATTTACTAATTATCGTAATTTTCTGTTAATATTTTGTGGAGAGATTGAGAAATAATTTTCGTATGTAAATCAGTTTCTATTTTACAGTATGGTGGGCAAAAGTTTTCCAAATTCATTGATGCTATGAAAGTTGTTTTTTTTTTTTTTTTTTTTTTTTTTAACCTCATTAAAGGCGCTTTAATATTAATGTTTTACCGCAGATGTTGCAGTCTAAGCTGGAAATGATACTGACATCTTTTTGGGATTGTGAAACAACAATTTCTTGGTTCACCAAACTGTCCAAATCGACATAAAATATTATAGACATCGCTGTGTGAAGAACTAATTCTATATCAAAGACCAACAGGACAAGCTCGATATCATTTAATTATTTTTCGGCATTCATTGCAATGAGAAGAACGTGAACATTTTGTAGCATAGTCTCCCGTTATTCTACGTTTATTTATTTCTGATCCACTTTCACGAAAAAGCAATCAATAGAAAATCAGTAGGCATTTAGATGATTAAGACCTTCAGCTAAATCTGTTAAGTCCTTCCACTCAACTAAAAGGCTTGGATTCGCCAAATATATACTGTTTGTGGTTGATCAAATAGTAAGAAAGAAACAGAAATGATTCTGAAAGTACAAATGGTGGGGAAAAACATCAAGATGGTAACAAAAAAGCAACAAAAAAATAATTAGAGTGAACTTATGTTCTACTGTATCATTTACAGGTTAAATGATACCTTCAATCTTTGACGTTTAGTGTGTGATCTTTGTTTCATCAGTTTACCTTCATTCCAGTTTATCTCTCACACGGCAACAGCAGTTCTCTGAAACAAAGTGGTATCAAAGGTCGCCATTTCAATTTTCTCGTCAAAAGGTGTTTTCTCTATGAATCTATATAATCCAATTTGTATTGCATCGTCCGACGTTGACTTCGTTTTACCTTTGAAGAAAAATCTCTTGTTATCCGAAACATTTCGATGACCTCTTCAGATGTCAATGGCCTTTCAATGTGTTCGTATCGATCAATGTGTTGCTTTGGATAGCAATGTTTATTTTGTGGACCAGTGCTTATCTTCTCTGAGCATCGCCATTTTTAAGCCTCTTTTCAGTCTCAGATATTTTGCTTTGTGGGATCAGCGATTTGTAAAATAAACTTCTGATTATTCATGAATAAAAATTATCAAATATTAGATAAAATCAAGTAAAATTTCATCTATTTGAACTACTCTGGTTCTAAAATAAATCTATTTTAAAACAAGAACTTAATGTTTAGTCTCTATGCATTTTAGATTGAGTTGTCCTTTATGAAGGATAACTGACGATATTTGCATTTGCATCTTTTCTTTTTTTGCTAATTAAGATTTAAAACTATTAAGTTTCTTTGCTCTTTTACGCTTCAGAATAAGACTGAAGAATTTTTTTTTCTCCGCAGAACCTTAAGAAAAGTTAAGCACTATGACCGTATTGGAAATCCTACGAAACTATGGTATGGAAATATGCATACATAATATATAATATACATATATAATATATAGAAACGGAAAATAATAAAGATTATAAAGTATTAATTAGAGAACAGTGGTAAAATAAACATTTAAGTTTAATGTATAGTTGTTCTGCTGTTTTCGAATTATCCTGATTTTCTACCACATTACTTGCCTATAAAAATCATCTCGTGAGACTTAAATAGCCCAAATATATTTTATTCACAGTAGCAAATGTTATTTATAACTACTAGGAGTAAGTAATTGTAGGCAGGGATACAGCAATCGCTCAGTAATGATTTTTACTTAACATCTTTTCCTTTGAACAGCTTAAACTTTTACTTCATATTCTATCTTGTACTCCTATTAAATTAAATTAGAAAACTCCATCTACGGATAAATTTCATTTTATTAATGGTGATATTTCGCGGAGAATACCATCTTCCCGCTTTTTGAAACCCTGAGGTTTGAAAAAGCGGGAAGATGGTATTCTCCGCGAAATATCACCATTAATAAAATGAAATTTATCCGTAGATGGAGTTTTCTAATTTAGCTTAAACTTTTACTTTGACTTTTATAAAGATAAGTTTTGTCGCTGTATTATCTGTCAAAAATACTTAAACGTTTTAAAGAGAGTGACTGTAGTTGTTACAAGGATAACTTCGATTTTTAATGAAAATTGAATTGATTATTGCTTTCCTGTTTGCAGTGAAAAATCCAGGAAATAAAATTATGTTATCCCACATTTACACTAAAGTATTAATTTTTTCAGTTTAAAGATTTATAGATTTGTTTGTTTAAAGAGTTTAAAGTGCTGCAAAATAATTTAAATTAAATAAAATATAAATTAATTCAGCACAAATCTAACCAAATTGCCTTTCTGGTTCCCGATTCATCCCAATAATCGAAACAGAAAGGCAATTTAACACTAAAGTATTAATTTTTTCAGTTTAAAGATTTATAGATTTGTTTGTTTAAAGAGTTAAAAGTGCTGCAAAATAATTTAAATTAAATAAAATGTAAATTAATTCAGCACAAATCTAACCAAATTGCCTTTCTGGTTCCCGATTCCTTCCCAATAATCGAAACAGAAAGGCAATTTGGTTAGATTTGTGCTGAATTCATTTCTTGTTTTATTTAATTTCTTTGTTTGTTTTTTTCCTGCTTAAAACTGTGCCGGAATTACTAATGCAAGTAAAGGAGTTGTCTGTTATACACAATTCCACTCGGAGTTTCGTTACACAGTGCAATCATTAAAATTTAAAGGATTTATTTTTAATGATTATTTACTATAGATAAAAGATCATATATAACATGTGCCTAATTTTTAGCATGAATAGATAAAATAGAAAACGCATTGGTTTGATTAAAAGCACACAGATAATTCAAATCCAAAATACATTAGTAAAAAAGAGAGGTTTCGCAGTCATAGATTAGCAAAAGTGAAAATAGAGTTTAAAGCCAGAATGAATTTAAAACCATTTTAAAGTTACGTTAAAATATCCCACTGAAGTCCTATGCATAGGATTCCGGGAGGTAAGGCTCCCAGCGTTTCATGACCAAGGGGACTAAGTTGAGGTCGAGTCGTCAGCCCGACGTCCGCACATCTTTAACCTTCAGTAAAGAAACCGGTACCAATTCTTCAGAGGGATAGGTTGACCCTAGAACCTGTTTGAAGGAGAATTCAGAGTGAAAAAAAAATTCCCGACCTTCGTCATGGTCGGGGATTGAAACCGGCTCCTCCAGACAAGATTGAAAGGCAGTCGTGGATGACTGCGAAAGCTCTCCTTTTTACTAATGTATTTTGGATTTTAATTATATGTGGGTTTTTTTTAAATAAATCTATGAGTGTGTTTTCTATTTTATCTACTTATTTACTTAAGAACGATGATAGCTAAGTAGTAAAGCACTGGAGGAGCAAGGTTCGATCCCCGACCATGGTGGAGGTCGGGGATTTTTTTTTTCACGCTGAATTCTCCTTCTAGGGTCAACCTATCTCTCTGAAGAACTGGTATCGGATTTCTTTGCTGAGGGTTAAAGATGTGCGGACGTCGGGCTGACGACTCGACCTTAACTTAGTCCCCTTGGTCATGAAACGCTGGGAGCCTTTAATCCAGTGATCCTAAAGGCCTGCGTAGGACTACAGTGGGATATTTTAACGTAACTTTAAAATGGTTTTAAATCCATTAGGGTTTTAAACCCAATTTTTCGCTCCCGGGTGCGTAGCTTATCTCTTGTTTTTCGTTACGTAAACCCCCTTAACTATGTTTTTCGTTTCTGATTTAGTTTATTCATAACGTAAATATTCAGAAATTTCAGTAATAGGCTATAATTACAAATATTTTCAAAGAATCTACTTTAAAACGATGCAGTAAATGTACATCATTTTTAAAATGTTTGGACATTCTGAAAATAAAGCAATATTCTCTTTCATTCAGGATGTTTTACCAACCATAGCCGATATTTAGAGCACTATTTCAAAATTGGTATTTTCTCATTAATTAACAAGAAAAAATCAAATCTCTTAATGATACTCAATCAAACAATGGTATTAGCATAATATTTATTACTTTCTTAAAAATTTATAGTTTATTGTAATAACACACACAGGCAATAAAATCCAAAAAAAAAAAAAATAGAAGTTTTAAAACAATTTCGTACCAAAAAAAATTAAATAAAAATAAATAAGGCACAAATTAGAAATGTCTGAGCCATCATCCTGGGACGACTGTTTCATCCTCGTTATGGATTCATCAGTCAGACCAACTCCCCAACGAACAGCTCAGAAATTACAAATTTGATAGGGAACGCTCCCGAAAGTGACCTTCCTACAAAAGAAACACAATTAAAAAATCATAATAAAAAATAAAGCTTCAATTCCTGGTCTGCGAGATAGTCAGGCACCAAAGGAAATTTAAGCAAAAATACCAAAGCTGAATCCAACCTGGTTAAGTGAAAAAAGGATTAACGTATCACCAAATGAACATAAAAAAATTAAATAAATGAGGCATATATTAAAAATTATATATTTGGTTTGTAGGGGTTATATTTAAATAAAATTTACAGTAATCGTATTTCAGATAATTAGTGGATATCATTGTAATACAATATTTTATAATGAGAAATCTTTTCACAGATTGTTTCCAAAAAATTATAAATAAATGCCACTTCATTAGAAGAGAGAATAAAATGGAAAGAAAATAAAAATAAAATGGAATAAAAAGTGATTTCTTGAGTTTTTCACTTCCGTCAATTTGAAGAATTTCTATTAAAATATCCAACTATTAAAGCATACAATCAATTAAAATTAAATGGATAAAATGTGAAATGGATTAAATGTTATTTTATCCATTTAATTTTAATTGATTATGTGCTTTAATAATTGGATATTTTAATAGACTTTTTAGCACGTTAAATAATAATTCAATATTGAAGAATTTCTATTACCTTTTCATGATTTCGCTTGAAAAATCCATTGCTTTTTGTAGTATGTTTTCACTTTGAGAATCCATCTTTTAAAGAAGAAAGTTATTTAATTAAGCATTTCAGTCGATAACTTCTGATGCATTCTTTGTGTATTTTATCTCGATTTAATATCTATTTGATTTGTTTTTAAAAATATCCTTGAATCGAAGTTTATCAAATAATCTTGAAAATAATAAAATGGTAATGAATCATCTCTGCCATTTCAATGCATAAAATAAATGTTTAATTTTGAGATGTTTAATTGATTGCCGTTCCAACATTGCTGCCCGTCCAATGAATTTGGAAGGATTCTTTAATTTTTAATTTATTAATATTTTTATCGTTAATGTTTTGACAGTCTGCCAATTGTGGATGTATCCTGAGCGGACTTTTGAAACGATCCAAGCGCTATGATTTAGAAGGCGGTAAATTATTGCTTCGATGGAGGCACATTCATCATAAATGCCAACAATTACACTTCCTAAATTTGTACAGTAATTGGAGATACATTTGATTAAAAGAGAGTTTTTATGTTTGTGTGATGGTTAAGAGAAGAATAAAGACATTTTAACAAGGAAATCACTTTAGTTGATAAATGACTTCGAAGATTGTTTGATGTATGAAATGTAAAGTGTCATTTTCAATAAATGTTAACAGTTATTGTAATTAGATGGATTTCATAGGCTTTGAAACGCAGATTTTTATATAAAAGTTCCGGAGGAGCAGTAAGCAATTTCTGAGAATTCGATTAAAAGATACGAAATCCAGTTTTCAATAAAAAGAATTTAGCTAATAATAATCTGATGTAAATAAATTATTGTATTTTCTGGTAATTTATTCTTTTTATTTCTTCGTATCACGTGCATGTGCCATACGCCAAATATAAATACAAAAGATTTTATTGTTCACGAGCTTAGATTCGGAATGTGAGGTGATTATGTGCCTTGCAATCCACATCCCAATTTGAAATAGCCTTCTAATGTTTGTTATTCAACAAAACTATGATTTAGGTTAAGACGGTAGCCATTGTGTATTTAGGTTAAGCTATTTTGTTTAATGAGATAGATTGAAAATACTGACTTAAGCCTCTCAGTTTAATCCATCCGTTAATGAAGCTACGTACATTATTTTAATGTCGAATATTTTACTAATGTAAGCGATCAGAGAATATTAAAATGCTTGAAAATATTGTTGTTGAGAAAATGCTTCCTAAAAAGCGTATCATTTACAGATAATGCTTATAGAAATTAAATTAAACAGTTAATGATTGTAGATATTAAATCTTAATATATAAAAATGAATGTTTCTTTGTTTGTTTGTCCCGTATGCGTTACAAATACCATTCATCAGATTGCAATGAAACTGGTGAATTGTTGTGCACACGCCCGCGAAGGTTTCTGAATTAGTAGAACCATTTTACAATATCTGGTGCGCGAGTCGTTGTAACAAATGAGTGTACGGTTTCAACGTTTGCAGTTTCTGGCGCGACTCGCATTTGCAATGACCATCTACAAAGTACGGGGACAATCGCTACAAGTTTGTGGACTAAATTTGGAAAATCCATGCTTCACACGCGGACAGCTGTATGTGACCTGCTGACACGTCGGAAAACCTTCTGATTTATTCGTGTATGCACCAGACGGAAAAACATATAAAAAAAATATTGTGTATCCAAAAGCACTTCAATAAACAGAATTAAAACACAAACACTTTCTTTCTTTGAATTGCATTGAAACGCATGACGGGTACAGTTAAATACAATTAAATTATACAATGGAATACAATAAATACAATACAGTAAATCACATCATATGCAGCTTATAATTAACTGAATTTTTTTTATTATTTATTACAATTGCATATCTTAGAGATAAAAAAATAGCAAAAAAAAAAAACAGCATTTCCATCACATATAATCGATGACGATTAAAAAAAAAAAAAAGGTACTTATTTTTAATATTTTTTATTATTATTTCTAGGTTTTTTGTTTCTATTTTATATATCTACATATATGGGTGTTTCTAATTTTATACTGAAATATTGAAAATTACTACATTAGTTAATTTGTAAGAATATTCTTAAAAAGTTCTCAGTCCTTTGTCAGGGCAATATGTAACAATATTCGATTAACTAACCGTTAATTATACCTTGTGCACTAACTGTAAAGAGAAGAGAGAAAACAAAATTCAGATGTGATTTTTTTTTTAATGCTTCAGTAATAAAGAAAAGGAAAAAAAAAATCATGAAAATTTTAAAATGCAGATTTCAAATGTTATAAGTATTATCAATTTTTCTTGTGATGCCTGTGTTTTTCGTAACATACATAAACGAGAATATATAGGTTGTTCTAGAAAATGATGAAAATAAATTAAGTAATTATTATAAATGCCTACTACATTGGCACTTGAAAGGATGTAAAATT
>JAFIDM010012231.1:141428993-141439622 GCA_023159025.1 Thereuonema tuberculata
ATGGAACATGGCGTCATGTTCCATCAAAAACACAAACATTAAATATAAAGGGGACCCTGACTAGAAGAAGGAACCTGAAAAAGAAGTTCCGAAACGTCTCATGTATTAAGAAGGTAATTAATTTTACATCCTTTCAAGTGCCAATGTAGTAGGCATTTATAATATTTAATAAAATGGCACGTTAAATAATCTTGTATGAAATTAAGTAATTATTTGATTGACATTTAGGTCATTTAAAAGTTTTAAAAAACATTTAAAACATTAAAATTACAACGTTTCAGCTGGGTTAAACAGCTGTTTACAAGTTTTCTTGTAAACGGCTAATGGACCACTTGAGGTTTACGCCCCTATCGACGTCACGTATGACGTGTATCCCACATGCGGCGAGTGCTTGTGCGATAAACAAACATATAACTTTGTTTGAATTACTTAAAAAATCGTCGATATTTGATATTTCAAGACGATGGTTCAGTACTGTGCAGATCCTTATTGTAATAATTCTCTAAAACCGCTTGGAATATCCTTCTTTAATATAATATTTCTTCTGTATCTAAACCGGTTAAAACTAAGCACGTGGCTTTGTTTATCCCACATGCGAAGCAGTAGCGTGGTGGCATATTTTGTAACTACGAAGCCCCGCCTATCCTCAAGTGATCCATTAAATTATATCCTTCTTTGAAAATATATTGCTGTCGTCTTCTTTAATAGGCGATAATCAACTCTATATCCAATCTGAAAATTTTGGAAGGCTTACAATCGTTGCATCCAAATCAAATCTTTTAGTTTAGCCTCTGTATCTATTAGGGTTAAAACGAAGCACATGGCTTTGTTTATCCCACAAGCCAAAAAGGAGACTGGTGGGATATTTTGGAACTACGAAGCCCCGCCTATCCTCAAGTGGTCCATTATCGCAGCTGAAACATTCTAATTTTAATGTGTTAAATGTTTTTTAAAACTTTTAAATTGTGTGTTGTTCTAAATTTACATCAAATAATACTTTTATATACGTTAATTCTTATTAATTCTTAGTTACAAGTTAAATAATTTACATTAAAAATTCCAATTTAAGAGATTACTCTTAAATATGAGAATTTGCTGTTTGTAAATTTATTTTCTTTTGGATCGATTTTTACTTTTTTTTTTTTTTATTAACTCAAACTGTGATGCTTAAATCTGCATCTAACAAGGGAAGGCCCCGATCGCGCACATCGCGATTTAATTCATAATTGACAGGTACACAGAATGTGACCTGCCATTGCACAATATACCGATCGTTGGTGTTGACTGGTCAGTGATCAAGCTTGACAGCTAACCAAAGATTTGAAATTAAACATAAATACAAAACAGGAACTATAATGAACATAAGAACTTCAGTGACTCAGTGGTCTAAGGCGTGCGAACGTTATCCATTGGCTCCGGTTGATTCCAGCTGCAGGCACAGATTGCAAATTTTTTTATATATTTCATTAATTATTTCTTGATTAGTTTTGAGCTAATTGAAGTAGTGAAAGTTTCTTGTTTTGTTTTATTTTTTCTTGTTTTTTAAAGTTATTTTTGAACGTTTCCAATGTCTCGTCAATCATATTTTATTTCAATGTAAATGAAACACAGCGTTATCAAGGATATGATTAAATAGTAAAATTCACGACAATCATTACATTCAATGATAGCCTTGTTTGAGCAACTGATATGATTACAATGAATAATTAAGTGTTTTATAAACATGTACAACATGCATAGACTTATATAGCACCAAAATAAATTAAAAACACATTACACTTGTAATTTATTAACAATGCTTTAAATATTTAAAAATGATTAAAAATAATAAAATTACAACAGTAAAAAAATTTGTAACCTGTGCCTGCAACTGGAATCGAATCGGAGCCATTGGATTACGTTCATAGTTAAGACCACTAGGCCATTGAGGTTCGTTCTGATATTTATTGTAGTTCTTGTTTTCTATTTATGTTTAATTTAGTTAGCTTTGGTTAGCTGTCACACTTGACCAGTGACAGTCAGCAACTATGGCCGATCAGCACCTACATTGTGCAATGGCAAGTCTCTGAAGGCTACAATGTCAAGTATGAATGAAATTGCGATGTTCGCATATCGGGAGCTTTCCCTTATAAGTTCTATCAAATACCATAATTTTATTCATTATGGTATTTGGTTCTATTAATGAGTTGTTTGTGCTCTTTTATAGTTCAAACAACTAATGTATCCTAAGCGTTCCCAGGATTTTGTAATGATGGTCATAGTTCTTCCTTCAACCAAAAAAATAACAAAACATCCTGTCCTTTTGCGGATGGGAAGGTTAGAAACAAATCAATGAACTTTCTAATAAAAAAAAAAATAGGTTCAAAATCCTATATTTCTTCCATTTTCGGATGCAATGAGGGGGGGGGGGAGTTACAACCCCAGCCAACTCCCCTTCCGCAGTCAGTGTGATGTATTTTAAAGTTCTAATTTCAGAATTTAGTTAAATTCTCTACAATTGACGAGATTTGAGTAAATTGGTTAATTTTAAGGGCCTTTTCATTAGACTCATTTAATTTGGCCTTTTGTGATGATTTGTTGTCCTATATAAGAATTCAATTATAGTGATAAACTGATTAGATTTTGGTACCTGTCAATGAATAAGGGCTTCTTTGTTTTAAGGTCTAACATCATTACCTTCCGAAATTACTATATTTAAACTGTAAGGCAGTTTTGCACTGCTTTAAAGTTTTTCTAGTCTAAAATTTTACTCGCTTGAGTGAAACCATATGCGTTGATTGTGTCTTCAATATATCAGCATGGTTTTGGCATTTAACGATTGGAAAGATTCTTATTAAAGGATGAAGCCATACGTGTTTCTTCATTATATCGATTAAAAGTTTCAGTTGCAGCCTTTTAATGAATAAGTAAAATAAATAAAAATCGGAATTTGGTGAACCTTTAGGTACTTGGATAATAAATCAATATTCAAAATGTTTGAATACGGTTGTATTTGATCGTAATACATTTAGTTACTGAATAATTTCATTGATATACGAGTAACTGAATTTCAGAACCACATTGGTGATTAAATCCTTTAATAGCATAGAAATTATAAGAAATGCGTGTATGTTTTCCCTGAATTGTTTTTATGCTATAGGAATAGCTAGAAAAGTACTTTGTCAAACCTGAATATTTTTAGTTTGTGTTGGGACTCATTAGTATACGTATCGAGCTGTTTCGTTCTCTTCAGCCAGAGAAACCATTTAATACAGAGCAGTGCTGACTTCCTAATAAACGTAATACAGTAAAGGAAAAAAGAAAATGAATGTAAAACAAGTGAATATAATTGTGTGCTAAAGCATAAATTTAAGGGCGACCCATAATAATAAAAAAAAATAAAACTAATAATAAAAAAAAGGAAGTACAATAATGAAGGAAAAATAAAAGAAAAGTTAGGAAAAAAATAAAAACTTTAGGAAAATACGAAAAACAAAAAAATCCACATGGACATTGAGAAAAAAAGAAAAAGTAAGCTATACCGGTTTGAACCGACAATCTTCAATATATAAGTCCGAAATCTTAACCATCAAGCTATAGCTAACAACTGAAATAAGATGGTTGCATTTCTAACATTTAAGCTAATAGCGGAAATTCAATGAAAACAATGCCAAATATCTCAAACCTGGGGGGGCGTTGGCCCCTGAAAATACCCTATTCCTACAGTATTTGGGCCTCTGAATACGTTGATGAAATCCGTTTGTCGATCCCGACCTTCCATTCGGGAGTTGTTATGGGTGACAGACACGGACGGACAGGACAAACGCAATAGCTACCGATTTTTGATCGCTATCACAATAGCTCACAAATGGGTCGCTAAAAACCACTGTATTTAATGTTATGGCTCTTAAAAGCCATCTATTGAGAGAATTATTAATGTTTGTGTAGTATAATAAGAACTACAAACATATATACACTGTCCGGCCATTTTATTAGGTACATCACCTAGAAGCCTGTTGGGCCTCCTTTAGCCCACAAAACAGCCTGAATTCGTCGAGGCATGGATTCCACAAGATGCTGAAAACGTTGTTGAGGTATTGTACACCATGCAGACATGAGTGTGTCACGCAGTTCCTGAAGATTTGATGGAGGTGTAAGCCTGGAGCGAACAGGCCGTTCCAGCTCATCCCATAAATTTTCAATCGGGCTGAGATCCGGGGACTGAGCGGGCCACTGCAGCAAGAAAAAGTCATCGTCATGTTCCTCAAACCATCCCATAATGATGCGGGCTTTGTGCACCGGCGCATTATCCTGCTGGAAGGAGCCATCTGCATGAGGATAAACTGTTATCATTTACGGTTGCACTTGGTCAGCTACGATGTTTAAGTGTGCGCTCTAGCATCCTGACGTGCCTCCAGAGGTATCAATGGAACCAATGTGTGCCAGGAAGACATCCCCACACCATGACACTGCTCTCACCGGCTTGAAAAGTTGTTGGGATACGCAACACAAGAGGGGTGTACCTAATGAAGTGGCCGGTCAGTATATTATATATATAAAACCGAAAAGCCATTACATTATGATCACTCCCAGCCTAGATAAATGAAGGCCCCTGTAGAATGAATAGTTACATGTATCAGTGGGCACAAAGCAGTTTATGTACAACCGCAGAACTGGCTTTCTGTTAGTAGTGGGGTTCGGTGTCACAATGGGAAAAGTTGCCGATTTATCAGAGTTTGATGGACAAACTGTTACGGCACAGCGCCTAGGAACCAGTATCTCTAAAACGGGCGGCTTGTGGGCTGCTCATGTTCCGCTATCAAAAGTGGTGATAGGATTGGCAAACGACGAACCTTTGCGTCGTCCAGTGGTGTGTTGACCACAGCTCATTGATGCCAGAGGTCGGCGGAGATTACCGCGCATTGTTCAAAGTGATCGCTGAGCCACAAATCCGATAAATGCCCGCAGCTACAACAGTGGTGAACAGAGCAATGTTTCTTAGCACAAAGTTCATCGAACTCTTCTGCGAATTGCTGCTGCTTAGCTGTATATCCAGTCAAGTCCCAATGCTAACTGTACTCCATCAATGATAGCGCATGAAATGGGCAAAAGATTATCGACAGTGGACCCTGGATGATTGGAAAAAAGTCGCCTGATGCATTGACGGAGTGCGCATACGCCGATTACCATTAGAGGCTATAGCACCTAAATGCACTGTTGGGCGGAAACAGGCCGGTGGAGGAGGTGTAATACTGTGGGCGATGTTTTCATGGGAAAGTTTAGGGCCCATTATCCGTGTATATCAATCCTGACAGCTGTGGGCTATCTGAACATCATTTGCGAATCAAGTCCACCCATTCATGTCAACTGTGTTTCCTGCTGGTGATGGTCATTTAAAACAGGACAGTGCGCCATGCCACACTGCCAAAATCGTCAAGGAGTGGTTCAATGAACAAGATGATGAATTTCATTACATGCCATGGCCTCCAAATTCGCTAGACCTAAACTTTTTTGGTTCAAATTGGAGAAGGGGGTTCACATTACTTCACACCGCCTCTAAATGTACTGGAACTGGAAGACCTGCTGTTGAGATTATGGTGCCAAAACCCTATCGCCACCTCATCGAATCGATCCCCGCAGAGTAGCCGCTGTTTTGCGGGCTACAGGAGATCTTACATCTTATTAGATAGATGGTCATAATGTAATGGCTCTTCGGTGTATGTACATAGTTTGTACCAGAAATTTCGATGTACATCAGAAAAAAAAATAAAAAAAAAAGCTTGTATACGAAAAACAAACCTTTATTGGAAGAAAATGAGTTGGTGTCTGTAAAATACGTTCCAGATCTTGGAAACAAGATTTCTGGCAATAAAAAAAAATTACCGACAGAGGGAAATATGGCGCTGCGAGCGGCACCGAAATTTGCATAGCGCATACGTCCGAGACCGAATCAGGTATATATATTAATAATTATTAATATTATACATATCAAATTTATATGTATAATATTATATATTAATATATATAAATATTATTAATATTTATATATATATTATACATTTTATATATACATATATATAATAATTATTTATCAATATTATCAATAATTATTACAATAATAATAATATATATATATATAATCACACAAAATGAAGTGTGAGGCTGATCGGAGACACATTCTTCGACGAGGGCTATGGTCCTCACATTGGCGGATCGCACCTTATTTTTAAAGTTATTGTACCAGAATGCTGCTTAACTCTGCTACTGATTCGCGAGTACAGACGTCGCAAATCATTGTGGAAAGGTCCACTGACACATGTGCATTGCGACAGAGGGTTCATCGATTTGAGGAGATGGATAGCTTCACGGAGTCCGAGCAGAAAGAAAGCGTAAATCTAGGATAAATCTAGTGGCCGACTAGTTGTAACGGCAGTCGTTGAGCAATAATGTGAGAATATTGCAGGTTCATGTTGTGCTCGTGCAGTAGCAGGGCAGTTATCTACACCGTACACACCTTTGTGCAAAGCATTATAAGCTCAGCCGCCTCCAAGAGCTGCAACCTGGCGATGGTGATATCCAAAAACGTTTGCGTTGACATTCCTGGCACGCATGCAGGTGGACGAGGATTGGCCATGGAACATCCTGTGGAGAGAGAAAGCTCATTTTTATGTTGTGGAACAGTAAGCACACAAAACTGCCGCAGGCTACAGAGAATCCTCGTCAGTTTGAACAGATTCCTTACATTCACCGAAGATAGCAGTATGGATTTGGTTCATGCACACATTTCTGATCACATGATCATTTCTGATTTTTCTTCGAGGAAATGCATCCAACCGGTCCTGTCATTTGTTTGGTATCCGCAACTGGGTGTCGGGAATGTTGAACAGTTACGTCATCCCGCACTTCCAACAATGAGGATGCCTCAACACAACAACATTTATGCACCCACCTACACAGCACGTCATGTTCAACAATTGTTGCAAGAACATTTCACATAGGATAGAATCATCAGTCGCGCATTCCCAATAAGATAGCTACCACATTCACCTGACCTTAACACTTGTGATTTTTGGCTTTGAGGTTATCTCAAAAGCGTAGTTTCAACTTACATCACCTGGAAAATTTGAAGGACAGAATCGTACTGCTCACGCGAAACATCTCTATATTATTGCGTTCTGCTGTCAGGCAGCGCCATATTTCCCCATGTTGATCATTTTGTGAATTAATTTTATTTATTGTAGAAATCTTTTCCCAGTTCTGGAATATATATATATATATATATAGTCCAAGTCTGACGTTGTTTCGCCCACTGTTTATCTCTCCAGAGTAGGCCTATTCTGCATAGATATACTTTAAATTGAATCGCCTTGTATATACTGCATAGATATACAGTTCCAATAATTTACTAATAATGAATTACTAGTACTTTACTTACTATTACTATTACTTTAATGAAACCTAAGATTGTTCTGGGGCTTTTTCCCCTATCGGGTAAATTCATTTTACTGTTTGTTCTTTAACACTAGATAGTACAATGAAAACATATGTTTATTAAATTGACATAATATTGAAATATAGATAGAAGTGTATGGGATAAAAATGATATATAAACATTTTTTTTGAATGTACAAATTTATAAAAATAAGAATTTGCTTTTCTAGTTGAAAACTAGCTTGAAGGTGATGTAAAGATGATTATTAAATATGTTGAACAAATAATATTTTACAGTCAAACTTATTTGATCACGACGCGACGTCTGGAAAAAAAAAAAGAGAAAGATCCTTAGGCGAGAAAAAAGGCAGACTTGTTCATATAAATTTTGTACGGATTTAAACTATAAATGGCAACATGTTATTTATTCATTACTATGAGAAGAGTCATTTTTTAGTAATGTTGACGTTTATGTAATGGGAAAAAAAAACAAAAAAAAAAAAAACCCTGCCTATTGGTTATTACTATTTAAACAGCAAATAGTGACAAGAGAAAAAAAAGTACACTTTATATTTTTGCTTTAAGTTTTGTTTTTTTGACTTATTTTGCATTCGATTAATTTAAAAACTTTTTTCCATTTTAAAGAAATAATTCCATCAAATTTCAAGCATTGGATAGAGTATAAAACCATTGTCTTGATTTATTATTGAGAAAGATACTTGTTATCTTATGATATTGGAAGGTAGTCGTACGGATGATGACGTTGAAAAAGATCATCTTTCAAGTACTCTCTTTATTTGACTGCCTCCATTTTTACACAAGTGGGAAAGTTGATCTTCGAGATAATTCCTCTTGACTGAGGGGGTAATGAAGGAGGGGGAGATACGAGCTCAAGTGTTACCGCAAGGAAACCGATTTCTGTGAGAGATTAGAATGAGCGTCATCTTATGGCGTCCTCCATTACCATCGCAGGTAAGAGATGTCGGCATTGGATAATGAGCGATCGGTATGCGTTATGCGTCGGGCCATTTGATCCCAGGAAGGAGAAAAGGGTTAACGGGAGGAATCTCGCACGCGACGACGAATGGTTTATTCATGACCTTCCACGGGAGAGTCGTGGAGTTCCCCGTTGCCACCGTGGACACACCGGCCATTAGCAACTCGTCTTCTCTTGGTGGTGACATCGGTGGCTGTCCTTCTGTCACAAAGTCCAGCCGTTTGGTAAACAGTCCTCCGTCCGTTCCCTTACACCCCCCCCCCTTCCAAGTAATAATGGCTGTCTGCCGAAATGCGAAGAGACGTGGGCGTTACGCGCTTGACAAGCTATTCAGCGCTCCTGGAAATTGTCAAGTTAGTTGAATGTCATGTAAAATTGTCATCTTTGTCACCGCAGTTTCATTACGGCGATGGTTGTGTCTCACGTGGAGTCAAGCGGCGTCTTCAACTCGACGATTTATGAGAGATGTAATTAAATATCGCAGCAAAACAATAAAAGACATCTTTAGTGGTTTTCCAACCGTAATAAAATATCTGTTAGATAAAGTACTTTTCACAGGTGTTTTTTTTTTTCCCTCCAAAATACTTAAGATCTTGTAGTATTCAGAATAACAAGTCTTAACTTTAATTAATTCAGTAAAAGAAATTTAATTAGACTTATTCCAAAGGTTTTCTTAAAGCAAACCCTTTGCCTTAAGAAGTAAAATTTGAATTATTAAATTCAGCATTAATATTAGCTAAAATAAGATGATGAAATTCTGTGAACTTCATGAAGAGTGAATTAAAGGGAAAGAAGAAGTCACTGAAGTTGAAAGTAATGGAAATGTGGATTATTATAAAAGACACAGAGTAAGCATATTTCTGAGTTAATAAAAATTAAATAATCTTCTTACATATGATGTCAATTGTAGTTCACATTGATCAGATGTATAGATATAGAGTAAATAACGTAGATTACAGAGTAAATGAACATTGATGATCATACGTGCGTTAATCTATGCTGCATTTCTTGAAAATTTTGGTTATCACTATCCTCTAAAGCGGTACAATAGTTCCTAAAAATATAGGAGAATTTGAGGAAATTTCAGATGGTGTGAGCTAATTTTTGTTTTGACTCACGTTATCTAACAGAATAATTATTAAAGAGATTAATATATGTATATGTTTCTCCAATTTCTAAAGAAGGATTTTAAGATTATCACTCATTTTTTTTTTCTTTTTTTCATTCAGATGTACTTTTAGCTTTTAATGCTATAAATAAATGATACCTAAAGCAAAAGTCACCCTAAGGTGGATACCTTTGAAATCCCTCCATTAGCCAATTTATTCCAAGTAGTTGTGATAAGGCAATGAATCAAAAAGAAAAGTCTAGCGATATTATTTAATTTTCAACAATAAAACTGATGTTATGTTATGTTATGTTATGTTGTGAATGTGGGTGGCAGAGAAGCCAAGCACTGCGACCGGAGGTCAATAAAACTGATACTAAATGGATTGAACATGTATTGTTTTTGATAAAATTAAAGTTTTAACATCAATTATTTAATTTTGAAAGTTAAATCACAGCTGAAAGATAGTCATTTAATTCTCGAACAATTCTCACTACCAAAAGTTTCGTAATGGCTGCGAACACTGTGAACATTTCGCCACTTCCGAACTTGCAGAAAAACAAATTAGGAAATCTTTGACCAGTAGCATTAAACTGGTGAACGTCTACGCAAAACTTCGGGGACAAATGCTTAGGCAATAATAATGTCGTAAAGAAAAAATGAAGGTTCAAAATTAAAAGTCGGAGAAAGTTCGGCAAAATGAACTCCTTGCAAACACAGGCCAGCTTCGATAAGAAAATGAAGAAATTTTTTTGAGATATGATTATTTCTCTTAATCAGGAATTCGAATAAATTTCTATTGTTTTTTTATCGGCGTAAGGAGATACCAGCTTAGAAAAAAAAATTAACTGCAGTCACTGAAAATGAAGAACTTGGTTTTTAGAAATTTCCATTTCAACGCTACGACGCTTGATGAAAAAGAGGAATTTACTCTATGAGAAAAAAGTAGAAAGGCAGCAAAGGTGAACAATTCCCCACAACTTGAAATAAAAATAAAATTTTAAAAAAGATAACTTTTTATATATTTAATAAAAATTAAGTTAAACATTAAAAAAAAAATTGTAATTCTTTGCTTTGTATAATATTCTTTGTTTTTTTGTTTTACCCATAATTT
>JAFIDM010012231.1:141439722-141464241 GCA_023159025.1 Thereuonema tuberculata
TAGCGGCATTGCACATGGATCCGAAAATCGGACGGCGAATTAAAATAAATGAAAATAAAATTAAAATAAAATGAATGTTCACTTAAGGAAACCCTTAAGTGAAATTGAATACGTCCGATTTTTAGATCCGCCGTTCGATTTTCGGATCCATGTGCAATGCGATTAAGTCTGACACCAGGTGTGGCTGTAAGTGTTTGCCCAAATTGTCTTTATAGAGAGAGTCACCTGTCTTCGGAATCGTCCCTCAAATTCTGCCCCTAGAAACCTGTTTTAAAAACTTTAATCCAATTTTATCTTTAATATCATCAATAAATAAAGTCTATGTTTTTTTTATAAAAATATGCTATCTCATTTAACGATTTCTTTCTTTTCAACAAAGCGATAGTTTATCAAAATAAATAATTTATTGTAGATATCAAAACGCTGATCAGACGGAAACAGTGATTCATTGATCGCAACAAAATCTAAAGAATAACATTTTTTTGCAATTAAATTTCTTTATTGTTATAGATCTGAAGTCACGTTTAGCTTTAGCTTTTTTGGCGCAGCTTAGCCACTGCTGCTTTTGCGCCATTAAAATACCAACAAACAACAACAGCTTTAGCTTTAATTAATATTTTAATAATTCTACAAATTTGTATTAAAAAATGAAGGAAATTATTCTTCTTCTTATTATTATTATGTCGTAAAAGTTTCAAACCATGGGTTTCCCCAGCAAAGACAATATGGCTGGTCAAAGACCAAAGCACATATTGCTAATCGTAAAAAATTATTATTATTATTATTATTATTATTATTATTATTATTATTCCAAATAATTTTAATGCCTTACTTACAAAATAATTTTATTTTAGTAAACGGCGAGAAGAAATTACAAAGGAAGTCTGTAATAAACAAATAAACAGAAAGTGATATTTATTATTTTCTTAATAAGTTAGTTTGAAAGTCTGTAAAATGTTATTTTTTATTGTACCTAGAGATTAAAAAAACAAATAGTCCTTTCTTCGGATATAACAATAAATAAGGCATAAACAAAGATATGATGTAAATATAAATAAAGATGATATCGTAATATTTTTCAATGAAAATTTCGGGAGTTAAAGAAAGAAAAAAAGAGAGCAGGAAATGAAGGAAGTAACTTATTTTCCAGAAAAAAATAATAATCTGAATTATGAGAGAACTTATAATATTTTTCTGTTCAATACAGAAGTTTTAAAATACTGTACGATTGTATAATTAATACTATTAATAAAAATATTGATTAGCTACAGACAAATAAGACTTCAGATTTATAATAATAAAATAGAATTAAAAAAAAGAATTATTTATTAGATTTTGTTGTTTTTGATGAATTATTATTTACATCCAATTTGCTTTATAAAGCAACATCACATCTAAAAATAAATTATTTATTTTGATAAACTGTTGAAAAGAAAAAAATAATCTTTAAAATAGATAGCTTGTTAATAGAATAAAAGCATACAATTTATTTTTTGATGATTTTTGAGAAGTAAAGGTAAAATTGAGTGAAAAATTGTTGTTTTTAACGTAGGTTTCTTTGGATAGAAATTACGGACTACTCCCGGAGACGGGTAGCTCCGTCTGTAAACATTCGAAGCTGCGCTGCGTTTAGATCCCATCCACCTAGTACATCAATATGGGAAGCACTGACATCTGGTGGCTGCTTCGTGATTTAAATCAAAAACTAAGCTTTAGGTTTTCTTCAAGTTAAGTTTGTACTCAAACAAAGTTAGACAAATAAAATTGTCTTATCTAAATGAAATTTTCATTGTATTTACTTTTACTTAATATGTTATGAGAAGAAGCATGAAGTTTTTACAAATAAACGCACAGTTGCTTCTTTCATTCTTCTTGCGAGACAGATTCAGTTTTAGATTATCATTTCTAAGAAATTAGGTCTATTGCAAAAGAACTGCAACAGCGATCCTTATTTGGCGGAGAAATAAAGTTATTTTTTTTCCTGAAGAGGAGTTCGAAAGAGAAATAAAAAAAAAAAGTAAGATTTCTTTATTTTTCATTTCATTTCGATCGTCTACATCAGTGATTCTCAATGTGGGCGCTACCGCCCCCTGGGGGGTGTTTGAGGCGTTCAAGGGTCGTTGAGCGTCAGTAGGGCGACGGGGGGGCGTTAGACGTAATGGGGCAGCAGAGCAGCGTTTTTAATATAAGATATTAAAATTTCTACTATATGGTTATATACAATGGTAAGGAATCGCAGAGAATTTTCGATCACAATCTGACAACTATTTCACAACTCTGAAATCGTTGACTATCAAAGGGTAAGTTCTTGAAACGATTTTAGGAACTCCTTGAAAAAGCTTTTAGGAAGCTTTTTGAAAAAGCTCAGGACGGTCTCAGTAATAACCTTCAAAAACTTAAAGCTGATATTGCATACTTATCAGAATTTGTTTACTAAATTCAACGAAACGAATTTACAGTTACAAGGACAAAACGGAACTCTTATTAAAGCGAAGTCTCAAACATCGACATTTATGTCGAAATTAATATTTTTGTAATACAACATAGGACGACGTGAATTATATCAGTTTCCAAATTTGTTGAAAATAGAAAAATAAAGTGAAATAGCTGATGACTGATTTTGTGATTTACAAAATCTGCCTGAAGATATGGTGGAAAAGTTCAAGACCTTCTTAATTTGTGAGTTCCAAATTGGATAATAGTCTAGATCCATATATAAATATTGAAAATGTTAATGAACGTTTTGTGGAGGAAGAACTTAGTGACTACAAATAATTTTGAATTGAAACCAAATTTTAATAATTCTTATTAAGAGTTTTGCTTACAAAAGAAAATTTTAGAACTTTCTCCTGCATTGTGGGCCATTGTTAAAAACTTTCTATCTTTTCCAACATCATATTTAGCCGAATGTGGTTTTATACTGCATCACAAATTTTAACCAAATCGTATGCAAATTGTTGAACGTATTACTACAGAATAACGTGTTGTGTTCTCAAGTTGCGTTCAACTTTCTTTTAAATTTAATTTGTTATAATATTTAATTTTTAATTATTCAAGTGTTATTTATGTATGTTAGATTTGTTTTCTTTACTGTTTTCTTCTTATTTCCATGTAGTTTATTTTGTACTTATTCGTAGATGTAATTTTTTGTTTTCAAAATGTAAAAAGTGCCAGCAAAGATGGATGTATAGTTTTTCCCGACAATTTTCTTCATAAATTATTTTTCACTAGTAAGGTATATGGCCCAAATATCGCCCAGGTTCCTAATACCGCCCGGGGCGATGTAGAACGGGATAGTGATGCTATCACACGGGAACCGATGGAAACAATTTGCCATTCCTTCCATTAGCACGCTGTGTTCGTTTGGTGGTGTTAGTTCAACCCGTTTATTTTTTATGAATTCTTGAAGGTTTTTCGTTCTGGTAAGTTATGAACCTACTGTTTCTTTTAGTGCTGCAGCTTATGAATTATTCATGCCATCGCAACCATCTAATATCGTGAAGTAGTGAAAGAAATAACCTATCTGTTGATAATGTCTGTCACTTGTTAGAGGTAGCCGGTTTGTCTGTAGCGTCCCCCCAATTGACAAGCTAGAGAGTGCCCAATATCGCCCACCTCGTTGTTCCATATATCGCCCACTGTGCGATAGTTTATTTTGGTTTATTACAGATGTCTCAACGTAAGACATGGGACAGAGAAGTTGTCACAACTGTAAAAAATAAAAAATGGGCCTTCTGAAAGCTTCCAAAACATTTAATGTCCCAGTCTTGTGAGTGGGTCACCATTCACAATTGCTCTAATGAATTCTCTCAGCAAAAGGAAACTAAGTTCTAAGGGCTGAAATTAGACGATCCAAAGCAAAAGAAGCTCGCAACACCCATAAAGAATTGCGAAAAGATTAAGAAAAAAACAAAAAAATGCAAAGAAGTGCAAAAAAACAAAGTATTTAATGGTATGGGCGATATTTGGAACACTTTCACAAAATTCAAAATATGAGGTTTGCCTGAACAAAAATTGAGGAAAAATACAAAATAATAGTTATATCTATAATTGATTCAGGAACATGTAAGTGAAGGTTCATATGATATATTGTAATTGTTTGAAGCCACTGAGAAGATAAATGACAAGAATATGGGCAGGTTTTCTTAGATGGGCGATATTTGGGCCATATACCTTATATACTGGTATAGACTAGTAATGACGGGATAACAATGTGACGGCTTTTAGTTGAGATAGAGTATTTGCGAGTCATTTGTAATTTCTTCATTGATGTCGAGAAATATCTCTAACGATTCTTCAGTTCGTCGCTGAGGGCGAGCTTCTTCATCTAATGCTCCTCTGGCCTGCGCAGACTAAAAAAATGAATATTGAAATTTAAATTTTAATCTAGTAGGCTAAAATTAATGAGGTTTTTTTTTCCTCTTGCTCTTCTCTCATTCCGTCACACACACACACACAGAGGGAGAGATAAGAGATATTTAACAATAATAATTTGAACGTATTCTCAGTGGCCTAATGGATAAGATGTATGACTTCGGATTAAAATGTTGCAGATTCGATTCCCGTCGCGGACATTTCATTGTAAAAATTATTTCTGTTTTCACAGAAAATTAAATTTTTATCAAAAAAAAAAAAAAAAAAATTGCTTTATAGCATATTTCCTCAAAGGACAAGCAGGATTAAAAGGGTTATGAATCAAGAACAGGAGCGTTGAGAATTAACGTTTTCTAAGCAGTGTTAGTAATAATGATTAACACAGTAATAATACTGATGCTTCATACATAACAATACTAACAATTGCCAACAGGACGTCATTATTAATATTTACAAACGTATTGTTTCATAAATTCTTTAACATATCCAAATGATGCACTAAGCATTGTATTAGCGGCCCCTAGATTACAGCTTGGCTGTAAAACATAAAGAACGGTCTTGCATTTATATGCTCTTGCTTTTAATTATTTTGTTTATACAATTGTGCATATTATGGGGCCGCTTTGCTTTTGACACTGTCTAAAAGCATTAATTACCTTGTTGTTATTGGGCACTTAACTACAGTCTCTAGAGATTTAATTCCTTAATGGATTAAACTTTAAACTTTTGAAATGTAGCTTCACTTCATTGTTACATTTCAAATTATTAAAAAAAAAAATCAGTTTTTCAGTTAAATTTCTATTACAATGATTAGTTTCTTGAAACTCTATTTAGCGCCTCTATTTTATTCTCAACTTTGATAATTTAAAGGTTAGTTTATTTTTGAATGATCCCTCTCTCTCATGTTATCTTTTCTTTCTTTGCTTTCCGTAATTTCTTCAATTTCAATAAATGAACTATTATTTCTCTTTTTAAAGTTCCTGTCTGTAATTTCTCTTCCGTCAATTTTGTTTTCTGTCCCCATCTGATGGCTAAGTCTACGATTTCCCATAAGGGAAACGATTCTGATGGGTTAAAGCGCAAAGAATCTTAATGCTGTGGTTTTCCTCAGTCCACTTGTGGTCGTGAATGCAGGAACTTTAAGACGAACGCTAGGATCAGAAATGGAGCTTTTGAGATGGAAGACAAAGTCTACAACATTCAGGGTGATTCACGAGGCCAGAGAGTAATTGAAGATCAAAGTACTGAAATCATAGTGCACATTTTCATATTAATAAGGATCCGATTCTAAATAGTTCTAGCAGTTGGAATTTGAAGAAAAAAGCTGATATATGTGAGGTCTGTATTCAAGCAGGAGGTGGTCATTTTGAACATCTTCTGTAATGGCAACGACCGGCGGAACGAAAAACGTTCCGGTGATTTTCAATGTTGTGAAGGCCATAACTCGGAAATGAAGCATTTCCGGACATATGTTGTAATGAACTATTTTGATTGTCTACATGTGGGAAATACATACCTGAAATTATGCCGTGTATTTTTGAAACACCCTGTATAGAAAGTAAAAACAAAATAATCCAAAATTTCAGTGTTATCAATAATTTTTATTATGAATTTATAATTGTTTGAAACTGGTCACATAATCTGTAAATAGATATTACAATTGTCATGTTCGATAATTATAAACTTAAAGATACTTGTAAGTAATAACACCAGAACGTCACTTGTACTTAATGTCGAGTGCGAATCCAATGGATAAGAAGATGACCTCCTCTCAAATGGTTAACGCCTGAACTTCGAATTTCGGAGCTGATTTGGATGTTTCTTTCTTTCTTTTCTCTGTGTGATTTTGTTTCCTTGTTTCATGTTTCTACGATTTGTTCTCGGTTTATTATGTTCTTTGTGACGCAGTTTATTCGCTAATAAGGGCGTTTCACATGGATCCGAAAATCGGATGGTCGGATCCATGTGAAACGCCCTTAACTCTAAAAAATCGCACAATGCGTGTGGGATGAAACAGACAAAAAAACAAATATGCTGTGCACGTGTTTGGCAGCCAACGTTCAATTAATCCTCTTTCGCCGCATAAGTAGTGAGCATTAGTTGCGATAGTTGTAAAGTATTGTTTTTTTCTGTTCATAATAACTCAACAATCAGTTCTTTTAAATTACACCCTATCTTCTTGATTCTTCCGTATAGATATGGTCGTATAGATGGATTTTAATAAGGGTAAGAGTGATAGGTTGAAAAAAGGTTTAAATACTTACGACATTCTACCTGATAAGAGTAATGTTTTCTTGAAAATGATAAACGAAGGTAAAGATTAATGTTACTTCGGTTCACGGATTAGAATTTGGGGACTTTCTTTCTACAGAATAATTGCAAAGTCAGTTGAGGGTAAACCAGCAGTCTTGTTACAAAAAGCCTTCACTTCTGTTAAGCCTTCAAATATCTGATGATGATGATGACTTGCTGAATTTACCAATCTAAATTTGATGAAAATGACTTTTTTTTTCATCAAATTCTTAGGAGAGCATTAAAAAGAAAAATAATTTTTCTCAAGTATTATAAATTAAAAAATAATGCAATTTTCATGTTTTTGAGAAACGAGTTTTAGGAAAAAAATGTTTAATTTTTTTTAAACCTGATAAAAGGGGAAAATAGAATGGAATACTTTTATTTTTCTGTAAAATGTTGTTAAAGTTGGCGATTCACGATTCGTGTATTTTCCACATTGACATGAGATTCATTCTTAGCATTTACGAATTTTAGCATTTAGTGGCTACAACTATTTTTACAAATACTGGATGCCAAATTTCAATTGAAGCTTGAAAAGCAGACATTTGAAGGTTTTGTGAAGTTCTGACAAAAAAAAAAAGTGACTGATGTTTCTGCCGTTTAAGATCGATTCTTGTAACTTTTGAAACAAAGTCCAAATATTTCAGTTGTAAGTGAGAGGTGTCCATCAGGAGCTGCGTCTGCTTCATTGTCTGACATTTCAATCGTTCTTGTTGGGTGTGGCTGCAATGGATGTAGCTGATGTTGCACGTGGTTCCAGCCGCGATTTAATACGCTTGCTTAACTCGCACACTATGAATTATCTATTCTGTTAATGGTGCTTCTCCTAATGTTTTGCGTGCAGTGAATCAGAATGTATCACCACTTTGGTCAGCTACATTTTAGCACCTAATTTTTATTTGTTTTTATCACTTCGCACAATTAAAGTTGCAGTGGTTTACAGCTGAATGAACTGTAAGCAGATGGATTTATTTTGTTTTTTGTTACAGTTAGATTTATTTTGTTATAGTTGGTTCGATTACTAATAATTTCATTTGATAAGCTTTTAACATCTAAAATGACGAGATAAGGATTTAAATTCAATGAAGATCAAAACATATATGACTTTAAATATGTTTCTAAGATTTTAAATTAGTGTTCTGCTATAAAAAACTATGGAAGCCTGAAAATATAACTTAAAGCAATAATATTTTTCTCTTGAAAAAAGAAAGAATTTAAAGCAATTGTTTGCAATTCCTCAAATTGGAACTTCTTTAAATATTAAGTTTTTACAGTGTCGCCGGGAAGTTCGCATGCCCCTTAATTGGTAGTCATATTTTAAGAAAATATTTGCACATTCAGGTCCAATGTGTCTGTGTGTTGGCCATCATGCTGTATACACAAGTTCATAACCCGCCACGCCGTACTTGACATTTTTTGGAGCATATTCGGTGTGATGGTTCAAAATGCGTCCTCAACTGTACTGCTCAATTTTTTATTTGTAGCATAACGACGTTCAGACACGTAGGCCTTGATGAGTCCCCACAAGTTGTCACGCATCGTGAGGTCAGGACTTCCTGGTGGCCATTTGAATGCAGCTGGCGATGCTGGAGTACCGCGGACAATGCAGCGTCCTGGAAAATGTTCATGAAGAAACTTGCACACAGTAAGAGCGAAGTGAGCAGGTGCCTTATCCTGCTGTAGCCATAAACGTTCCGTTATACCCGCATCTTCAAGCTGTGAGATTAACCATGTAAATTAAGTAAATAAGTTTCGCCATTAATATGACCATCAAAAAAATAAGCTCCAAACAAATGATGTGATGTCATCGCAGCCCACATCATTATGTGAGATGGATTCCTCTCCAGTGTGTAATTAGGGTTCTCTTTAGCCCAAAAGACAACATTTCCAACACGAACACTTGCATTCTAGTGTCAACAAGACACTAGACACAAGACACATTTATTACTAGGTAATAGAGAGTACGGGAATTCCCGACCACACTGTAGATTATCAATATATTTTTTTCAGTACATTTATATTTTTATTTGCTATTTTGTTGTAAATAACAAATAAATTGATGAATATTGTACGTAGGAGAAGAATATAAATAAAGTGATTTTAATTCGGAACCAAATATCCTATAGGACGCTGGAGTCAGTTACATGTAACAGATGGTCGAACCTAGAGAATTACGCTAATTCAGATAATTTACCATTTTATCGCTGAAAATAAGTCGTAATTGGCAAGACAGAGCCTCTAACCCCTTTTAACTTTGCTTAATTTATGATGGGAATCTTGACGCAATTCAATCAAAAAAATTAGGAAGAGCGTGCGTGTTAAGCCATAGCATTTATTAGATTCGGTTTTCATTGTTATGCAATAGATAGTTAACGAACTTCTCTATCGCCATGGGCTAACGAAAGAATCATTAAATGGAGACAGATTCTCAGTTATATCATTAGCTGCGAAAGGTTAATGGAAACTTTAAAATTTAAGCTGACCCTTAATTTTTATCCAATCTTGAGTTTGGGTGTTAAATTTTCATTGATCTCATTGTATACGAATTTTTATGAATAATCGTCCATTAGGAATTGAAATGTTTCATAGTTTCAAAGTATCGTTTCCACATCAGTAATGTATCGTTGTGTGCTACATCAATCTTTTGGGACCATTTATAGTCAGCACTGGGCGATGATCGAACTTGTACATGTCACGAAAATTATCCTTTACGGAATAGAGTCTACGTTGGGAATGGCTTGTAAACTTGTGTCTCTTGTGCCCAAAATCAAATTTATTGTGGTTCCTTGTTCTCCATAGCAAGGCGATCCTTCGAAAAGACTCTCTCGTTTGGATTTGGAGAATGTATGGAGAACGGAGTGCATTACCTCGGCCTTCAAGATCGGAGAAAGTGATGTCAGAATATTATTCTCGGATTTCAAAGGGTATCACTGATATTAAATTTTGAAAAAAACTCTTGTTTTTTTGTACCTTTTAAATCTTTGGAATAAGCCGGCAGTCCTCATACAGCTCTTACTGTAGGCTAAGTATTTGGTTTGAGGAAAACGGCTGGTCATCTCAGATTTCTGAGCTAACATGAAGAACATGAAAATTCATCTTTCCGCTCTTTTTCCACGTTATTTCGTTATCAATCATGACTCTCATCATTTGGAAAAATAATTAATTATCCGATCTGTTGACCAATCTAGCTATCTTTTACCATTTTATTCAGAAAATAAATAGATATGTAGAATATTATTTAGAATAATAGAAAATCAATGAATAACAGCTACTTTTTTGGCTGTCAGTTAATAATAATAATAATTTATTAATAACGATGGCTTACTGTTATTATAAGCTAATACATTTTTAATTTGATTTTTTATAATGAGCATTTAATGTAAGAATGCCTTTTTAATAATGGCTTATATCTGTCATATTTTTCTAGAAAAAGAATTTGTGTAAAAGCTCTTTCACGAATGATTCTAATTATCACCAAATTACTTTGTTGAGTGACGCCATTTTAAAAATTAAAAAGAATTAAGGACGTGGAAGCGGATTTCCGAATATTCATGAAGCCGACTCAACTCTCCTGTTGATATGATCCTGAAATTGCTATGGAATTCTTAAGCACTGTTGATCGAAGTGCTTGGCGACCCTCTTGTCGTTGACCTAGACGCTCCATTCCTTCTTCCGATCATTAGCATTTTCTTCGCTGTCCAGATGCAAACGACAGTGCCAATTAGGTTTTAAGATTGGTGAAAGCATTTCCTCGTACAAGTGGACGCCCAAAGAGTCTTCACTTAATCGATAAATTAACTTGTTGGAGCTTTTGAGGAACGGGTATAATGAAAGTGGAAAACACAGTATAAATTATTTAATATATTTGGTAATGAGAAGAGACAAAAAAAAATTGATAAAGTCTTGAGAATATTTAACTTCCGGAAACAAATGTCTGAAGTAAACTGAAAGATCATGAGAATCTATGGAAGATCTCATAAGTAAAAGAAAACAAGCTGAGAAAAATGAAGTTTTATTTTATAGGTCTTACATGTTGGAAAGCTTGTCTGATGTTGGTCCGTTGTTTATTCCCGAGGTCCTTTGAACCTAACATGAAGTATTCGAATGTTCTCAATGAAGTTTACAAAGTCTTGTTGCAGCTTCTTCAATTGTTTCGCAGGCTAAGTTACAATCAATATCACTAATAAAATGGCAAGAATGCTATGGGTTTTTTTTTTTTTTTCAAAGTAAGTCACTAGTTTCTATGATTAGGCAACTAGTCGGATAACATTCTTTGGGAAAGATATCGGATTCGTAACACAGTAGAATTGAAAACCTTAATAAAATTCAAAAGATTTACACAAATACCTTACGAAACATTGCTTGATTACTAATTTTCGTCCGATGAATTGTATAGTTCTTCGTTTAAACTGCATTTTGGAAAGTCTGTCTTTCTTCAGAATAGTTTCAGGAAAATTATTACCGTGTTTTTCACAGATTTCAGAGATTAGTAGCTTCACAACAAAAGATATCAACGTCGAATTGTTGTTTCATATCTTAATCATGTTCTAAAGTTTTTGAGAAAAAAAGCAAGACTTAACATTTACTCTATACAGTTTTTACCCTTTATTTATACTAAAATAATTCATATTGTACAGTTATGATCTGAAATTCCTGTTCTTTACAGTACAAAACTTTACTAAGTAATGAGCTTTGTATAATCAAAATAATAGTTCCTAGTCTTTAATAGCGATGGTCATTGCTACCATGTTAACGAATGGTTGTCTACAGTTTAGGTCTAATAGGATAACCACCATAAGGGATCGTAAATATCGTAAAACGAGAACTGTTTGTAATCAATTTTCAGTTTTTATTTGGTACTTTTCTTAGTGTGATTATTAAGACATTAAGTTCCTTAACAGATGATGGAAGCTTAAAAACATGGAATACTTTTTTCGTTGATTTGTATGATAGAATCTGTGTTTTTACTCATTTCTTATAATCTTTTCTTTATCATCGTAGCTTATACTTTTTACAAATATTTTTTGGACGGAGTTTTAAGCCTTTAAAGGGATTGTTACAGCTAAGTGAGCAGGAAATTGCTAGTTTACAGTTCGTAATTGAAAAAAAAAAATAAATATAGTAATTTTTTAGGAAAAGTTTTGAAATTCAGATTTTATTATTTCAGTGTTTTATTTCAATGTTGTTTTTTTTTTTCAATTAAGAACTTCTGAAATTAAAAAGTAGAAAGAAAAAAGAAGATTTTATTTCTTCTGTAGATTAGCAGAAAATGTCCATTGTCTAAACCAAAGAGTTGTGCAATAACGCTCTTATATGTTTGGTTTCTTTATTGGGGAAGCAACTTGTCTTAGTGATTTTTATGACTCCTCGTTAAGCTTTCAAGCCATTGAGCATTGGCTGTTTCCATCTGATGATGTCTAATAAGCGTAAAACAGCTGTCGTCGACGGCCAATTATGGTTGAAGGTTAGACAAGGTTATAGAATTTTAAAAGTATTCTTTGAAACTATTAAAAATAATCTCTGAACTTTTCTTTTTCTTTTTTTTTTTAACTTAATCTGATTAAATTTTAAGCTTCAGTGTTGTAAACTAAGCCTTTCCATTTCTATTTTTTTTTTTCCCATTTAATCTTTTTTGGATTTAAAAGTTGCTGAATGTATTTACGTATATTTTCAATTCGTAAATGTAAGTATCACAAATTACCTATAGGCTAATAGAAACATATAAGCCTACATGTAATTTGTGAGTCTTACAAAAAAAAGTTAAGAACGTTCTATTATTCTTTAATGATTGTGAATTTATCTAATTACAAAAAAATAATGAAAAAAACCCTTTTTTTAAGTAGTGTAATGTTTTGTGTTCATTGTGGCATCAGGAACTGGAAATAGCTGTTGTTATTGATTTTATAACAAAAGGTCTTTAAGCTATTAAAGTCCAGTTGTTGAAAATTGTAAGAATTCTTTTAAGTCAACTCTTACAGTGACACTGAAATTTCCCAAGAAGAAACGTAAACACTTGCCTTAATTCAAAACCGTAATAACGCAACACGAGGAAGAATCTTTTCTGGGAAATGAAGATGATATTAAATGATAAGTTAATTTCTTTGTACATTAGTTTCTTAAAGATAGTTCTAAATTCGCTTGGCTCTTTGGGTTCAGGTGTGCTTTCAGCTGCTGTAATAATTAACTCCGTTTTAGTGGAAGTCGAGTTATGGAACCAGATAAAAGACATAAACCCTTCCACTAAAGCTGGAAAGGCGGAAAAGTTCTATAACGATTCCAGCAATTCATTCCGACACACATAAAAGCTCTAATTTTGGATTTACTCATTCTAATCTAGGAGGTTAAATGCGGTTCGGCATCTTTTATTCTAAAATTCCTTGGATTATAATTAAATGTAGCGTCCTTAAATCTCATTGCATTGATTCAAGCATAAAATGTTATGCACGCATTTCATATGACTTCAAATTATTCTAAAAAAAAATCTACTAATTAGGACATAAACATTAATTATTTCTGTAGTTATGTCTTCCCTAAGTTTTAAGATGTTGGCTTCGGTTTGATTAATGTTGACTCTTTTTAAAGTTGATTCATTATTCTCGGCTGTACATTAGTATCTTTTTCTCATTTGGAAGCTTCCTGAGTCGTCTCATCTTTACCCATCTTCTCTTTCTCCAAAATATTAGTTCAGTCTTTTGCTTTGGGATTCATGCTTTTTTATATATATTTTTAATCTTGTTCTTGGTTTATGTGTTCTGAAAAACTATTTACTGCCTTTATTTCTTGCATTACATTTAATTTAAATACAATCTAAAAGTAATTGCACTTACTATTAATTTGATATTAAGTTTTCATGCATTCAGTCAAAGCAGATCTGTTATTTTGTATTGAAAGTTGTCATTTTTCCTTTTTTTCTATAATCCTCAACAATTCTCCGTCTATAAGAATAGCCATCCTTACTTTTTCTATACGAATTCCACATAAGATTTTAGATAGCAACATTTATGTTGGCTTGTTTGTCGCAAATTCTTTCTTTCTGTACTGTTCAGTCAGGCGTGTATTTCTTAGAATAAAATGTCGTAAAAGTTTCATGATCCTAGGATGCTAAAGAAAATCACTTTTATGTTTATCAGTAATCTGTCTGTCCATCTTCTCTGTATATTAAGAACTGTGTTGGAGTGTAAAATGTATGGATTGATATTTTGTTTCTTCGATCTAGAAGATTCCAGGAAAATTACTTTCTTCCACCATCGCTGACGGGAATTGGGAATTCGCGGAAATTCACTTACGAAGCAGAAAAAAATGTTTAATAAAAGCCTTAATAAACAAATGAATAGTCTAAGTAATGCGTTCATTCAGTTAAATGATAGTAATTCTGGTTTTAGCAAAGGTTTTGCAAATAAATTGCTGATATAACTGTTGATAAATTTCGTTTAATGTCTTGACTAAGATGTGCAAATACATTAATATTTAAATTGTTAAGGTTCAAAGCAAATTTAAACTTCGTTTAAAATTTGTTTTTTTAGGTTTCCTCATCCTTTTTATTTATTGATACTTTAATTGTGGATGAGAAAATTAAATTCACCGAATAAATGAAAATTCATTCAAATTGTCAATACATAAAAATTGGATTCTTCTTACAATTAACTATTACTGAAATGAGTTTGGTACTTTGGACATTTGTGGTTTCCCTGAAAATTCGATGGTTTCCTAATTAAGGTGCACCGACTTGTTTATGATGTGCCACCACTGACCAATGATTGTCTGACTATTGGATCAGCTAATGATTGTATCTGGAAAACATCAATCTCGCGATAAATCTGTAAAAGAGTTAAATAGTTTAAATTAAGTTTTCATGTTTTAACAAAGAAATGAATACTTCGATAAAACTTCGATAAATGACATTCTTAACTTTAAAATCTTAATATCTCTTATCTACTTACCCATTTTTTCTTAGCGAATAAAAAAAGGAGGGAGTCTTCATTAAAAATGCGGTTGGTTTCCAAAATTGTAATGAAATCTTTTATATTAAAAAAAAATTGCAATTCATAGTTTTGCCAATCATTTTTTTTTGAAAACACAGCATCTGCTTCAAGAGATTGCAGTAGATTTAGTCCTAATTTTTTTTTGCCATCTACTACACCTATCGATGTGTTAACAACGACAAGAATATCTGGCGATAAGAGCAACCACTTGTTCATTCTGTCTATCTCCAATATTGCATTTAAGGTAGTGAGTGAAAACCAATGGTCAAACTGATGCAAGCGCTTTTCAATGATAGGAAATACAAAATGTGGTGAACTGGATACTATAGCGTTGATGGTGCCATTTATCGTTGATAACAAAATCAGTTAAAATTTAGATCCAATAGAGCTTTGGTTTTTGGGGTCAAATTTGTCACTGAGTTTCCTAAGCACCTATAGTACAAATAGACGAAGAGGTTTTAGTACATATTTTTCTGATCCGCAACTAAAATACTTGAAATTACGCTATGAAACCAACTATCCAATATATGACACACACTTCAATGCAGTATCTTTAACAGATTAATGCCCTTGGTAAAGCATTTTTAATTAATGAATTGATAATACTCTTGATAAATTTTTGATTAATTTAATTTAATTAATTTAATTTTTTAATTAATTAAATACCTGAAGAGAAAATGTGAAAAAGTTTTTATTTTGTTTTCTTGCTTTTCACAATTCTGTAGAATATTTGCTGTGGAGGGGAAACAGGATATAAACAGTAGCTGTACTGCCTAACGACAATTTATTATTTCTCGATGGTAATATTATCAAGAATGCCAGGAAAATGGTGTTAAATCTGCTGCTAAAATATGTAAACTTCAGCCCATAGAGATTCAATCATGTAATTTAAGGTTAAAGTAGCAGCAAATATCTTCACTATAAATATCATTCCAGTTCTATTCTTATTATTTACTGTGACGCTCTTGATATCATGAGTCCTAGTAGTAATGAAAAGTTAAATTTTTACTTATTACTAAAAGATGTTTCAAGCCAAAATCAAAGAAAACATTTTTTTTTTCTTCAAAATTCGTGGCTTAAAGTTTACTCGTAACCATTTGATTATTAAGAGTCATGAATTTCAAAGATTAAAACCTCAAGCTAGAAGGTCGGCTTAAAACGGAAATTAATATTCTAAAAAAAATAATTCTATTTTTATTATTTTTAAAATGAAAAATCTAGTCGTACCATTAATTTATAGGCCTATGACCTGTCTATTACATAAAATTAAATGTCCAAAGAACTAAAAGTAAAAACTCAACTCAACAGAACAAAAATATCAATTGATTTCGAATAACACATTCATCGAAAGATAACATTATTTAAAGCTATAATACAGTAGTTCTAATACAATAGTTCGATTATTAGGAAATTATATATTCCTCTGAATCTTCTTGCATTAATTGACTGAGAATAAATGCGTTTCATTGTAGCTAGAATAAATAAGAATTTTCCTATATTTTCGAACATTAAACAGCATCTATAGTCATTAGAAATAGATTAAAGCCATTAGTATAATTAAGTTAATCTGCCTTAATTGTCGTAAAAGTGCATTTGTTGCATTGCGTTGATTGTATTGTCAGAAATTAATTTCGTTTATTCGTTTTAATATCTTTTGAATTCAAATTAGCATTTCTTTGATTTTTTTTTTATTATTTGGAAGAAAACCTTTTCCGAAAAATCGATGGAGATTTGTTTTTACAGTCAGAATAATTCGTTTTCATGTTTACCCTTTCAATTATTCTAATTTTAATATTTTTAGGTTTTACATCAAAGTAACCTTGGGATGTTTGTAAGTTATTCATTTCTTTACACTTCGTTTTGATGTTTATTACATTTACAGAATCTCGTTACAAAATCATTTTTCTTATTAAATTAAGTTGTTTTTTTTTTGTTTTGTTTTTTAAAATAGTTTTTTAAATATTTGTAAAAAAGATTAAAAGGTACAGTTGATTTACCGTCTCTAATCGAATTTTTATTTATTTTTGTTTGACAAATATTTTTGACACATCGAGAATAAATAAAAAAAAAAACCTACAGTCTCACACACACATGCACAGAGTAACTATAGTGCTCGCGCTTAAAGTTGAAACTCCCAGAATGCAAAGCAGATTATAGATTGTCCTTACCTGGCCGTTCGCTAACATTGAAATAGAAGAGAAGCTACCTCTTCTATTTCAATGTTAGCGAATTAACGAAATAGTTTAATTTCAATAGTAAGAAAAATGCCACTTTTTTTGGTGATTCCTTGATGCTGAGGAATCACTTTTCGTGAGATTTAATTCCTTGCTAGTGAATCTCCTTAAGGAATTTTGTTTAGAAGTCTGATTTTCGACAGCTATTCCGGCTTTTCGGATAGAAAAAAGTTTGATTTGAAATTCCTTTCCGTCCACACGCAACGGAAGAAATTTCAATTTTTTACTGAATTTTTTAATTATCAAAACAGCTAAATGCAATGATCTAATGCTCCACTGGCTCAGTTATGCCCTTTCTTATACGGAATTCCAAAGTTGTGAGGTCTTTTCATTACGACTAAGATTACTTTTCTAAACACACACACACTCACAAACACACACATGCACACACACACATATATATATTACATTATACATATTCATTATTTTTACAATTAATAATTTCTCTAATTCATTTGAAATTAGTTTTACAAATCAATATATGAATGATTATTATGTATAAAAAAATTATAAAAAAAAGGTGCTACAAAATTTTTTCTTAATTACTTTTAAGAATTTTAATTTTAAGCTGGTTCTAAATTTTGAAGTTTTAACTTATTACTTAAAGCTGATGTAGATGAATAAAGATAGAGAACTAGTGTTTGTGAGCTTTTTAAGAAAATAAATGAATTGAAGAAACTATTCATTACAGGATATGCTGCTATGGGAAGATAAAAATTATACGGGAAAATATCCTTTGTTTACTTATTCCAGGCCTTTCTCTGGTTGTGATGAACATCAGAGAAAATACTTTAAAGTTGTAGATATCATAAATAAAAATCGTTCCTAAGTTTACATATTGTGATAATTATCGGAAGTTGAAATATGGTGCGATTGACTTTAGGTAGGCACCAATTGATTTTTCGTTATTAGTTTAGTATTCGATACGTAATTGTCAATCCACAAGTAGATAAGTGATCTAATTTTAACATTAACGTCAATACGCCTGTCAAAGCCATCAGATTCTAAATCTAAGCGGGAAATCAGCTTTTTTTTTTTTTCAATATAACTTTTTTTTTAATATGTGATTTATTTATTTCTCAACTGCGATGTATTTCATATATAAACAATAATAGTAGCTATTAGGGACTCCTATAGCTACTGTTGAGTGAGCGGTCACTGTCTGGCTGCCTTCTGGGGGTTGTAGAGAGCCTAAGTGCAGGCTATTGTCGGTCGCTGACTCTTGGTTAGTTACACTTCATTCCAAGAGATCATCTTAACTTCAAAACAATCAAATTGCAAGCGCCTCGAAACAACGTAATTTGATGAATTTAAATTGTTACAAACTGAAATATTTTCAGTTAGAGAAGAGAACTAACAAAAATATCTGCTGTATTTGATAGTTCTCCTAATTAAATGTTTAATTAAAAAAACTATAAAGATTCCATAGATATAATCTTTATAGTTTTCTTAATCACATCCTCGGAAAGCAGAAAAAAAGAAAATGTGTTCCTTAAAATATAAATGAATAAAATTTAAATTTTAAGTCTTCTGTTTTTTTAATTAAAACTCGAAAAATTGTCTGGTGATTTTTTTTTAAGTATCTTGAATCACTTATGCGTCGGCATGGATGTCACTTTCTCTTGTGTTTCGTCCGTTTTCGCGAGTGTAAAGTTAGTTAGACCCGTGTGTTGCACCCTTGGAATTACACGCGTGTAATTCTAAATAGCAACTTCGCATTCATCTCCTGGCTATTTAATGTCATTTTATGATTTTTTTTATCATGTTTTGTAATTATCGTCTTTAGGAAATTGTTTATCTTCCGTTAGCTTCTTCTTTAGGTTTTTTCTTGTAATAAGTTCTTGTAAATAATTATGTTTATCTTAATGCCTAATTAAGCTTTTGGTTTAATTTACTTTTGAAATATTTTTGTATCCGTATCATAAATATTAAATAATATCTTAAATTTGGCATTACGGTATCGGTATCAGAAAAAAAAGGTGATTTACAACGCCATTTTCAGTCAGAATATAGAAGTAACTCAAGTAATTCAAAACGTTTTTATTTTTGTAGACTGAAACCTTCAATGACTATTAGAGAATGATAGCAATATTGGATCTTATTATGGGATTAATTCCTTTGAATTTATTTATTATGAAAAAATAATTACTGTTCTTATAAATCAAATTTCATGAAGCAGAAAAATAAAAACTGAATAACAATGGTTTGCGCAATAACAATAACAATGCGCATTATTAATACAGAAATTAATGATCAGACAGTGAGAAATATATGGCTTAAATATGATGTATCTGCTTTAATGTATATTATTGTTAGAATATTTTTTTTAAATGTTTATCAGAATTAGGAAATTTAAAATGAGGCAATGCTGTCTAAATTGAGTCAAAAATCGCTATAAAGATATACAATAGAAAACAAGAAAATTGTGTATATATATACATCCACTTATAAGGGTAAGAAAAACGATAATTTTCAAATTGAATCTGATCAGGTGGCTAACAGGGAAAATGATTGTATTCCACCGTCACACAAATTTCACAACAACAAATCAAGCCGATTACAAGATTGCTGATTAATTTTGAAAGCAATACATTTCATTCCTCCATGATGATATCATGTAACTAACAGAAGGGCTGAGGAAGCCTCCAGTATGTTACCTTGAATTATCCGAGGGATATTATATCGGGTTAAGATTGGGAGAGTTAGTTCTATATGTTCACTCCTACGGAAAATTGACAAGCTGATAAGCCTTATCGTGCATAGACAGAATATGTCCAGGCTTAAACTTTACATAGGTCAAGGTTCTACTTTCTGTAGTTCAAATTGCCAGTGTCTTTTCCAAATGGAAGAAAGAAAGAGTTTCAGAATGATAACATCCTCGATTATTATATCACAGACTCTGTTCCGAGATATTTGGTAGATAATTTAAGGTTCCTTGTTAAAATCACATCGAGAATTAGAATGGAAACTGGAAATTCCCTCAATTGTAAAAAACAACGCTAACAACAACTCCAAATATTGCTATGTAATTCAGATAAGTTTTATAGTGAACTAGGGTAAAACTTCCACAATGACATACTCTTGCAGAAGGCCATTCTCATTAAGCCTTCGATATATGTCGCCTTGAAACAATTCTTCCATACTAAAAGTTGTCTGGCTGTAGAACTCCTACGGCGTCCTCTGTTAAAACAAGATAGTAGACATTACGGGCTACGATGCTGCACGAGCTACCATGGCTTCACTGTTTACACTTCACTGGTCTCCCACAACTGTTGCCATGACTTCAAACCGTCCATGGGTGGATATCAAGTCTCTTGCTTCCTAGGGACTCGATAAATGAATGCTTCGAACTCTTTCACTTCCCTTGACAGTACAGAAACTGTCCTTTTGCTAATTTAATTCGTGATTTTTTTTTGTAACTTAATTTGTAACAGATTTTGAAATCTGTTTCAAGTAGTTTTATATTCCTTGCTTTTCATTTTTATTTTGTTTTATATCAAGAATTGATTGCTACCATAAAATTATTTCTTATCCTAAAAATCAGAATTACAAAGAAAATAGCAGTTTCAACAAATGTTTCCCGTGTGAAATTGGTAACCAACAGTAGAGGTAAAAATAAATTCCCATATAAAGTGTAGATTGACATATATAGTACCAAGCTGACGATTTGAAACATTCCAGAGTCCCGCATTAGCCTCTCAGAGGTTTCGAAGAATATTACATTGTAGCTATAAAACATTCGTTGTAGTATAGTTTTAATGATGTTTAAAGGAAATACCATACAATAATTTATTGGTTGACTGCTTTCAATGTAAGATTTAACTATAATACAGTATTTAAGTTTTACATATTTCTGGCGATATTTTAAGGAGAATTAATAAAGACAGACCTGTGGTTTAAGGCACGCTTGTTTGCGACGGGATGAAAAATAGATCAGTCAAAATCACTTGGGATTCCTTCCAATCCTCACGTTAGCGTGGTCGTACTATAGAAATAACCATTGTATTTCAAATATATTGATGAATTTTATTAATATGGCATACAGATTGTTATCCTACCATAATTCAAAAGATTTAATTTACATGAAAATTACGTCATATATTGTGATGATTATACAGAATTTTGGCTTCTGCCGAATGTTTTATGCAGAACAAGTGGAAGAAAAGTGGATCAATAAAAGTAAATTAAAACTGTAATGTAAATATTTTCTTTCAGAACAGAATATCACTGAAGTGGATAGCAAATATAATCTCTAAAACGCCAGAAGGAAAATTCAACTGCATTGCTTTAGTCAAGTTGCTTAGTTCATTAAAAAAAAAAAAAAAAAAAAAAAAAAGAACATCAAGTCAAAATTTTGCTGAAAAAGATAGTAAATGTTTGAGTAGTAATATTTTGCTTTAAAAAAAAATAAGAAAAAAAGAAATTGTCTCTATTTCAGAATTTAAAGACAGATTTTCCTTAAGAAATGAAGTTTGATTGGCTTCCAAGTTATTGCTATGTAAATAATGCTTGAACATTTATAAAAGAACAATGGAAATAGAATTTGGAATAGAAATGGTCTTTTTTTTTTATAGTTCGTTTATGCGAAGTAGAATCGTCCGTTTCCTTTATGAAGATTGCACATTGCATTTTGGCTAAAGGGATTGTGGTCACTAAATTTGTCCGTGTACAATTCGCGATACTCGGAAACAACATCTCAATCCCAGAACTAAATTGCTCTCCCTCTCTCGGAATGGCAAAAATATGTCGTCGTAAAAAGCGTAACGCAAAAAGACGCATTGGCAAAGTGTTGTTGTGTCCCACCCCCTTCAATAAAAAAAAATGAAAAGAAAAAAAAATCGAAATCATATATCTTAAAGCTTACCTTCAGAACTAAAAAAATGATGGACGGTCGACACTTTTACTGTCTAAAAAAAAACAAAGAAGAGAGATAAAAAAAAATCCCTTCTTTTATTGGTCGGTGCAAAGGAACATATAAAATACAGTTTTGAACTTGGCATACTGGACCTTTGCCCATCGTCTCTTGTGTCTCTCCGCGTAAAATTCAGATCATTTGGAATAATCCGTCGTCAGCCTTTTTCTGGTTTTTCTGAATTGCGAGGATAAGCCTCTCTTAGGAAATCGGCCATTTCCCCTTCGTTGGGTTTAGATCAGATAAAACCCACTGGCTTAAACATTCAATTTCTTTATATCTTTGAAGGGGACCATTCTTTCTTGGACGAATTTAATTTTGGGGATCAAATGTATTCATATTTAAAAAAAAGTATTTTAATGCCTGGCACATTTAATAAGTTATTTTTTATTTAAAGAAACCGAAATTTATTTTACGTAAATAAGATTAATTAAGTTTATAAAACTGTAATAGTATCTCTGAGATGGATATCTTGTTACAACGAATCCCTTCCCAGATGGTGAGTGAGTTACACCATCTGGGTGTAAAATACGTCATTAGCAATCAACAGTGAATTCGGGTGCCAGAAATAACTGATCGACGAAAATGAACATATTTCAGCGAAATATTAATGAAAAGAAAAAAATAAAACAAGGAAGGGCAGAACTATTTCAATGTGAGGATTGGCCGAAATAAAAGACTTTTAAATTCGCTAATTTAAAATTTAAGTCGGCATCAATTTGTTCACAGAAAACTTCAATATATGTTATGTAGTAATATTAACAACCATTATTTGATAATTTATCCTAAATGATGTTTTTGTTCCAGCAATATCATCAAAAATACGATAAGAACTACTTCTTTTCATGTAAGTTCATAATATCCCATTTATTATAAAGATAACTTTCTTCTATTACAATAACTTCTACAAATATTTTATGAAAATGCAATGCAGCTAGCGGATAAAATGAATTTTACTGTTAAGTTTAATTTTAAAAAAATGTGCTTTTATTTTTCAAATTGGAATCTTAAATAAAACTAACGTCACATTTTGTAACATTTTTTTTTATTTAGATATTTGTTCTAAAAGTCATAACAAGTCAGAACAAAAAGTCAATAATGAATCTGTGTTTGTTTCAGTAATTATTGTAGGTGATATATTTTGATTTTCAGTATCTTAAATTGACTTTCATAAAATAAGACATAGACACACCCAGGATTTTGAAATGGAAGGAGTTGTGATTAGTCGTTCAACCAAAAAAAAAAGGTCTTGTCCTTTTCCAAAAGGGAAGGGGTTATTATTCGGGAGGGAGAGGGAGGTTATCAAATCAAGCGATGAACTTTTCAAAAAAAAAAGAAAGGAAAACAGGTCCAAAATCCTAGATTTTTTCCTATTTTCGGATGCAATGACTTGGTTACAACCTGTATCTAAATGACCTAAACCCTGACCTCAGTTCATCAATGAAATGGAATAAAGAAATTTAGCGAAAATTTTTTTATCTTAAGTTCAAGCACAATAGGTGTCTTATCTTTGGATGATCATAAGTAAGTCATTTCTTTCTTGATAAAGCTATCATCCGATATACGATGAATTAGAGATAGTGCTTATTTTGACGTAGCGTGGAGAGATGGATTGGCAATTCGTTGCCAGATTTGAATCTCAGTTGGATTCCCTGATCTGATTTGGATGACTTTTCTTCTATGTTGTCACATCTCTATGTCTCTTCTAAATAATTGTAAGGGTTTATTTCTCCTTGCTGTAATTGAGCGTTAGGAATAAGCCATGACACATCTTGAAAGTATTTCATTGCAAATTGAAAAAAAAATTGAGGAATAAAAAGATATTTTTTGCAGTAGAACAAAATTTCTGTAATTTTTTCAGTAAACATCAAATCCTTGACGCTTCTTTCATATTTCTAAAAATTCAGCATGTACAAATATTTTATTGATTATGAGACATTATTAGCTTTTATTTTTCTAAAATTTGGATTTGGAAAACGAGTATTATTCTGCAATTCATTTTCAGTTAAAAAGTTATTTTGATATAAAACATGTAACTATTCACACAGATAATGAATAAGATAGAAAATTTACTTGATAAAAACACAATCGATTTCAACAGGAGCTCCCTCTCTTTTTCAAGACTTGAAAAAGACAGGGAGCTCCTGTTGAAATCGTATTTTTATCAAGTAAATTTTCTATCGTATTCATTATCTGTCTGAATAGTTTCAATTTTTTATATTAAGAAGTTTAATCCAAACGTTATTTTTTTTTTTTTTTGTTATCAGTTTATTTTGATGTTTATTGATTTCAATGGAAAAATATCTTTCTTCTCGATTTTCAGCGATCATTTCAATTTTTTATGTTAGATTAAAAGTCCACTTTTTTTGTTGCTCCTTAGTTCTTCCTTACTTGAGTAAAGGCGAAATTTATACCTTTAATAATATAAACATGAAAAGAGCGTAACACTGTAACATTGATTGCAGGGGCGTCTATAAGGGGGGGGCCGAGGGGGCCCGGGCCCCCTCCGAAATAATGAAGATATGTCCTCCCAACGTTTTTTTTTGGTTGAACAGATAGGTTTTCATTGTTTTTTTTTTTTTTGGTTGAATAGATTTTTGGCCCGGGCCCCCCAAAAATAATGAAGGTATGTCCTCCCAACGTTTTTTTTTGGTTGAACGGATAGGTTTCCATCGTTTTTTTTTTGGTTGAACAGATAGGTTTCCATCGTTGTTTTTTTTTT
>JAFIDM010012231.1:141476528-141503856 GCA_023159025.1 Thereuonema tuberculata
ATGCAAATTACTAAGACGTGTTAGTAATTGGCTAAGACGTCTTTACTAAAAGACGTCTTAGTAATTACTAAGACGTCTTAGTAATTTGCATACCTTCACAACAGCAATGTGAGCCCTGACAGCGCCATCTATCGGCACATTTTGGAACTATTTTTTTCCTTCGCCAAACAAAATTCCATTACCTCACGATTGTTCTGGTAAAATATCAAGGCAATCTGACCGGTAGTTTTAAAGTTAGGGCGTTTTGAAATCGCAACTTTAATTATAAGCACCCTGTATATGGGATTTATATTTTCTTGTTCTTAATTTTGAAAAAAATTATGTAATTAATTATATTAAAATTCAAAAATAGTCAATCTTTTTGGCTTTGTCAATTAATACTCTGGTTTTCAATTCACAAATCCTAGACGAAAATTTCAAATGATAAAAATTAGTAAAATATCTCTTGTATATAAAATATTTATTATTTGTTTAATAGTGAATTTTTAAAAATAAAAATAGATTTGTTAAAATTGTTGAGTTTGCATTTATATTTTTACGTGATATCAACTAATGCCAATTAAAAACTTTTTCGTTAAAGACTTTCTATATATTACCAATTCATTTAATGCTATTCGTTTCCAAAAATTATTTTTTGAGATTTTTTTTTTTTTTTGTTAAAAGAGGAATTTCAATTCTAATTTTTTGCCACTGCATGGCAGCCAATTTGAGCTTCTTAAAAGTCAGCGTGATTTAGACTTTCTTATCCACCAAAGTACAGTTTGGCCGGAAATAAAGTTTACCGAACGTTATTTAAAATCATAAGGCAAGGAATCAAAAGAATGTGAACGTGTTTAATGTGAATGTCCTGATTGACAGTGACACGTCTTCCATTACATCTTCCCAAAAATAGGATCCAATTACGCCATGGCCAGAAATGACACACCATACGTACAGTAACCTTTTTAGAGTATAGAGAACGTTCCAGAACCTCCGTCGGGAAATCTGGTCATTTATTTGTTCACATAACCGTCCAAGGTGACGTGATATGCATCAGAAAACCAAATATGGTACAAAAAATGTTCATTTTCTTACACATTTGCCGACATGCGAGCACAGAATAAAATCCTCTGCAATTCAATTATTGCAGGATAAAATAATTTTGTTTTTTTATTTTGTCTAAGATGATAATTTTGATTACTATTATTTTTTATTTCCAAAATTTTATAAGAGTTCTCTATAATTATGTTACAAATAAATCTTTGTTTTGGAAATAAAATTTCATACTTTATTAAGTTATATTTTATTCCAGTTTTTTTTTAATTATTCCAAAAAATGTTGAAAAATTAATTTAATTATTTTAATTTGTAATTTTTTTAAATGTTGAAGATTTAAAAACCAAGATCTATATTGTTGTGTTGGCTCAAATATTAATTCAGTAATTTGTAATAGAATCAAATAAAGCCTAATTAATGAGAACTTTTATTTTAGTTGGACTCTTGTATAGCGGAGCTATATGAGTATTGCAAGTGAAGAGGTTGTTTAATTGTAATACTTAAATATATAGAATTCCGTTATTGCATCAACCGCAAAGCAAGAAATGCGATTTATATTTTGTGTGTGTAAACATTAATGAGAATGAAAATTTTTACATCTTTGGTTGAAAATTTGTTTTTTCGGTCTTATAACTTTTGTTTTATCTTTATTTATGGTGAGTTTTTATCGTGCATCCAGTTTTGAATATTTATAAAGTCCTTTTGTACAGCATTACTTGAAATGATAGGCTTTTTGCTTACAGCATAGATTATAACAAAAGCGTACGTGTAAATATATCATGTACAGAAGTGATCATTCGTAAACATTATAAAGAAAATTGGGTTTACTTTAAATCCCACTAGTTACAATAATAATAATAAGTTGTTTTTTTTTTTTTTTTTTTTTTTTTAAATTTATAAATATAATTTATATGTATAAATGTAGTCTACATTATAACATAAATAAGGTATATATATATATATAAAATATTTACTTAAGTTTTTACATGTGCTCAATATGATAAATAAAATTACAGCCTGCATACAAACATAAAACAATCACTAACAGTCCATAGCTTTCGCCTCTGTATGACGAGGCTTCTCCAGTGGATAGGCCTATACTGAGGTGAAAGCTATGGACTGTTAGTGAATATTTTATGTTTGTGTGCAGGCTGTAATTTTATCTAAATAATATATGTTGTGAAAGGTTGTATTAAGTAAAATGTACGAGAGGGTGTAATTTTAATAGGTATGAAGGTGCTAAAGTGGACCCTTCTACGATAATGTTAGTTAAGGATTTAATTAAAAAAGATGTTAAACAAGTTGTAAATATTGAAGAATTTCATTATTAAAATGTTTTTTAATTATTGGATTGTTGGTTAAATTAATTGATTCAAAATATGTGAGTTATCTTATTGTAAACAAGAATTGATTTAACTAATGTGTTATTATGTTCTCAGTTTATTTGGATTTATTGTTAAATATTTGTTTTTCAAAAATTGTGAAGTAATGAAAAAGCATATTTGCTATTTCATATTGTAAAAACAATTGTGAATTGTTTCAATGTGTTTTCATGTTTATTACTATTTTGTATTTTTGGTTATTCCGAAGAATTATTTTATTGTTTATTTCGCTTGAAGAAGGGATGGCGTCAATATTATCATCCCGAAAATTCGCACAGTTTTTTAAATAAACTATTTGATGGAGTTATTGTGTTATTTGTTTAATATAGTAAGATGAAAAGGAAGAAGTTGATAATAGAATTTGGAAATTAATGTATTTATTTATTTATTTGTTTATTTCTTGATTAATTATTTTGTTGTAATGTTAAGCATAACGCAAAATGAAATTTAGATTTTAGTGTAAAGTTTTAACTTTAAATCGAAATGCATTGAGTCCGTCCATGTGTGAGCTACATAACTCAAAACTACACATATTAAGAAGCTTGCATTTTAAAAGATAAGTTCAGTTTCTAAAATAAAGATCTTGTTGTTTTTGATACTTCTCCGACGAATAGGATAGGAGCTACGTAGAAAAGACTGACAAAGTGTATAATAATTATAGCGCAATAATCGCGATCACTGAAAGATTATTGGTCTTACAAAGCTGAAATTTTGATGATAGACAAAAGTTAGCTAATTTCCTTATTGATTTTAATAGAATTGGACCCATAGGAATCGTAAATTACAAACGCACGAATCTTCGTAAAACGATGTTACTACAAAAAAAAAAAAAAAAAAAAAAAATCATAAAATTACTAAAATTTACTATCAGTGTCCTTTAGTTCAACTACCGTATTTTTATAATTTAGGAATTTTAAACCAATGACATGTTACGATTTTAAAAGACCAATTCCATAAAGATACTTTTAAAAATAAAATACTTTTAAAAAAGTTTTCGATCTCTTTTGGATCGACTTGGTCAGAATTAAAGATTTAAGTTTGCACTTAATGTAAATAAAATGCTTAAATAAACAGCATTTCTAATTAGACAGTGAATTTTTCCTTTCACATTTTCTTTTTTTTTGGCTGTGCTACTCGACTGCTTTGTGTCATTAACATGAATCTCCATTTTGTTAATTGCTATCATTAAATCTCAATTGGATATCGATTACCAACATCAATCCAAGGACAGTATTTATTATGATTCACAATCGAATACAAATGATATGAGAAAGTAATCGGTTAAAACTTCGCAGATTTTTTTAGGAGACAATATAATGACGTTTTAAAACTTAAATTTACATTTCAAAATGTCCACCAATATAGGTTTTCTCGTACGGAGTTGCTGTACTGTTGCTGTTGCTTTAAACACCGAAATTGAATTCATTGTTCTACATAATAATAATATTAAAAAATTACAGAAAGGGATTGAAAACTAAAAGAAAAATTAAGTCGTAACGTCTGGAAATTCATTTTAACTAAGGCTATAAGATTACTTGTTAAGTTCATTGAAATTGGGAATAGTAAGAAAGGAAAGAGTTGACTAAGTAAAATTTGTATTAAATGTATAATACGATAAAAAGGAAACAAATCAATAAACTTTTAGGAATTATATTTACTCTTAATAGTTATGACGTTGTTTGTTAACAAGTTTAAAAGTAGAGAAACATGCTTGATACAAGAAAACAACAGCCCATTTTTTCAACATTTTTAGTTTTTTGGAGTAATGCAGAAAAAACGACAAACTATCCTAAATGAGTTTTCATAAATACCAGATTCTCCTTCGGCAAAATTGAGCGTTGAGCAAGGATAATGTTGTAGGAAAAATATGCCAATTCATTGATGTTAGCACAGAAAAACAAAAGGTTAGTTGAACTTAGAACTTTCTAGAAACATGAATCAAGGAAGAAGACTCAAATTGGCTTCAAACGCAAGTACTGTCCAAATTAGAGATGTTCATCTGCTCTAAGTGACTCAGACGGATGTGGATTGTTGCAACAGATGATATTAGTCCACATACTATTAATATTACCAAATAAATTCTAAGAGATATGGATATCATTCAGTGGCCTCACTAATTCTTTTGCAAATCATTCATTTACCCCTATTTACTGAGTTTATTTACTTATGAATTTTTAAATCTACTTAACATTAAACAATTCAGTATTTTCATTAATTTTAGGCCTTTCGTGTTTACTTTAAGTATAAACTTCATCATTTTATCGAACAATTAACAGACAATCATAGGCAAATAATGAAATTGAATTTTTTATTAAAAATTAAAATCATTTAGCCGCAGTCGTTTGAAGTTTTTCAATTTCTTCATTAAAAGTTAAGACAACTATTAAAGTTAAGGTATTGAAATCATATTGTGAATTCGAACTTTTCAGTTTTAAATAATACGAATAGTGTAACTGTAATTCCTAACGCAGCAGCTAAAGTCACTGTGCTTGAAACAGAAATCACCCCATTGTGGAATCAGTGTTTAATCAATGTAACTTAGGCTTTTTCGCCATTACTTAATTTTTATTTGTGTTTATTTCATCACCTTAAAGTAATGCGCTGTTGATATGTGTAAAGCTAATGCGAATTAGCGAAGAAGTCCATATTTCAGCTCACATTAACTGTAACATTAATGATGAAATTCCCAGTCAACGCTTATAAATATTTATAGTTGTTTTATGAGAAGAGAAGGTTGAAATTACCATATTTATCGTTCCATTAATAATGCTAATAAAATTCCCAGATTAGTTCTCGAGGAATGTCCTGAGTCAATTACAAAGCAATTTGCTTTGATTTACCTCATTCGTCGCTTAAAACTCTTTCACTTATGTTCGTTTGTGATTGGTTTAATTATTTAATTTTATGCACGCTCCTTTTGAGAAAAATCACGAATGAAATTGGGAAACAACGTCATAATTATGTTAAGTACTTTAAAATCAAATTCTGTAAAAAAAATCCTAAAATTATTTGTCATAAAAGCAACAATGGAATAAACTGATTCATTGAATTAATAGAACACACTTTTTTATTACTAATTTTAAGTTTCTAAGTATTTCGAAGATCTTACAATTTAATTTCCAGTTCAAATTGTCAAAAATGAATAAATGCATTTATTGTTTTTTCCATTTCTTATTAATTATTTTTTTTTTTTGTTAATAAGGTAAATTTAGCCAACAAGGTTATCAATTTTTCTTTTACTTTTCGTCAAGTAGAGTTAAGATCTCAACGTCGCATTTTTTTTTCTTAATTATATATTAGTATTGTTTTGTCTGACAAATAGTTTGTAAAAGCTTAAGTTTTCATACGGTACGTATAACAGAGTGAAAACAATGAATACAAAAAACGATAACCTAAAAAGCGTTATTGTTGGCACATGTTGATCATCAGCAGTTGTATGAAAGCTTCAGGATTTTTTAGGAACCATAGTCAACAAAAAAGTTGTTTGATATTTTACGGAAGAGAGTAACTAAAACTTTTTCCGGAATTTTTATGTAATTATGTAGGCTATTTAAATGTAAAGAGCATTTTGCAAAAATTTATCGGCAAAATCTAAATTTCTATTAATCAAAGTTTGTGCTATTTTACAATTCTGGATGGGAGATATAAAGGCACAGTTTCCCTAATCTCCATTAGTTACTCCCCAGAAACTTTTTTTTTTCTTTTCAGGGCTACATTAATATTTATTCCAAAAAATTATATTCCTTTTTTTTTGAGGCTATCAGTAACAAATATATTCTGCTGATGAGTTCAGAAGACATCGAAACTATTGTTCAAAGGTTGAATTTTCTGATGTTATTTTGTTGAATTTTCTCTCTAAAGGCCATTCACTGCTGATGATTAATTGACACTTAATAGATTTCAGTCCATACCACAGAAGCGATAATTCTAACTTTTCACAGATATTGAGGCAAATAAGCTTTTCAACGAAATGTTTTCTTATTCTTAAAGATAAAATAGTCGCTTAAGCGACATAGCGTGAGTTCATGACTTTTTTATTTATTAAAAAAAAAAATTAATTATGTAAGGATCTGCACTTAATACTTCGCGACAGTTACACTGACAAGCAAACAAACTTGCACGGTTTAGTTACATGTCGGTGTAACTAAGTGTAGTCTTCATTTTGAGTTCTTAAAGACACAGGAAATATGCAGGAAACATTTCACGATTTTCTAATAGGTTGTTTAAGTAACATAATGAAGATGTTAATGAAAGCATTAAAATACACTAGAACTTTCAATCTGGATGGAAGAGTGTTAATTCTTGCCAAAGCACTGCTAAATCCTGGTACTAATTTGGCAACAGTAATGAGCCATAATAGACAACTACGAAAGATAACAGCCTGTGGTTCACAGCTACTTGAGAATTCTGCGTTTTCATAATGATTCCTAACATCTGTAAAGTAATAGCTGTACGATTTATTGCGTTTTATTCAAGCAATGATAAATTAAAATGCCAAGGTGTCATTACTATTATTCCTACGACAGCTACATGAGAATCGTGAGCTTTCGAATTGATTTTTAACCAATTGCCACTAACAGGAAAGTCAGTCTGTGTCCAAATCAGTCAGTCTGTGTCCCTCCTAATAATTTTTGAACCACTGGATGGATCTTCTTGAAACTTGGTTTGCATATTTGAGGACTAGGGACGACCTAACTGTTAAATTTGAAAAAAAATTCCGACGTGGTCCTTGTCAAGAAATCACTCTCGTGAATTTGTGAGAAAAATTCCAGTAGAAAAGCATTGAAATAGACATAATGGATTTCTATTCTATTTTTATTAATACTTCATTATTTTAAACAATGAATTTTAATTCCCTTTTAGCTAATCCATTCCAAATGGTGCTTGATCTGCTTAAAATTAATCCGATTTAAGTAAATGGTGTGGATTTATTATTTATTTGTTTTTTTAGAAGATGAAAATTTGTGCTATTTGTAACTGGAATATAAATGTAGGTTTTTTTGTTTTTGTCTTTTTTCACGACTTTAAAAAGAAAAGGAATTTTAAGAAATAAAGAAAGTAGACTTTAAGTTCTTCAGAACTCTTTGTTTATAAAAGAAGTTTGAGGTATCGAAAAAAGAAAATAGAAATGGACAAAATATTTTTTTGCGAAAGTCATTTACTTTGATTGCCTCTTTCTTCACATTGTTTTATCCCCTGTCCTTTTCTGTTGCTGTGTATTACGAAATCACTTCATGTTATCAGCTAAATCCTTAATAAAATATTTTCCGAACTTTAATTCGGTTATGTTTTAGTTTATTCATTTTCTTGTTAATGCTCCCTGCATTTTCAGAACAAGACTTCAGTGTTACCTGAGTGTGTTCACTTATTGCTTTCTACGTAAATTATAACAGTTGTGACAGAGACAAGGGTGGTTCAGATGTCCTGTGACTTCGCTATTGCTTGCCGTGGCCACATTATTTTGCCTGCTGTAAAGCAATCTTTAAGAAATGTAGGGAGAAGGACCTGCAAACAAAATTTATCGTAATGCATAAATTTCTGTCAGCCGACCAAGTTTCTGACTCTTTTTTTCATTCGGCCTAAATTTAAGATCAGTCTTTGCCATTTTCCTTGCTTTTGGGAATGGTAACTTAAGAAAAAATAAAAAACCTTTTAAAGTGATTCCCCCCCCCCCCCCTTTTTAATTGAAAACTTCGAAGTTTGACACTTCGAAGTTTGAGTCATTTATATAAGTCCATGACTGTGGTATAAATAAGACATTAGCAGGCCACCCTCACATCAAACTCAGGGCCTAGATACCAAATGTAACGTTGTAGTCAAAATCATAGCTTCTTAGCCAAAAACGTAGCGAAAACACCACACGATTTCGTATTTCTCCCTTTTAGACATGTCACAGACACGTAATATTTACTTAAAAGGTAAAAATGCAACCTAAATTGATTCTGGGAATTCATAAGCTGATTACAATCTTAAATTAACCATATTTATTATATTTTCTCACAATTTCTTTGATTTATTTAAAAATTTGAATGTCTTCAATTATAAAATGGTATAAAGAAATAAGTGTTAGGCTCAGTTATAATAGAATCTCAAGTGCAATGTGACCCTTAAGGAAGTCGTGAATAAGACGTTCTTGCACGTAACCGTGACAATGGTATCCATTGTTGAACACCTGTAGTGGAATGTCTCGGTTGATGATCAAAAATTGTAATGCAGAACCCAGCTATGCAAATATTGTAATGCAGACGGTTAAAGCAGAAAATTAGTTTATATAAAATGTAGATTTAATTAAAAAATATTCTAGAAATTAAAGGCAAATTCATATATTTTTTTTTTTCGGTTAAGACCTATGCCCAGACCTTTTTTGGCGGCCGGGTCCGGTGCTGAGGGACCAAGTGACCCCATTTTTTGGGGGGCCCTGGACATTGAAGATATAAAGGACAAAAAAAAAGTCATAGAATTTAAGTTTGAACATTCATAATTCTTAAAAAAAAATAATGCTGCAGAATTAAAATATATTTTGTTGTTATTTAATTTAATAAATAATTGCTTAATGAATAAAACTAAGCAGAACGTACGTTATATTGTGTATTACTCTTCCATTAAATATCTCTTTTGCATAAAAGTTTTATTAAGAATTAAATCAGTCATTAGAAATATACAAATTTAATAGACACAAGAATCATGAAAATAACCAAGTACCGGTAATCAATTAGAAAAGATTACTATGTTACAGTAGGGCCTTATTTTTATTAAATAAAAATTTTTTTCCAACATGATATAATTAAATGTACTTCTTATTAATGTAATAGTTGCTCTAAATGATTTTTATTTAAGAAGATACAAAGCAAAGGGCGGCGTTTGGATACAATTCTTGAGTTGAAATATTTACCCGTAGAATTCGTACATTGTGATTGAATCAACTGCAAGATTCCAAAATAAATATAAGGAATACAGTAATAATACACCTAGTCTCCGAAGAACACGATTAATTGGTTCCGTGTTCTTTGAAACCGTGTTGTTCGAGACTACAAAAAACGGGATTCCGTTTCAAGTGAGAAAATAAAAAAAGTTATGTTTTAAATGTTTTTTTGTTAAATATAAAACTAAAATTTTTTTTTTTGAATTCATATTGGTAAACACTTCTAAGAAATCTTGTATTACATAATTCAAATTAATTTTTTAATTAGTTTTGAAAAAACGTTTTATCTTAAATTTTTATTATCAAAATAAAAGAAAAAATTATAAAACAAATTATAAAAAATTATAAAATAAAACAAAAAAATAATATATCTATTTTATTTTTTTTAAAAAGAATTACTCGAAAATCGTGTTCTTTGAAACCGTGTAATTCGGGGAAAGGTATCCGTGTTCTTCGAAACTCGTGTTCTTCGAGTATCGTGTTGTTCGGGGTTACCTGTACAATTCCTGCATTGCATTGAAGTCAGTGCTTAGGGTCGTAGCTGTAATTGCAATCGACTAATTGTATTCGGTAAATTTAGAAAACGTATTCCAGAAAAAAGCTATTTTCAACGAAAAAAATTGTATTCTCCTAAAAGATCTATTCTCCATAATAACATCATTCTGCATCTACTTAATTTTAATAAATGCAAGAACAAATTTTAATACATTTTGTTAAACAGTGGATTTTTTAATACTAAGTAGACAATTTTAAAGTTCGTGATGCTAACAATCTGTTTTCTGTTTGAATACAACGAATGAAAGATCAAGTAGGACACCATCACTTTAGATGAGAAATAAATTAAAAACGCACAAGACTATGAGTTTACTGATCTGTAATTGGTAATAGTGAAACCGGGAATCTAAGATAGCCTATTTCAGGTTTCCTAACCATCGTCATTTGGATCTGCCCAGTATCTTACAACTCAGAAAACATATAAAGAAAACAAAAGTAGACAGAACAACGGCCCTTCATATTAAAAAACATCACAACATAAATAAAGAATAAAAAGGTCAATCAATTAATCCCCTAGCGATCGCTTAGCATGTAAAGGATTAATTATTGTTAAACAAGAAATACATATATTGCAAAATTTTAATGTGTGTGGAAACATTTACATTAAATATAAAATAAAAAGGCACAAGACTAAAAGTTCACTGATCGGTTTTTGGAAATTATGATACCGGGAATCCAAGATAGCCTATTTCAGATTTCCTGACCATCATCAGTTGGTTCCAAAAACAGATCAGTGAACTCTTAGTCTTGTGCGTTTTTGATTCATTTCTCATCTAATTGTATGCACTCACGTTAAATTTTTGCACCATCACTTTAGCTTGAAAATTGATGAAACTTTTACTTAATTACCATTATCATTAACTTAGTTTAGATAGTAAGTGTTTGAAATTGTATTCTTTTTCATTTTTAAATATTTCAAAGGGCTTCATTTTGTTTATTTCAATAGCCATTAGTAGGAAAATATTGCTCCAGAATTTAATTATTCAATTTTATTTTGTTGCATCTTAACGACCAATGTAACTGCAATATTATAAGGAAGAATCTGCTTAGCACATTGGAGTAAAAAAACTACGTAAAATTAAATCTGCCCCTTTAACAAAAAAAAGTATTCAGATGAAAATAGAAATAAATCTCGGTTCCAATGGAAACAAGTTGGTTAATGAAATTAAGTTTTGTATCATATTCGGTCTCCGATTGATTCTGCGCGAGAAACTAAGATGCGTCGTAACTTGGTGATGGGTCTGCTATGATGCACTTATTATTTACTTAAGCAGTTTACGAGATGAAGGATCTTGCACAAGATGAGGAAAGACGTCTTTTAATCTGTTCGCAGCGGAACAGCCAGGAGACAATAAACGGAAAAACTTGACAGCAGCTGTGTTAGTTGCTCTTTGCTCTTTGGCTCCCTTTACGATGAAACTAATTATAAGGAACGATCTCCCCATTTAGTTAAAACAACCGAAACATTATTTCGTATCGTATGGCCGTGAAAATTTATTAGAAACTCCCTCGCGCGCAATTTAGCGTTCATGGAACCATTCGGAACGATTTGAAGTATGCGAAGAAAGTTCTCGTTACGATTGATTAAGTTACAGTAACGACATCTCTCGTTGCGTCTCAGATTCCCCTTCGATTTCTTCAACGAACCGACAAAACTGAAATACAAAAAAATAAAAAGTTTTATGTTTTCTTCATTGTTGGTTGTGTTTTTATCGCTGAAGCAAAAGAATAATTTATGCCCTCATCAAATCTTTCAATGGATCTCAAAAGAAGTTTGGGTAATTTCAAGTTGAAGTACAACAATAAAAAATTCGATTTAGCCGAAGTGATATTTAATGTTTGTTGACTTCTACCACTGTATATGAAATGTCAACGATTTACGTGAGTTGTCAGAATCGTTTCAGTTCTCCAAAATAGCTTAAAGCTGATAAAAGATAATTACTCTTCACAAACAAATGACAAATAAAAAAGTGTAAAAAAAAAAGTAGGATATTAGAAATGCTTATCAACTAATTGCTTTGCATTTACTGTTTTCCAAATAAATCACAACTTAAATTATTGTAGGAGGCTTAAATCTTCGTGTTAAGAATTTTACACTTCGGTTCAAGAACAGTTTTGGGAAAAAAAAAATATGCAATTCATTTAATATAGTATAGTGATCTTGAAGTTCACATATTCATATATTTCGCAAAATAAATGAAAAGTTCAAATACTGAAAGGAAAAGACAGTCGTTCACTCTAGAACGTATAGTGTGCATTGTCTATAGAAACATTGATGTCTCAATGTTTACCTCTTTCACTACAGTGGAGAATTAAAGGAAGACTGAAATCATAACAGTTCCAGTTCAAACGATTCGTAAATTCCGTTGGATTTGAAACAACAGTGTTCTTTGTTCAAAACATTTGAGATTCAGTCTAAAGGTGGATTATTGTTTTGTTTTCATGTTTCAATAACATGATTAATTATCCCTCGAACATCAGAGAAAGAGATTTTCCTTGACTATGAATTATGGAATAGACCACGATATTCTTATCTAAAGCATTTCACGGAACTTTCAGTCCTCCTCTTTCTTAAAGACAATAGTCTAACCTTATTATAAATTATCTCAGCAGAATTCTGATAGAGCCAATATACAATACTTAGGAATATACGTTGCATTTTTGTTAGCTCATGTGTTCGGTAAATTCCATTTGCTACCTGCATATAGACAACACGACCTTTTCTTTGTGGAGTTTTATGGCATCAAAAGAAAGAAATATTTATCTACATTTTTACTTACATTTAATTTCATCTTTTAATTTCTTGTATGTATTAACAATATATAATGTTTTGTTCTCGAAACGAAAAAAATAATTTCGAATCATGAAAACTATTTTTTCTCGTGTAAATCTTGATTGTCATGACTGTCATCATTTTTTCTTTTCCTGGAAACTACAACTTTTCTTAGTCTTATTAGCAATCCTTATGTTCTTATCTCTTAATGTATGTTTTTCTTTTAATCTAAACCGAAAATGTCTAAAGCTATTAACGCTATTGCTTGTTTGTCGAGAACCATTTCTATTGTCACTTTGTTCTCTTCGCCAAACAATAGGTTATCATTAGTTGTTTGTTGTTCCAAGCCTCGTGTTTTTCCAGGGCTTATGTTTTAGTATGATTAGCTTTTCTCTTACAACTCAACATCCCAGTTGTCTCGAACTCTTTGCAAATGACCTCAAAACAACCCGTTTTCAGAATTGTTTTCCTTTTTTTTATTGTTATTTTATTTATTTTATCCCAGAATGAAATTAATCTACTAACAAAGAGAACATAAAACAAGCTGCATTTGTCTATGTTAAGCGCAATCCCTTTCTCCCATATTCCGCTTTATTTTTCCAATCATTTTATTGTAAAGTGAATTTCGTTTTATGAAGAAAGGCTATAAAGTTTCTTTTGTTTTGTCTCTCTTTTTAAAAGTTCTTAAATAGCCGAAAATTAGCTTATTTATTTGTGATTTTTCTTTATGTTAAAAATCACTAAATGCATCCTAATAAGAAGAATTTTTATTAATTTTTTTAAGGCTAAGTCAGCGAATTTTGAATCTGCGCTGACAGATGTTAGGGTTTCTTTCGATCTGAAGTCTTCAATCTTTTTTTGGGCGTGCATTTTTTTCCTTAATGTTTTTTTTTTATCTTCTCTTGTTTGAGGAGTCTTCCTGGGTTCGGGTTTCGGAAGTTTTCTTGGTTGGATTTCTTTCAAGAGACTGTCAAATGGATACGTAAATGTTTTCCTGAGATGAAGGCAGTCGATCCTAGTACAAGCTGAAAAACATTTGATTCCTCCCTCTCTCTTTTCGCACTATTTGTTCTGTACAGATTATTGAAATATTTTTCTATAATGCGGACCATGAATTGATCACCATCTGAGAAAACTACATATCTCTTTCTTTGTTTTCCCTATTCTGCCAGTTTGAGTCTAAACTGGATAGAGAGAAACTTATGGGTGATATCATTTTATCTAAAACAACGTGATTTGTTTTTGACGTGGCATTGATGATTTTGCTATCGTTTTTAGCGACCCATTTGGCAGCTATTGTTATAGCGACCAAAATCGATAGCTATTGCATTTGTCCTGTCTGTCCGTGTTCGTCCACCCTAACAACTCCCGAACGGAAGGTCGGATCGACAAACGGATTTCACCATCGTGTTCAGAGGTCCAATCACCGTAAGAATGGGGTATTTTCAGGGGCCAACGCCTCTCCCATGTTCGAGATATTTGGCATTGTTTTCATTGGATTTCCGCTATTAGCTTAAATGTGTTAGAAATGCAACCATTTAAGTTGTCAGCTGTAGCTTGATAGGTAAGGTTTCGAACTCATATACTGAAGATTGCGGATTCGAATCAATATATCTACTTGTTTTTTTTTTTTTATTCTTAATCTTTTTTTTCTCAATGTCCGCTTGGGGTTTTTTTTTCCTAATTTTTTTTTTATTTTTCTTTACATTATTGTGCTTTTTTTATTATTATTATTTTTATAAATATTTTTATTATTATTTTTATTTTTATTATTATTATGGGTCGCCCTGAAGTTTATGCTTTAGCACAAAATTATATTCACTTGTTTAACTTTTTATGTTTCAGCAAAGGTTACCATTTCCAATTTATCAAAGTTGTTTCATCATTAAATTTTTTGCTTTAAAAATAAATGAAGATGATTCTTAGCTAATTTATTGAAAATGATCTAGATCTCACTCACACACATACACGCACACCTATTTCCCCTAAAACATCAGTGTATATCCTATCTTTATCAATAGCTATAAATAATATAAATAAGGACAAAATCCCGGACCCTATACTAAAAAAATGTCAAAGTTGAAATCCAATCATCATGAAATATATTATAAAGGGAAGGGTTTATTATTATTATTATTATTATTATTATTATTATTTGAAACTTATTCCACAAAATCATTGTATCATTGTCACGCAATTGTCATCCATTGTAAATCTTGGGAAGCTTTGGCATTCAGTTTTAATTTGGCGTTTCAGTTCGACTGCTTTAATGTGGTTACGATTGGTTTATTCAGCAATGCATAATAATCAAAACTTGGTTAGAATAATCTCATTCTTCATTTCTGTTTCTCATAAGTCGTAAACCACCACATACATCACGGTCATTATTTTATTCTTCGCACGTAATTAAGTTGTCACAGCCTTTGTCTTGATTCGGAAACGGATGTAATCATCAAAACAAGAAGCCTGATATTATTTCTCATTTTTAATTACAGTTGAGTTCTGAAAAGAAGAATTACAATGGTGTATTGGTATCATCAATAAAATTAGCGTCACTCACTTCCCCAGGTGGAAAAGTAGACAATCTGATTTTGTGGTTGACTTTAATTATTTAGTGACGGTTAATAGAAAGCATTACTTCATTACACGCATAAAACTCTTTGTTCTATGTTTCTTTTTTTAAATGTTATTTTCAGAATTAACAGCTAAATTGGCTTAACGTTTTCTAGAACGAATGAGATTTACGCCTTGACTAATAACACTAGAGTTATTACTTATGAATTATATAAGAATCAGTTGTGATTATATAATTTTGTGCAGCAGAAAACCTCCGTTTTGAGAAATATTTATAAAAAGAAAAAGCATTGATAAAATATTGGTGTTGTTTTAGTTATTCTCATCGAACAGAATAAATGTAACTAATATCCTGGAATGCGGAAATATTTTTACAAAAAAGCAGCTAAATTTACTGAATATTTAATCATTAATTTTTTGAATACCATAGTGAATCTATAGAAAAGCTAGAATCGTCTATCATAAAGAAAGGTCTCCTATTTCTATTAATCAAGACACGGATTTCTTTTGAAACATCAAATGTTGTTGCTGTATTTCATAAAGACTGCTGGTGTTCTGTGTCACGGGACTAGAACCTACCGCAACATGAAAGATCAGCAGAGAGAACTGAATGGAAAACTGGTCTGCTTTGGAAGTGGTAGCAGTAATTCAGTTAGTATTCATCGATAGCTCATTCAAATGTATGGCAGCACAGCGAAATACAACTTTAAACGTGTCGAATTGCTACTGGCAGTAAGACATACGTCCATCACTATACACTGTCCAATATTTCATTGCTGAACTATTGTGCGTTCACGTTTGAACATCATCTCAATGCAGGTTCCATCATATGACTGTTGAAACAGTAGGGCATTGCTTCTCTGCATTGCTTCATTGTCATCACTTCACTGATGAAACGGAAGGACTTTTTGGGAACACCGCTTCACTGCACAGGTCTGTCACTTCACTGCTGAAACAACTAGGACATTGCTTCTATTCGTTTCTTCTGTGCATCATTTCACTATTGTTCAAAACAGATCCCGGCTATTTTAAAAGATAAAGTGACATTTCGTGGCAGATTGTCAATTTCCTCTAACGTAATCGTGCCTTTGATTTATGAATACTGTTTTTGGTTTTGTTTATTTGTTTGTTTTTTGTAATCAGCCTTCTAGTGCGATTCATTTTACATTTACTGCTAATATTGTATTATATAATATTACATTAGGTTACATTCCTTCAGACTAAGGGAACAGCCATCCATTGATTCTATACAGAATGAATCAATCTGAAAACGTAAACTTTTTCATATTCCTTCTGGTCCTGGGAATTCCTGTTCTCGCATAAATGGAAACAACCAATCACAGATTTTGTAAGGTGATCATTGAAGTTGTGATGACTTGAATGAGCTTTAAATCTTGATTATTATTGGTAGTTTATGATTTTTAATGGAAATTTCTTCTTCAATTTACTAAACGTTTGCTACGTTTGAACTGGCTCTATTATTGTACGCTGATGAATGATTCTCCCCAAATGCATTTATCTCTACTATTTTCCTAGAAGCACTTATCTTTGCAGTCTGTAACTTGAATTGTTCTTCTGTTTATGTAACAATCAAAATGTTTTTACTCTTTTTTAAATTTTCCTTTTATCAATAAGAGTAAGGAATAGTTTGAATATTGACATACAATAGGATGATTTGGATTAGATAAGAAAAATAACTAGCCCAACCCCCTGTCTCCCCCTGGTAAGTATGAGATAATCCAAGAAGAATCGATTCCAAACGGTTATGGAAAAAAGTGATATTTTATTCTTCTTGAATGAACTCATTATATGATAGCCCGCGAACAAATAGAATAGAAGTAAAATCGAATATTTGGGGGACCAGCAGTAGTCTAATGGTTCGCGTTCCGACTGCGAGGCCGAAGGTCCTCGGTTCGAATCCCATGCAAGGCGAAAACAAAAGTAATAATAATTTATAATCTGACTTTCTCAGCAAGGGAATCCAATAATTAACAATTGCACCGGACAGACAGATAAAGAAATAAAAGATTTTAGTAATATAGATTATCAGTTTTCTGTTAATTCTCCATCGCAATGAATGAAATTATTTAAAGTATTTTACTAAATCGAAGATCTGATTTTTTTTTTTTAAATATCTATTCTGGAAATCTTCAGGATCTCATTTTAAACTCTATTCTTTTCCTTTCTTTTCTTTTCCAGACATTGATCGACCTTAGAAATGAAGAAAAATAAAAAAAGAAAAAAAAATCCCATTTGCGATAGGCACTAAATTATTTCGATAAAAGCACTTTCTTTCTTTCGTTTTCTTTCTTTTAAAAGGGGGTGGTCTTGTTTTATCTTGATAAGCAATGGATACCATTTCGCTGTATTGAACAAAAATTATTTAAGTTAATTAAAAGGTATCCATTGAATTGTCTTTCTCACAAAACCATTTCTCATTCTCACGTGAGCAGGAAAAAAAAAAAAAAACTCTTCAAATGAGAAACATTATTTTTTTTTCAGGAAAGCGCTTCAAGTTGCTTTTTTTTCTGGTAATTAACATAGAAGATTTATTGATAACATAAATAATCGCAGAAAAGGGACATTTTTGGTAATTAAGTTGAATTTTCTCAGTTGAATCACATTGAGTTCGATGATTTTTTTTTCCTTTCTCTGGAATATTACAGTCGTCTTTTTTGGTTTGTTTCCAGAGACAATTGCATTGGGAAAAAAACGACTGGTGCGACTGAACGCTGTGGCTGGAATTGCGCTACCTCCCCCTTGAGACATCATCAGTAATAATAATGGGTTTGCTGTAGAAAGAAGGCTGGAAAATGTCATTCGAAGAGGTTTTATCTTTTTTAAAAAAGGAGTCTGCTGCCATTAACGTAAATATAAAAAAATAACTGTTTCTTTAATCTGTTACCTGCCGCAAAGAAAGTAATCAGTGGATGAAATAGACGTTTTGGAAAGTGTTGCTTTCTTTCGTATCATCTCCATTAAGAAGAAAACTTCCTCAAGACTGTGATTATTATTTTCTTTACTTCATGACAGAAGTGGAAGTCATCGTTTCTCACTGCGTTAGAATGCTTTCAGCCATTACTGGAAAATGTAGATACATAAAAATAATGGTAGCAGTGATTAACTGTTGTAGAATTGGAAATAAATTGTGAATTAATTTTCGTCAGTAATTCATAGCCACTGTGCTAACCATTCCGTTTGATCTCCGTAAATATATTCTGTAACTCCATTGGACTTGATATTTTTTTTTATAATTTTTGTGAGTTTCGTTTTATTTGTCCCTTTCCTAAATTGATTTCTGTTAAATCAATGTCTGTCAAAATTTCCTAAATTGATTTCTAAGAAACTTTTTTATCCGTTAGTATTCCTTCGAATCTCATAAAATTATTTCCGCTAACAGTTAACATCTTCCGTTTTTCTAAATTCTTTTCTGTCGAGCACCTATAAATGTTCGTGATCTTCTCATAAATTCACAGCATCTGTAAAAATACCTCTAAACTAAAGGATTCTCAAGCAATTCGGTAACTCTTAGGAATTGAGATTGGGACCTGGTAATCTTCAGAATCGTGTATGAAAGAAGGGTCATAATTCTATAATCATTTTTGTGGTCTTGCCAAAGATTCTTTTATTGACTTGCGTCAGATATCCTTGAAGCTGGAGAATGCACTTGAGCCGAGTCTTATCTATCGGCTGCGCTGTTTTTTTTTATAAATGGATAACGAGAAGCACTCGTCTCTTGACAAAAAAATCCTTCACAAGACACCCACAGGACAAAGAAGTGCCTGCATTTGAATGCGCCTGATGGTATCTGATCAATGAGGGGAGTTTTAGCCTCGGTCTCGAATTCCTTGCCGCCAGGACTAAAGGATTGTTGCTTCTCATTGGAGCTCTGCCAGAATCCACCCCCTCCCTTCGTTCAACCTCATTTCAAGGCGAGGAGTAATGGTCTTGTTTGTCGTCCACGTGCACCAAGGGGATTCAGAAGCGCACAAAACTACTAAAAGAATTTTTAATAACGTATCACCTCGTAAACCATCCCATCGTTCTCCTCATCGGAAATCTTAAAACTTCCGAAGCTCGCCATTATCGTAATCGCCAAACAGAATTCCTTCTTTGAAGGAGTTGTTTATCCCTCTCTCTTTAGTATTTACAAAGTTTGAGAGAAAGTAAATTGAAAATATCGTCTCCCTACTGAATCCCAAACTGGAAGATGCGAAATCCAACTAAGTGGAATAAATTAGATGGAAGAAAGAGTTAGTACATAAAGTACATAAACGCTGTAAAACAAAAATAGTGCTGTGTTCATTTGATTGTGATTCATGATTTACTCTATGACATTTTAAACTTCGATATGTTCTGTTTAACACCAGTTAAGTTCAAACAATAGGTCCCAGATAGTTAATTTAGTTAATTACTAGATAAATATTTTCTAAAAATTGCACAACCTGTTTTGACATTGATGCTCTCTATTTACTATATTGTTGTTTGTTTAGAATTTCATATAATTAGATATCTGTGTTATTTAGATTTAGACAATGATATTACACAGGAGATGATAAAATTTATAGAATTTCTTTTTCCTTTTGAAACTTATAAGGAAAACTTTTTATTCCTTTTAATTTGTTTTGTTCATCTTTGAAAACTTTATCTTTTATTTAGAATTAATTTTATTACCTTGTACTTTTTTCTCGTAAGACTATTGACAAGTAATCCAAGTGGGTTTTTTTTTTTTTTTTTTTCAGTCTTTGAAAAAAAAAGTTTCGTTGCATTTTGTAGATTGATTGTATCATTTTACCACCACTTTCAAACATACATCGATAAACATTAATAATATTAGTAATGTATTAAGTCAATAAAAATGTACCGTATTATCCAGTTTGGTTCTGGACACTAAATTACTTTTCTTACTGTATTAATATGTGCAAATGAAATTAAATAGTTTTTCTAATTCCAATCGATAATTCTTTCGGCTTCGTCTACGGCATTTCTTTTCCTTCATTAAGATATAATCATATTTTGTTTTCAAGTTTTTTTCCCATTGATGTTTTTTTCCCATTAACATATTTCCTCGTCCATGACGTTGGAAGGGATTGATAGGTTGCAGTATATTAAAAATAATGGGTAAAACTCTTGCTAGAGAGGAAAGTCGTACATAGGATTTTGTCACCTTTCCAAATTCTGGGCCAATTCTAACTTCTCACCCTCAACTCTTTTCAGCGTCAAAAATCTTGAACATCGAAAGCCTTACACAGTTTACTTTCACAACCCATAAAGGAAAGTAATTTTAGTGATTGTTTGAAAAAAGCTTTACCATATATTGCCTACTCGCTGCTTTTAACACATTTTTGGGAGTATTTTTATCTTAACGATGTTATTGATGACAACATGTCCACATTAGGGTTTAGTAAAGGTCTTTCTGGTTATAAAATTATATCACTTTGATGTGACACGTTTATAGATTTAAAAAGAAAAAAAAAATCCATCATAAAAGGAAGCAGAAGAAACAGTATTGATTAGGAATGTTATTAATTCCGTAGATTTTTAGAAATCAGCAGCTGTCATCATACAATGGAAATAAAAAAAAATTGTTTAGGAATTCATTCCATCGCAAAGTGACACCTCAGCAACGGACATGAAGATTGACGTGGTAATGAAGACATAACCGCTATGCTACTACCAGTTTATTTAACGTCTTAAGCTATTACAGTATACATGTATGTTTATTTGTGCATTTTCTCTGTTCTTGAGGTACTTGTGCTATTGTGTCTTGTGAGACTCGTCAATCTGTAAAAAATATTTATTGAGATTCACTGTTGATTTCTCAATGGACGAAGAAGACAACACTTTTCCCATTTCATCCTCATCAAAGGCAATGATTTATTACTCTCTGTTCATCGTACAGAATTCACGTCGTTATCATTTATTAATTATTTATATCGTCCTTTGAATCAAATCAAATTGCCTTATTAGATTCAATTTATTCCATTACTTCAATTTTTTGGTACAGAAAATTCAAAAAATTTCAAATTATTTTTCATTAAAATGGTGCTTTTTTTTCTTTGGTTTTTAAATTCATGGAAAAGTCCCTGTATTCGTAAATTACAATATTCGTCAAATACAACATACTTCAATTTTGCCTTGTTGAAAATTCATTAAATTCTTAATTGCGTTAATAGGCTTAAATCCAGTCAATGTCCATCAAATCAAAGCACGTGCCTGTAAAGGATTGATACATTAATGATTAAAAATATATCAGTAACAGTTAATTGTTTGATTTCTAAAGCTTTCCTATGAGAATTCTTGTCAATTTCACAGGTAAATTTCATATAGATTCCCATATAGAAATTTTCAAATTGAGAGGACGCAGTCTCTCGTCTATAAATTTATTGTCACGATGATCCATTTTTTTATTGAAAAGTTATTAGCAAGACACAACGACAAGGACTAATTAGGAAAATAAGCTAAGAAAATCATCATTCGTTGACATTTTATTGCTGAAGAGCTTAAAATCTTAATAATGATCAATTCTGTCCCCTTTGCGTCTTCAAAATTCAAAATTCTAGATTCATATTGGAACGGGATCTGATGGTCGTTCAACCTAAAGAAGAAAAAAAAGTCGTGTCCTGTTTCAGAGCAGGAGGGTGGAAACACAGCAATGAACTTTCCAAGCAAGAAAACAAGTCCAAAATTCTAGATTTTCTCCGAATTCAATTGGGGGGGGGGGGCGGTACAACTTATTATATCACCACCTCGATTTTCTCGGTACACCAATATTAATTAGTATTATCTAGATCTCAAGTCGGTTTTCCGAAAAATTTTTATCGTAGGTTTCTTAAGCTTATAATTTTCATTTCTCTTTAGGTTTATAAAATAATTCGGTATAAATAAATAAAACATTCCATCCTCTTAATTAGATAAATGACCTTTCAAATTTCTAAAGAGAAATACTTATTAAAAATAAAGCATTAGAAGTTAAGAATTGACTAATGGAAGCTTGATTATCAAATAAAGAGACTGATAAGTAATTTAAGGCCTTTTTTTAAAAAACAAAACAAAATTAGCGTTCGTTGTGTAAAAAGTGACTTGACTTATTTACATTTAAGTAACAAATAATCGCACAGTCCCTTGTTTTCAAGATACGAAAAATAGTGACAAAGAAAAAAATATTAATATCTTTCGTTATCGCCAAGAGTGCAAAACAAAAAAAATTCTACAAGGAATAATATTGGACGTATTTTGTGGATTTTCAATTCAAATCCTCTAGGCAGATGTCAATTTTTGAAAACCTATCATCTGTGAACTTTGAAATGGTTTTGAGAGATAACAGTCAAATATCTTCCAAAATAGTTCGTTTTGAGAAAGGAAACACTTTGTAGGCCTATAGTATATTTATACGAGTATATAGTATAAAAACAGAAGTGTTTAAAAAAAGAGGGTTCTATCTTTATTAGATGCATTTGTAGAGTTTATTTTTAAATCCATCTTCTGCATATGTTCGTTCTTACGAAACAACTCTTTTATTAATGAACCAATTTCCATGAAACTTGTATTTACAGGTAGAATATTTTTATTCTACCCATTGAGATTTTTGTCTAAAGCTGATAAAAATTAAAGTCCTTTAGCCTTTTTTTCTGCAAAAATGCAGTAACTTGGATAGATTTCCAGAGATTTTCATTAAATATCATTTTTTTTTTCTTCTTTTACTATGAGAATGTAGCGGAAATGTTATTTATTTTATTTGTAATAAATATTAGCTATTTCGAATACCAACATTATTGTTCGAATATTCATATATACATATGTAAAGAACAGTAAAATATACAATTGATTAGGGTTCGCTAGAATAATGTTTCTTATTTCCTGATTAGTTTTTTTCTTTTGGATACTCACTCTAAAGTGTTATTTCTTTCTTTTTTTTTAGGTGTTCACACATCTTGCATTCCACGCGACTTCGGCCACGGAAGTTTCGTTTGCCTGTGTAATGCCACTGCTTGCGACACTCTGGGAGTCATTCCCAAAGTCCCTAGTGGACAATTTGCAGTGTACACGAGTAACAAAGCCGGCCTTAGGTTCTACAAGGAGGTTCACAAGTTCGTTCTTAAAACCAGTCAACCCAGTAAGTATTACTTTAAACCCCAAGTGTATAGATCATATTAATCACACTGACAGATTAATATGGTAATGAAGACAGGTAATCATTAAATATTGATTAAGAAAGACCAAAAAAACAATAATGACGCTTTTATCAAAAGGCTTTATTGTTTTTGGAAGGGGTATTAATTCAAGAAGGTGTTTTCATTATTATTTTTGCAGGTTAATTGCATTTTTTATTTTGATTATTTATTTCTTAATAATTTTATATAGTCTGTTAGCTTCTTTTGAGGAAGTTCTTTAGCCTAAATACAATTCGAAAAGTACAGTAAAACCCCGTTATTACGGTCGTCAAGGGACCGTGACCTACAAGCGTAATAAGCGGGATAGCGCTATAAACGGGGAATGATTTATATGATGGGGAAACATTTAGACACCATTTTACAGGAAAGATACTTGATTCTGAAATAGATATAGTGCAAATGTGAGCTTATTTCCTATTAAAAAAATCTTTGATTGTGGTTTGCCGTGTGTGTATGCTACTGTTATAAATTATGACATTTTCAATGCGGTTCAAGAAACTATTAACATCAATTGATACTCCACTAGGAGCAATACAAATATATTTTCGGAGCAGATTTAGTGCACTGCCCGCTATTTCACGCGCCTTTTCTTGAATGATTGGGTCACTTAATGGCACTGATGCATCACGGGACTGATGAATCCATTCAATTAGAATTTCCTCGGCATCTTCACATTTTCCACACTTTACTTTTTTACGTTTGCAACCATCCTTCGCTGCATTGATAATTCCATTCTTATTTTTTATTATTGTTCTCAGACTGGATCAGGGAATTCTTAGATTCTGCGAAAACCTTCTGATTTAGTGTAGAATTCTCGTCGTACTTACGAAGAATTTGCAATTTTTCACTTATAGAAAGAGATTTCCGCTTCGACATTTTGCACTAACTTACTGTATCACAGACCCGCACTTCAAAGAGTTCGAAGATTCCCTCCTACCAGGGAAAGAAAAGAATCGTTACAGTGTTACATTTCTTTTCGATACAAAATTTCCGATATAAAAAAGCGCTACAAGCGGGATTTGAAGCGTTATAAGAGGGTAAAAGTATACAGAGTTATATAGAAAATTCCAGGGACCGCACGAAAGGAGCGTAAAGAACGGGATAGTGCTATAAGCGGGAGCGTAATAACGGGGTTTTACTGTAGTTTGTTTTTTGAAAAAGGGAAAATTTTTGTTTTTTTAAACTTGACTGTTTATTTAATTTTCGTTACAATCCTTGTTATTTTGTCATTATACATGTGAGTTCATCTCAAAATAATTTAGTCGGTGGAAACCTTTTTTTTTTTAGGACAATTCTGGCTCAATCGAAATTAGTAGCGTAAAAGATAGCACGAAATGACAACAATTATCGAAAGCAAATCACAGTCATGCAAATACCCAAGGAAAGGAAATTCATATTAAAAAAAGTGATACTTTAATTTTGTTAATTTTTTTTAAATGAAATATATATTTAAAAATATTATTAATGTATTTTCTGACAATGCTATAAATAAATGTTCCTTGTATACTATTCCTTTAATATAAGCCTCAGGGACATCCAGTGTAGAATTATCAACCTACCACATTATACAGTATGATTGATTGCTTTCTCTGTAGGTTTGAGCGATAACTAAAGGGTTAAGCATGATATCCGTGAAGCAACCATGTTTCACAAAATGCTTGGCAAATATGCAAAAATTATTCTACATAGTAACTGGAATGTGCAGAAGAGGGGGAAAATATTTCAGAGAATATGAAATGTTCCTATAGACTTTAACTTCCAAAAAAGTAATGTTTTTAAAGTAATCTAACAAGAAATGACTTTGAAAATGGAGTTATTTAATAGTTGAAAGGCATCCGGTATTGATGGTATTATATTAAGTTAAAGAATAAGGGCTCTTTCACACAAAGCGACCATGGTCGCACTGCCAGTAAATTTTGGTCAATCGCGTCTTGTGTGAAAGGCTCCATTGAAATCTACAGAACGACGGTGGTCATGTGAAAAATCATATCATGTCATGACCAGAATTCTGGCCATGCGGCCATAAGCGACAAAGCAGCTACTTGTGAAAGGCTCCACTGAAATCTTTTCATAGACGCGAACACGCAGCCATGGTCGCGTCTATGAAAAGTGTCTAATACCTCTTCCACACGAAGCCACATTAATATATAAATTGGCTGCACCACCCTTCGTAATACACTGAGTGGCACTTAATTAGAGATACCCCTCATTCTAACTTGAACTGGTCCGATAGCAACGAGAAGTGTAAGGCATGCTCGGTATCATGAGAACTGTGTATCAGAAGAGCTCGCCGGAAAATAGGTGAGACCAAAGATTTAAATGACTTTGAACAAAGCATGATCATGGGAGCAAAGACAGCCAGTTCCAGTATTTTGGAAACTGTGAAAAAATACAGGCTTTTCTTGTGCAATAGAATCTTGGGTATTTAGAGAATGGCAGTTGGGCCAAAAAATGTCAAGCAATAAGTGCAGCTTTAGACGGAAAAGGCTTGTAGATGAAAGAGGTAACAGGCGACTGGCACGAATCATCTGCAGCAACAGAAGGACAACAACATGGCAGATTGCAGCTGAGTACAATGCAGATGCACCAAAACGCATATCCGAATGCACAACACGACTGACTTCGTTCCTGGTTGGTTTTAACAGCAAGAGACCAGCAAGAGTGTCTTTGGTATCACAGAAAAACAGGAAAGCGCGACTTCTGTGGGCTCAAGAGAATCGCAATTGGACACTTGATGAGTGGAAAAAGATCGCTTGGTTCAACGAGTCTTGGTTGTTTCTCCATCTTGCTGATGGCAGGATGTCTTGCCAAGTGGCAGTGGAATAATGGTCTGTGGAATGTTCTTCTGTGATACACTTGGTCCTCTGATACTCTTGGAAACATCTCTTAATGCCACGGGCTACCTCAACATTGTTGTCGACGAGGTGCAGCCGTTTATGGCTACTGTGTTTCCCGGCGCAGATGGCCACTTTCATCAAATCAATGCACTCTGTCAATTGGTCTCCGATTAGTTCAGTGAACATGACTCTGATTTTCACATGCTTCACCTACCTCTATTTTAAAATTTCAACTCACTTGGATATATAGTTTCAAGTTACTGTGATTAATGCTTTTTAATGACAGTGTCTTCTCACAGGTTTTTGCCTCTTGCTCCTTACTTATTGGCCTGATATGTACCACCATCAATAAGGATCTTTGATAGCAACATATAACCCCTCTTATAATTTAATCTTTCTAGGACATTCTTTTGAGTTACGGACAGATGGAATGAGTATTTCAACTTAAAATTGCATTTTAAACTTTTTTGTTTTAATCCTTTTTTTTCTCTCAATATTAAGGAGTAGGCTAGAATGACTTCCATGGAAGTATCAATAATATAAGGTCAAGGTAGATCTTGAATCACTGATATGCATTCAAATAGGCAGTCACTTGTGGCCAAGATATTTTCACTTTGCCCCTTCTTTGTTTAGTATTACTGAAAGAAAAATATGTTATTAACTATTTATAAATATTTGTCAGTATTTGTGATGATCTTAAATTCAGTGATATTATAATGACCATGCAAGATAGGAGCTACTGTTCTTTTGATTACCTATTCAGTGTAGGTCAGTGCATCAGATATGGCTGGAAACAATATATCATATTTAGTACTATAATTTTCTCATCATTTTTCTTAAAATATCAAGGGAAAATGAAAATTATGCTGTTGAACACTAACTCTAAGGAAAATCAATATGGAAAAGAGAGGATATTGTGTAAATAACTAATAGAAATATTTTTATACATTCCATTCTTTCTCTACATATATATATCTAACATATGTAATTTATGCAACAGAAAGGGTTAACGTGCTGACAAATTTCACTGAAAATGTCTGTTAAGCCCAGCACAGAATAAACAAAACAATTGCCTTT
>JAFIDM010012231.1:141514573-141534399 GCA_023159025.1 Thereuonema tuberculata
TATTATTATTATTATTATTATTATTATTATTATTATTATTATTATTATTAAGTAAATGTTTCAATTCTTGGGTTTCCCCAGCAAAGACAACATGGCAGGTTATGTATGTGTTGTTATGTCCATAAATTTCCTAACTATGTGTGTTGTGATGAGTACCACATCCTTCTGAAGTTGTGCATTACTATTATTATTATTATTTCCATATAAATTGTTTTCCTTCAGAGATGTTGCTATTGTCGATTGAATATTGTAATTTCTCAGATATTATTAAATTTACAGAGTTTCATTCTTATTTTTCAGAACATACCTTTTCCATTGGAAAAATACCAGCCTGTGTGGTGGATAGAACTCGTACCTTCCAGAATATTATAGGATTTGGCGGAGCCTTTACTGATGCTGCTTCGATTAATATAATGGGTCTTAGTGATGCTACTCAGGAAAATTTACTTAAGGCTTATTATTCAACAGATGGTAAATGATTGATGAATTTCAGTTTAATATGCTATCATTTTTTTAAAGCTAATTTCTAAATATAAAATAAGCTCCATTAATTGAATTACAATTGATTGGCTTTTAAATGTCACTTGTGTAAGTAACTTTTTGAAGTAAGAGTTGAGAATATAAAAGTTTATTTATAGAAGTAAGAAGAGACAACTTAGTTATTGCACTCTTTGGAGTTACAGGATTTGATAGCAATGAACAAAATATTGGAAGTGGGATAATATTGGTTTGGTCAAGTTCTTTTTATTGCAGTTATAAAGTATCTGTGCCTGCTTGGTATCCAAATGAGTAGATAAAAAGAGCTTAGTTGAAAGTGCAATATTATTTTCTTTTTATGAATATGATACCTCAAAAATAAATTATAAATGTAAATAGTGAAATTTTACAGAAATTCATTGTGAAATACTTCTTCATTATTTCCTCTGATAATAATTTGAATCTAAACTTTTTATCACAATTAAAAAATATGTGAATAAAAATACTTCTTGTTGTCCCAAACGAACTTCTAATTTTTCTGAAGACTATGCATCAGTATACATTAGTTTCCATTAATTAAGGAACAAAACAGAAAAATCCTAATTACATGATAGAAATGAGTTGGAAATGAAACTTAGATATATAATTGTGAAAAGTAATGCAGTGTTAGATTTTGTATGCAAATCAAATATTATCAGTTGATGCAAATGAGTTGTGGCATATGTATGTATGTGTGTATGTATGTAGTGAAGGTGGGTGGCAGAAGCCAAGCACTGCGACCAGAGGTCTATTGTACTATCCCACGGAAATACGGACAGATGGAGAGAAAGACTCAGAAAGCATGGTGGGAGAAGTGCAGGGGAAACGGGAGAACCCCGAGAAAACCTGCCCAGTGCGGATCGTCCATGAGTTGTGGCATAAAAGTGATTGTTTGAGTTGTATTGGTCAATTCATATTTGGATTGTGAAGAAAGATGCTTGAGGCAGTAGAGTGTTGTAATAACTTAAAAATATCATTTAGCAGATGAACTTAGATAGACTAAAAAAACATCAGATTACAAGAGGGCCAAAGTCAGGTGAAAGTAGCAAGACTGTTGAGTCCTTTTGTAACCTATAGACTGTGCAGCAGTTTCAAAACACACAATTCCGAATGTACAATAAAGGAAAGCTAGGCTTCAACTAATGCGACTATCTTTGATTATACATCTACAGGAACAATATTCGTATCTTGAAAGTGCAATGTGCCCTTGCTGTGTCTACAAGATTGCTGTGTCGAGAAGACTTCTAGGATAAAGAAGGTCTTTATTCTAAACAACCAGCAGTTTGAGAGCTCCTTATCCCCACCCTCAAAGAAGGGAATTTTTGAAATGGGTAAAACATCATGTCATTTGGTCTAAAATCCAATGGAAGTCAATACTATTCATATTTAGTCTAGAGAGATTAGTCTAGCAGAACGATTCCAGATGTGCTGGATTCCAGAACTGGAGAGAATAAGACATATGACTTACATATCATACCCCTCTGTGAAAGGGACACTTATGATAGAAGTAGCATGATGGTTGAGATGGATATACAGTCCTTTATGTACTTCCAGAAGGAAATATGAAGTAACCCTAGAAGATATAGGGATGGTGTCTTGGACCCCTATACTCTCCCTTGTCTAGTTGGGCTAGGCAATACATTGCAAGATAATAATGTACGTCTACCCCGAACTAGGCATTAATATAGAACTACAGATTAATATCTTCAAGAGCAGGCCATTGTATATGTGGTTTGGCCAGGCAGGTCTTCAGCACTTAATTTTATTGACCTTGTCTGGGATGCCCTCGAGGATATTTCGCTTTCCTCAACTACCTTGGAAGAAATCAGTATTTCCTACAAAATGTTTGTGGGTCATTGATTTCAACCACTTTTCATACAAATTAATTATCATATATTTTTGAGTTATTTTTCAATTTTTTTTTCCTTAATTAATAAAAATATGTATATGCTGTCTCTTCTTAATTTTTTTTTTTTTTTTTTTATTGTTGTTTTTTTTTTTTTTTTGATTGGGATTAATATATTTTTTAAAGATTTTTAAAAAAAAATGAAATACCCTTTTTCTGTCTTCTAGTAATCAATTACATCTATCAAAATCTCTTCGGATGAGGAATTCAAGTATTTAGACATTTGAGTGACTGGTTTTAGACTGTTTTTTATAGTACTGAAAAATATCTTTTCTAAGTAGCCAAATGTGCAGTTAAAAATTATAAAATTTCTTCAGATTGAATGGAATGGTGTAAAATCATTGTGATGAATCATTGTGTTCTGTTGCCACACATAAAAAACAATTATAAATTTTGTGATAATTATGGTTTTCTTTGACTGATTCTCTATATTCATATTTATTAGCATTAAAAATTGATATTCTTTTAATCATTTTCTGTAACTGATTATCTAATTTTCTCAAAATCATGCTGCAGTTGAAGATTTGCCAATATGGGATTATGTTATAAATGGTTTTTAGAAAAATAGAGCTTGAAAAATTGAAAGCATTTTCAAAGTTTCAAGCCAAATAAAAGTTTGATTTTTTTTTTTTTTAAACCTAAATTAAATACTGATCATATCAGTGAAATATGAAATTTGAATCATTATTGAGTAAAGGAAGAATCAGGTTTATAAGCCGTTTTTTCATAAGACATGATGTTTAAGATATTTATTTGAATTGATTGTAACTTAAATATATTATTGTAACTTCAAAATAATAATACTATGATCCATAGATTAAATTAAGATTTTTTCCCAGTTCTTGGTCCAATAATAAGCATTTCCACTTTATTTCTGGTGCATAAAAATTCCTTGTTTGATACTTGATGCTATGAAGCATAAATTAATGCCCATTGTAAAATAAAACAATTTATGGTTAATAAATAAAAAGGAAATTAAGCTTAGAACTATTTTCTCATTCTTCAATCAAATTTCACTTGGTTCCTTACACGTACCTTGTTAAAAAGACATCAGTCAGAATATTTAGAGACTGTTTTAAATTGTTTCATCTGAGTTATTATTTGAAACAAATCCATCAAATTATTACTATTAATAAAAAATTAATTATAGGTTATCTTTAATTGTCATTAAGACAGTGATTTTCTTTTAATGACAATTAATGATAATCTATAATTTTATTTTATATCTACAGCAGCATATTTGTGAAAGCTGAAATTTGAAAGTAATTGTTCATGTAGAAAGACTCGGATTTTTCTTTTCCATCAGTCTTTTGCAGACAAACATTCAAGCACCAGTAGGCTGAACTTTATCAGCAGCAGTATTAAATCCCTCTTGTAGGATTCAGACAAATCAAAATAAAAGTCTTCTTATAAATGTTGAGGAAATCAAAACTAGCATCTCACCTTTAATATAAGTACATAAAGTTGGACTAATATTTAACATGTGCAAGAAAACTGGAATGATGAAGAAATAAAAGTCCTGTAAAAGTCTTCGACTCCTGTCCGAGGAAGAGAGCCAAAAGGTTCTCGAAACTAGTCATGTAGCCAGATACTTGTTTTAATTTCATCTTCATTGGTTGCGTGTTTTACAGGACTTTTATTTTTATATAATGTTGGGTTTCGCCCTTATTTTTCTATGTTGAAAAGAAAATGAAACTATTGTTGAGGGATTTGTAAATAATAAAAAATAATTCATTATAAAAATATCCTTTTTTCTTTTGCATGCTATGACAAAGTAATAAAGTTATTAAGTTATGAAAGAAAAAGAAATAAATTGGATTTAATTATTAGTTTCTTATTTCTCATAGGCATTGAATACTCAGTTGGCCGAGTGCCTATGGCAGGATGTGATTTTTCTACACACACCTATAGTTATGATGAGGAAGAAGGTGATTTTAACATGACTCATTTCAACCTTACAGAAGAAGATTACCGCTACAAGGTATGAAAAATGTATAAGAACTAAAGATAAGAATGAAAGTAGGGGAAAAAAATAAAGAAAAAAAAATGTAAATAAACTTCAAAATGCGTCCTTCATCTTCATAGAACTGTGTCATGGTGATCTCCTTTTATTTATTGAGGAAATTCCCATCTCCCTGCAATTGCAGTCACTTTTTAAAAATTTATTTAAAAAGTTAAGTTATTTTCATAATTTATAAGTACTTTACAATAGACAATAAAGACAATGAATGTTACAAAAACTGAAGGAAATTAGGGAATTGTCTTATGTTTAATAATAGCTAGTCTTGAATTTCCAATTATAATTTGATGCTAATACTTTAAATTATTAAATAAAAACAAAATGTAGGAATTAATCTTGCATTTAATATTAGTATTTCCTTTTATTTTTTTTTATCTAAATTAGAAATGTAATTTGAATCCGTTATTTAATATTATTCATTTTCTTCCAGATCCCTTTGATTCAACGTGTTCTACAAATGAGTAATCGCTCTATAAATCTATTTGCCTCTCCTTGGAGTGCGCCAACATGGATGAAGACTAACGATAATTATTCAGGGAAAAGTACTCTTAAAGGGGATCCTGGTGGTGAATATTACCAAGCATGGGCAGAATACTTTGTTAGGTAAGTTAAAGAAATGTCATTTATTATTATACAAAATAAATAAATAAATAAATAAATAAATAAATAAATAAATGGCGTTTCTGTTTTGCTTTTTAGTTTGTCTTTTTATTTTTCTGAATTCCCCAACTCAAGTAATTGTTCAAGCAATAAGCACTCAACTCAGAAAAATATATCATTGAGAAATAGTAGATGCTTTGACAGTAGTAGAGTATTTCTGGGTTATTATATCAAGTAGTTTGGTTACACATTTGTAAATTAAAATAACATTAATAAGAATTAAAAATTTATGTGTGTAAAAAGTTTTATTAAAGATTAAAAAATAGTAACACACATAATTGAGAGATGAACAATATTAAAATCAATCAGTTTTGCTGGCAGTTATGCAGCTTCTTCAAGGATATGCACACAGCAGGAAAAATTCCATCCTCGAGGCCAGTGGTCGGCAACCTTTTGTTGTAAAAGGGCCAAATATGTTATGTGGGGATTACTGCGGGCCGCACTTGGGCCAAAAATTTTAACAACCAAAAAAAAAAAAAAAAGAAAGGAAAATCTTACTTTGACAACCAAAAAAAAAAAGGAAAATCTTACTTTGACAACCAAAAAAAAAAAAAAGGAAAATCTTACTTTGAAAACCAAAAAAAAAAAAAACGGAAAATCTTAATTTAACAAGCAAAAAAAAATTCCAACACGCCCCGCGGGCCGCACCAAAACGCTTCATGGGCCGCGGGTTGCCGACCGCTGCTCTAGGCAGTGGGTGAGGTTCCCACCAATCAGGGTGAGTTGTTATGCAAATATCAGGATTCAGTGTAACAGTCCCATATCCATTACATGATGTTGGGAGAAACTATAAGAAGGGGAGGTAGGTCCAAGTTGCCAGGTGGCTCCATTTGCATGAGGTATGCTGGTAATCTAATGGATAGAAAAAAAAAGCATACACACAAATAACAAAAAAGATAAAAAAAAAAAAAATTGAATAGTTATTCTTTGATGTCGTAGTGGGCCATTATCCGTATGGAGATGTTACCGTTGTAACTGTTATTGTCCATCAGAATATACAATGACTTTTTGCACTTCCATAGGTACCCACCTTCTACTTGGCAAGGATTTTTGGATTTTCCTGATCTAATACATACCCTGTGGCATGAACATCTGCAGCAGTAAAATAATTAATGTCGCTAAAGCACAGTAAAAACCAGTAATACTATCTCTAAGCAGTTCAAAGACAGCATGTATAAGTATAATGATAACTGCAAAAGTAGTATATGCAAGGACACAAGTGTCTGTATATAGGAGAAATGTAACCAGGGCCCAACAAGCCCATATGAAGGAACACTTGAAGGAATTTTGATTGAAATTTCAAAAAAATAAAGGAATCCTACATAACATATTTCTATGTCTTGATTTCAAATGAAATAGTAAGTAAATTTTACATTGTCTTGTTTTTTGTTTTTTTTTAGATTTCTGGAAGAATACAGCAAGCATAATGTATCATTTTGGGCCGTCACAGCTCAGAATGAACCTACCGATGGAGAAATTGCAAATTTTTCATTCAACAGTATGGGATTCACTGCTGATACGCAGAGGGAATTTATTACAAGAAACTTGGGACCAACACTTGAGAGAGCTGGTTTCAGTAACGTGAAAATCTTAATCTTAGATGATCAGAGATTGATGCTTCCCAAATGGGCCCAAATTGTAAGAATTCTTAAGTTAATTTTTTAATAAATTATATATTTCAAATTTAACAGTAGCTTTGCTGTTTCATTTCCTTTTCTTTCTTTTTCTTCTTTTTTTTTCTTTTTACTAAAAAGTGATAAAACAACTTGAAGGTTTTTAGTTTAATAGTTACATTGAAAATTTACTTGAAATGAAAATTTGCTTAAATGGAATCTGCAATTCTTAATAAGCCAATGCATTCCCATTATTTGAATAGTTAGTAGCATATGTACAAGAAATAGTGTTTAATACCTGATAACTTATAGCTTTGAGTAATCCAAAAGGAAAAATATAAATATTTTGGTACATAATTTAGCAACTTTCACTCAACTTCTTATTCATTTGTAGAACTAAATCTTTGATAAATAAACTGGTCATAGCAGGAACATATTATAACTAAAAGTTTTCTTTACAAAAGTTGTATTAGAACAGTGAGAGAACATCCATCTTTCATTCATTCCTGGTATCTTATTTACAACAGTTTTCCAAATTAACATAGGAATATTTTGCATTTCTTGATAAAAGAATTGCAGAATGATATTTTCGATTTCTACAATTTTTCTTGAGAAAGAGCAAAACGAAATCATTAATGTTCCACTGTAATCATAAAATTATAAAGAAATTCTTTTATACCTTATAATAGCTGTGCATGAGAATTTTAAAAAAAAACAAAAAAAAAAACAACAACTTTTTATTCATCTTCTGTTATTTATAAGAAACACTAAGCAAAAAGGAAAAAAAAAAACATTTTATTAGAGAGAAAAAAGTAAAAGTAAATAATTAATTTTTAAAGGGATTGTAATAAATCTATATTTTTCCCTCCTGCATTATTGTTCCATGTTGTTCAGTTTAATGGTTGAATTCAAATTTTAATCAGTAAGGAATACCATTTTCTTTGCCAGAAGTTATGAAAAACAAAAAAATATAATCCGTCAGCAGGAGGTATTGTGACTGTGCTGGATATGGCTTCTCTATGTCAAGCAGTCAAATTCTGGAGCAATACATTATTTTAAATGTAATTTAAACTGTACAACTATTATATTATTAACTATAGATTTTTTTTTTCTTTTGCAGATACTAAGTGATCCAGTGGCCAACAAATATGTAGCAGGAATTGCTGTTCACTGGTATCTTGACTTTGTAGTGCCTGCTGACGTTTTAACTCTAACCCATGAAAAATTTCCAGACAAATTTATTTTTGCAACAGAAGCATGTGAAGGATCTCTTCCATGGGAGAAAGATAAAGTGGCACTTGGCAGTTGGGACAGAGCGGAAAGCTATGCTCATGATATATTACAGGTAAAAAGTTTTAGAATAAGATCTGCAATTTCCATGAAGGATCATTTTTCTTGATTAAGGTGAAATTCTTCTTTGTCAGTATAAATAATAGAAGATAAACTTTATTATTTTTTATAAATGAATCATTATTAACCTTGGAGATGTAAATACTGAATGTCCTTAAAAACCTTCATTTTCATCCTGATTACAAAACATGACTCCAAACTCTTCTAAAATCTATTTATGTCAGCACTTTTTTTTTAGTGCTGACATAAATTCTTTATTATGGTAATTACTTTTGTTTCTAACCATAATTTTGATTTACGGTACTTAGATTCTTTTCTATTTAGATAAAATCTAATCTTGAATGCTATTTGGAAACTAGCTTAATGTTTTAGTAAGAATTGTCAGCTATTCACTATCTTCATTTACTATGCTGTCAGCTACCCTTTTCAATCATTTTTTTTCTTTTCCATATTGCCATATAATATTATTGCTATGTTTTTTTGCGATAAAATTAAGCAGGACAATGAACTCAACAGAGATAGTAGATTTTTGTTTGCCTTTTAAGTTGCTAATAAACAGTAAGGTAGCACCAACTGATAATAGGCACCATTAGCACTTAAGGCACTCTCAGTTATTATCATACAGTGTCTGAATACTTCACTTAGTCAGTTGGACCTGTAAATCTCTTGAGTTTTTAAAACTATCAATATCTAATCAAAAGGTTTTATTCTACAATGATTTTTTTAGAAAAGTGGATTGTATTTCTTTTGTTTCAGATACAATGAACAAGTCATCAACATATCTTTTATAAAGGAATATACTTTCCTTTTTTTATTCTATTTAAGGCAACATGCTCAAAGTATTGAAGAACTACATTTGCTAATGTGGCTGAAGCTGCTAATCCTAAAAATAATCCTTTATTTTGTTTATATATATTATTTTCAAAATAAAAATGTTATTAATACCAATGTGGTATTTATATGGAAACCATTGTCTTTATAGATATTATTTATCACATAAGAAAATATTACCTCTGAAGTTAAAGATGTATATAACTTTGTAAAATCCAGGGAAACGCAAAATTTGTCAGTGTCAAAGCATTTATTTGTAAATTCTTGAGCAAAATCAATCCTGTTTTTTGTGAATCCGACAGCTTTTTTGGAAAATCCTTTTAATAAATTCAATATATAATTTGAAATGTCAACTAGATTTATTTTACAATTCACAATAGATCTAATCTTAAATAAACTATTTCCGTCTTTCAGTTTGTGCAATTTAGGTAAATCTTTTAGGGTGGGTAGGCTGCGGTTTTCCTTATTTTCCTTATTATTTTTGCAAATCGTTATAAATTTTTTCGTCTTGTATATCGACTAAACAATATGTATCACTATTAGATAAGTGAGATAAAAACATGTTTTATCTAAAGTTACCATGTTTTCAGCCTTAGTTATGTAAAGGAAGTCATTAGATTTTATATTATTAATCGTTTTAAATTCTAAGGGACTCCAAAACAAAAGAAATACAATCCATTTTGATATATTCAACAGCATTCATCCAACAATAACCTTCACCGTTGAATATCAAGATGAAAATAAAAGTATCGCATTCTTAGACATTTTGGTTTCTCTCGTGAACAACAGAGACATAACCCATGTTATAAAAAAACCAATATCAGCAAAAAAGACAATACATTTCAATTCTAATATTCCCACACATCAAAAGCAAAATTTAACAACAATGAAGGTAAGAAATGCATTCTTACTATCTTCATATGAGGGAAAAATTTTATAAAGAACAAGACAATATTTAACTAAACTAACTATCTTTTTCTAAATAATAATTATCCAGCAGGATTTATAAATAAAAGTATCAAAGAAGCAGTCTATAAACTATATAATAATGATTAAAGAAAAAAAACTAGAGATATTTGTTTTGTTACTATTCCTTATTTTTAGTAATTTCAATAAACAATTGAAAAATATTTTCAAACATCTAAAATAGCTTATAACAACCCTAATAAAATCCAGTTAAGTAATTATAAAAAAGTTACTCAAAATCATATGAAACGAAAGAAACTGTATATGTTATCAAATGTAAACACACAATTGTTTTTATATTGGAGAAAACAAGCAAAAATTAAAAAATCAAGTTTATCAATGTAATTATGCTTGGAAAAACTTCAACACTAACAGTTCTTTAGTTTCTGCATATACATTAGGAAAAAAATCATTGTCCTTTTTTTAATGATACAAAAATTCTAAAAATATGTAATAATAACTTTAAAACGAAATGTATGAAAAGCTATTGGATACATTTTTCAACTTCATATAACAAAACAACTATTGAATCAAGATATAAAATATTATTTCAACTTTCTAAAGAAACCCAAAAAACGAGAATAATTATTAATTGTAAAAATATTTATATATATATATATTGTCAGAATACTTAAGAAAATGTTCTCCATATATATTACATTCAAATACAATACATTTTTAGTAATAAGTAATTAGACATCTTTACAAATTCATTCTTCTTCTTAATTTTATTATTATTTTATTACAGAAAAAACTGTAAATATATAGGAAATACTGTAGTGTGAAATATGCTTTTACAGCATTTTTTATTTTTTTAATTTTCTGCTTATTTATGAACTATTTATATTATTTTTTCCAACATTAATTTTTATAACCTAGATATATTTTTTTCTTGGCACTGTTCGATTTTCCATATAATAATAACCTTCCAATCTTCTTAATTTCAGGATTTGCAGCACTGGGCAGTTGGCTGGACCGACTGGAACTTGGCACTAGATTTGCAAGGTGGTCCTAACTGGGTTCGAAATTTTGTTGACAGTCCTATTATAGTTGATACAAAGAAGGATGAATTTTATAAACAGCCCATGTATTATGCATTGGGTCACTTCAGGTAGGCTATTAATCACTAATAAAGAATTGGCCAACTTCTTTGATTTAAATTCTAAAAGGAAGGAAGGGAACCTATTTACAGTCAGACCTCGATATAAGGTCATCCCTTGGGACCTCGCGAAATTGACCTTATAACCGATTCATACACATTTGTCAATAAATAAGCATTATATCAATGCAGTATAATTCTTTATAAAATTTAATACGTACAAAAATATCAGTTTATTAGGTTATAAGTTTTTAATTTAGCTGAACCAATTAAAATTAATGGCATCAGAAAGAAATTATTTTTTAAAAATTTTAATTCGGAATAAAGTTGTATACAAATAGTACTAGTATGCTTAAGCAAAGTACTGATGTACAACTGACCTTACTTAAAATAATCCATAATACAGGACTGTCACAATTTTGGTTTCATCTTTTGTACAATGTTTTCTAAGTTTTGTAGTTTCGGCAAATGTTCTTCAGCTCCCTCATGACTCCTAAAAAAATGTCTTATGACATTTAATGCTCTGAGCGCTTCTGCTTGTGTCACCGCTTCACTTTTAGTATCACTGTCGTTATCCTCACTTTCTAATGCATTGGAATCTAAAACTTGTGAAACAATTTCGGAAATCGAAGCTTGACAAGTGGTACCAATTTCATCATCAATTCTCACATATTCACTTTCCCCTTCTACAGCACAGCTGCGATTTCTGAGATCTTGTATTAATACAGCTAAAAGAATATCGTCTTCATCTGTTATTTCATCCACACTATTTGTAGAAAATTGAAAATCAGCATGTCAAAAGCAATTTGAAATGCGTGTGTTTGACACCAAGCTCCAACTTATAGGAATATAAAAAATTGCATTTAACAGAAACACGTGAAAAAAAATTTTCTCATCAATTGCTGAAATCAATTCTTTCAGAAGGAGCTTTCTGTAGTTCATTTTCAGATTTTGAATGACTCCCTGATCCAAAGGTTGCATAACACTGGTAACATTTGGGAATAAGAAAACAAGCTCAATTGATTTCAACTGAGGTATGTTGATATGAGCAGGGCAATTGTCTGCAATGAAAACAACTTTTCTTTCATTTTTCAAAAAGTGTCTATCGAAACGCCGTATAGTTTTCTCAAATATATTACCATTCATCCATGCTTTTTTGTTTGCATCATAATCCAAAGGTAAAGACTTAACATTTTTACAGCAACGTAGCTTTTGAAATTTTCCGATAACTGACTGTCTCAGTTTTTCAGAGCCATCCATATTACCTCCTAAAAAAAATTGTCAGTATTTCTTTACTTTTTTTCCCCTCTACACATTTTTCTGTCTTGAAAGTAAGAGTTTTGTCGGGAAAGGAAAGAAAAATTCTTGGAATTGAATTAGTGTGGCACTGAAATCACAGACAAAAGTGACCTTGTATGCGATTATGGTATTTAAGACCTGACCATATATCCGATAATCCATATCGTGGAATTCCTATTCATTGAGCCGGGACTTTAGAAAAGTGACCTTATAAGCGGGTGACCTTATATCGAGGTCCAACTGTATTTGTTTGCAATCCAATCACTTGAAGACAATATAAATGATATACAAATTTTATTAAAAAAGTGGTTGGGGTAAAGAAGTTGTTCATTTGTTTTCTTTTTAATCTGTTGTTTCCTTAATCAAAAATATTAAGGAAAATTCATTTACAGAACAGATAAATAACATTACTCAATAAATTAAAACTTGTTTCTGGGCTGTAATTGCTGGAGATTTGAAGAGTTGCCACGCATTGGGATTATGCTGAACATCCATTTCCATCATTAAACCATTCACATCTTTGCATGCACACATTGAATTTTTCATTTAAAAAAATACTGATAAATAGTAATTTCTTGTTCTAAAAGTTGAAATCATTGTCCCTTAAGCTAATAGGTTCCATTGTTGCAGTGTAGAACCCAACAGATCTGCTTATTGTTTAAGTTTCAAATCACTGATTAAATCATTCAACTCCTCCTGTTGTATGAAATGAGGCAATCTGCCTTGAAATTTTTTGAGATGTATTCTTCCATAAATCATATACCCTCTTTTTTACTTTGATGACTCTGATGGCTCTGATTCTGTAGTTTTCAAGTGACAATAAGGAACTGGTTTTCTCTATGTGGCACAGGATTAAATGCTGATGACACATCCGAATTATTGATACTATGTTTAGTTTTACTTGAATATCCTGCAATATTAATGAGACTGTTGATGCAAAAAAAAGGTGCGACAAAAAAAATGCCAAATCATCTGACTAAAATATGCAGGAAAAGCTACATCACAGAAGGCCACAAACTGAGATATAATTAAATAGAAACATTCCAAATCATTCAAAAATTAAGAAATTAACACCACTCATGATTCAATGTGCACCACAGCACTGTCTGACTTCAATGACTGAACCAATTCTGCCTGTTGAATCATGCAGTAGATTATCCTAGTGATTAAGTGTTTAATCTAGTGATTGTTTTTTGGAACTTCTGCCACTACTTATTAAAAACAAATAAAGACTATGCTGTATAACCTGCATAGACATAAGTTTTGACATTATTAAATTGGAAGGCAAAAAAGGGTGAAAAACATAAAAAATAAAAACTGGGTATTAACATGTGCTAAAATTGTTTAAAAGGATAAAAGAGGCCGACGCACAAATTTAAAAAATAGAGTGATACATTTAAAACATTTATTTCGATAAAAATAAGCTGGAAATTCCTTTTTACGGCCGATACGTAGACGACTTGTTGTTTTATAGCCATCCGACCGATCAGGTTAACATTTTTAAAGCCATAAACTCAATTCATCCGGTCATAAATTTTAAATTGGAAGAAGAAAATGCTGAAAGAAATTCCATTGCCTTTCTCAAAGTTCTAATTGAGCGCAAGAACTCCGAATTTCACATGGCAGTACACCGCAAACCCTCCTCACATCAAGTCACACTCAATTTCAACTCTTACTCACCTCTATCCTTCAAAGTCAATAACATAAATATGGCCATTAAACGAGCCTTCAATATTTCAAGTAGCCTCCATAGTTTCAACGCAGAAATCAATAACATACGTGAAATATTTATTTACAATGGTTATCCCCCCACATTTTTTCAACACAGAAATCAATAACATACGTGAAATATTTATTTACAATGATTATCCCCCACACACACACATTTTTAGATAGACATATCACTGCCTCGGTACATGCTCATTATGTTAACAATAACGTTACTTCTCGCACACCATTTCAATATGTTTCAGTCCCATTCCATCCTCAACTTTAAAGCCCTTAATAAGATTTTACACCCCCTTGGCATCTCACTCACATCTCCTAGCAATAATAACTTACTCAAAATACTCAACCACTGTAGCACACCCTCTCTCAATAATGACCTACTCGCTCATAAAGAAGTTGTTTATTCAGTCTCTTGTTTGCATAATCAATGCAAATATATTGGAGAAACGAGACAGACCTTAAATCGCCACCCTTATCAACATGAGCAAGCAATAAGAAACCGTGATCTCAATAACATGGCTTTGCACACTTTCAAACACAACCATAAAATTAATTTTTCTCAACCTAAAATAATCTGTAGAGAATCCAACCACTTCCTTCGTAAATGCAAGGAAACTATCCACATACTTACTGATCCCTATTGTTATAACGATTGCTTATCAATACAGAACATCAAATTATATGGTTTCCAAAAGAATAAAATAAAAGAAAAACCCCAATAAGCAAATCTTATCCATTACTTTCCCCTCCTCTCCGCATTCCTTTACAATGGCCTCGTCCATCCAATCGTGGTGCTTTCAGCCATGATTGGTTCTTTCCTCTATTTAACACTGGTTCTCCTTCACATAACACATTGTTTTTAATTTATACACTAAAGCTTGATGAAGACTCAAATAATTGAGTCGAAACTAGTACTTCGTTTTTTAAATGTTTTAAATGTATCACTCTATTTTTTAAATTTGTGCATCGGCCTCTTTTATCTTTTTAAACATAAAAAATAAACAAAAAAAATTTAATATTTTAAAAGCCTTCATGATTGGAGATTTATGAAGGTGAATCCAGAATCAAAGTACATGCAGCAGAGCCATGTCATCTAGAATATTCATCTGCCACTTAGTGGCCGTGAAGGTGGAAGTATCAATCAAACAGCAGCAGTCATACAGGTTGTATGTGAAACTTGTGCTAGCAGTGAAACACCATTACGTCTAACCTCTCAGTCTTCGAAAGAGGCATGATCATTGGAGCCCGGGTCACTGTACTTCAGTGACGAAAACAGCCAACCTTGTGGGTGTTGCAAGAAGCACTGTATCAACTGTTATTAGAGCCTACATGGTATGACATCATCTGCATCAGAGCAGTGTGCGAAAGTCAAAGCTCACCGATAGGGATACGGTTGAAGCAGATAGTGATCTGACAGTACAAGACAACAGTGTCCCAGATAACCTCCAAGATGAACACCCATCTCCAGGACCCTGTATCAACCAAAACTATTTAATGAGAACTGAATGCTGTGAACATTCATGGCAGAGCGGCTATTCCAAAACTGTTGGTGGCACCGCAGAATGCATTGAAGCGACAGCAGTGGTGCTGCCAACATAGACACTAGACCATAACAGCAGTGGGGACATGTCATTTGGTCCGACAAATCTGCATTTACATTTTTTCAGACCCCTGGACATGTTTATGCATGGAGAACACCTGTAGAAGCCTTTCATGTTGACTGCCTCCTTCCTACTGTTAAGCAAGGTGGGAGGGCACTGTGATGGTGAGAGGTGCCGATATCTTAGCATGAACTGGGACCACTTGTTTTCCTGCGTGGGAAGGTCACAGCACAACATTATTCTCAGCATTCTGGGCGATCATCTCCATCCTATGCTGCAGACTGTGTCCCCTGGTGAACAATCTCTGTTCCAAGACAACAACATCCCTTTCACACTGCTCAGTGTGTCCAAACACAGTTCAATGAGCACAAATATGACATGGAACATCTCGTCTGGCCTCCTCAATCTCCTGATCTTAACATTATTGAACTTGTGTGGGGTATTTTGGAGGCCAAAGTGCTTGCCAGGTTTTCACCTCCCTCCAACTTTCTGAACTGGAGACTGCTCTGCATGAGGAATGGCTGTATATTACCTTGAATATTGTGCGAGACCTGCATTCCACATCACACATCAGATAAAAGATGTAATTCAGGCAAAGGGTGGGCCAACACCCTACTAATAAAGAGTTTGTGTCGCTTCACAGGTGTTTATATTATTTTGTCCACTGCCTGTACATCAGATGCAAAATGGCTGTCGACAAGTGTAATTAAAGATAAATAGTTTCAAAAGTTTTAAAATATTCTTCAAATTCTGTTATCAAAAAAGGATGATACTGGTACTGGTACAGGTTTGTAGAACAGGAAAACACATAGGAAAGAGATAAATGATTTGTCAGCAATTTTATTCTGTCAACCACATGGTTACTATCATCTCTTACTATCATTGCCAAGCTTACATCTCTTCCCCATATCTTTTAGGCTGGTCTTTCTTGATGATGAGGTTTCAGATTACCCAGCGACTGTTGAAGCCATTAACTGCTAATTATTCATTCATTCATCATTCATTTGATTTCTTTTTCTTTTCTTAATTTTTTGGTAATATACATTAAGTGTCACTTGAAATAAGATAGCAACTAATCTTTACCGGAAATAGCTTATTAAACAACTCATATCATTGCTACAATTTTTGGCACATTCTCACCCCTCTCTGGTTATAGTGCTGCATCTCTTTCCTTCCCTCTCCTTGAATGTAAAAAAAGAAAAATGTAATCTGTTATGAGAATGTGATAAGAATGAAATAGCTTTTGATCAAAGCAGAATTTTCACTACCAAATAAAAAGACTTTGAATTCATACAGGAAACTACAAATTGCACGTTCAAATTCTGTTTGTTGTGGATTATAAAGATAGACTACTGAAGATGGCAGAAATAATCAAAACGTAATGTTTATTTACTCAACACATTCAACAAGTAAAATATCCAAGCTTTTGATATTGGAATTTTAAAATTAGTTTAGGCAGAAAATTAGATTCCAAATTAATTTAGATGACATGTTGTCCACAATACAAGATTGAAAAATAGCAATGGTTAATTCATGGCCTGTTAGTTTTCATAACAAATTGAAAATTAATTTTCAAATTGGGCAAATTTTTAAGACTGATTTGGTTCAATATTTGAATTTAAAGGCATAATAAGCGCAACAATGGATATGTTCTACCAAATGATGATAGATTTTGCAATATTCGATAAGATTGCAATTGTGTGATTGCAAAATGACTTTCGCCTTTTAACTAAACTTGTTTTTCCTATAGTGTTTTCAGGCTTTTCTACAATTAGGTCAAATCACAAAATTAAATCTTATTTAGTTTTACTTATTGAAATGAAACCTGTATTTGTGGAAATCAATTAAACAAGAATCTTAAAATTATAAACTGTGCTTTCTTAAAATACTAGAAAAAAAATGTTTTGTGCCAGTTTTTAAAACGGGATTTTTTTCATATCTTCCTGAAGCTATGTTTATTCTCTCATCATAAAGCAATTACACAAAAGAAGTTATGACAATCCTTCATTTTTTTTTTTTTATTTATTATTATGCCCCAAGTTCATATTTTCAGAAGAAGTTGATCCATTTAGTTCTTAATGCTTAAGTTTGAGTGCTGAAATATCATAATTGAATTAGTTTGATAATTTAAAATGCGTTAAATTGCATTCTTTTCCACTATATTTATAAACTTTATGTAGTGTTTGGAAGTTGTTGTGAGGATTGTGAAGACTATTTTTACAGTTCTGATTCTGATCCAGATTCTATCAATTTAATAAATATGACTCCATCTCCAACTCCATTAATTATTAATTACTGTTACTGCAACACTGTCACTGCAACCCCAAGTGCCATTTGTTTTAAGTTATATCTTTAAATGAAAGATAGTGTTATTTACTTTAATAACGTATTATTTGACAATGATGACTATAAAACTTAAAGGAAATTTTTTATCATTATTTTCCTTACTTATAATAATGCTATAGTTGTCATTGTTGAAAAAAAAATATTAAGAGTTGGAGTTGGGAGACTCCTAATTGGCTGATTCCACTATGTTGTTTTGTTTTTAAGTAATTACATATTTGAATGTAAGAATTGTATTAAGTAACTGTATCTGTGATCAAATGAATTGCAAACTTTTTTTTGTATTAAATAGAGAAATGGTATTATTTTTCACATCGAATTCTTGTATTCACAGTTCCATTTGTGTTTGAATTTTTAATTCGTATTTGATGACATCATATTCTATTTTATTTCCCTGAATAAAAGGAAAATGGATTTAAAAAAAAAAAGTATTATTATTATTATTATTATTATTATTATTATTTGTTTTAAAAGCTGTTTTCTTTCTCTTTAGTAAATTTCTTCTTCCTGGAGCAAAAAGAGTGGATTTAGAGCCGAGTTGTCAAGATCTTCAGGCCCTAGCATTTTTGAATCCTGATAATTCCACTGTAGTTATTGTGTTGAACAGGTAAAGCAGACAGATTTTTCTAGATTTTGTTTTCTTCTGATGATTATCTACAATTACCATGCAGCATTTGAGGTTAATCTTAAATTTGTTGATGCTATAATGAATTTATCAAAAATTAAAATAAAAAATTCCACATTGACTAAAAATTTACGTATATAAAATATAGAAAACTAGTGACAATTCATTATTTGATTGTTTATCCTGAATAATTGCATAGACTCTATATATGATTTAAAACATCATAACACTATTCTTAATAGTTTATAAATTAATAAATAAATAATTTTGGGATTCAACAGGGCTTGGCAGTGCTGTACAATTAATCAGTCCAAGGACCATTAATGTTCTATTTCCAATTAAAAAAAAGCTAATTGGTATGGGAGAAGCTAATTAATAATGAAATTAAGATTTTGCTGACAAAGGATGTCCCTGTGTTTCAAACTCAGTCAATGCAAACCCACATGAGGATTATAGGAATAGTGGGAAGATCTCTTCAACCTATAACAATTTCTTATCTATATACCCACACTCCTGAAAAAAATTGGCTTGTATCATTTATGTTAACTCAGAAATTGTCAAACAGTATATTATTTTGCATTCCATTCAAACTTTTTAATGAAGAAGTCTCTGGTAGAGGGCCTGAAAAGATGAAAACATTTTGTTTTATTTTATTGGCAGAGAAATAAGGATAGAATATTGAAATGTTTTTAATTTTTTTAACTACAAAATAAATTCAACAAAAAGTGAAAAAGAATAGTTTAGAGTTGTCATATTTGATAATTCTAAGATCCCTCCTAGAGAGGTGATGGACATAAGAAACTGCATATTTGGGGAAGGGTTTTTGATAATTCTTGTATTCACAAAGCCGGGTTGAGGTTTTTTAGTAAGTATTTTTAGAAGCTATCATTCATGTCAATTCCTACCATTAATTGGATTTCAGATCATTTTTTTCGCCCATCAATTATCTGTCAGTTGCTTCTTGGATCAGTTCAGCTAAATAATTTTTGTTCTGTAAACTTTCTTATCATCTTCAGTGATGCTAAAACTGTTGCTTGATTTTAATTGTTCTGACATTGGACCTTTAACCTTGATTCTCTCTGATGTTCAGCTAATTTGTTATCATACTTTTAACATTCTATGGTTTGATCTGTTAAATCAAGACCTAGAACTTGATTTAGTAGTAATCATTGAACTAAATTGTTCCTACAAAAGATGGGTTTAACGTGCTGTCAAATCTATTTGGAGATGACTGTTAGGCCCAACACAGAATAAACACACAAAATGCCT
>JAFIDM010012231.1:141550218-141563939 GCA_023159025.1 Thereuonema tuberculata
ATTAATATAAACTTTAAAATAATGCCAGACTATCTACCTGAATTCGGATCTTGTTATTCGCAGTCGTCTTCAATTCCAATCGTTATAACTCTTTTTATTCTGTTCTGTGTAGTAGTCATTAAGGACTTGCTTCAACGTATCTACTTTGGGAGACTTGATAGGTAATGAGTTGACCTCCAGTTCAGTCAAAGCACTTAATCGACCAATTGTTGTAATGTTCCTTTTCTTCAGAAGTTCACTCAATCCTTTTACCCACATTGGAGATGTTAAAAAGCTTACAATCTTTTCAATGCTATCTTCACAATTAACGAGATCTGTATTAATTGGTTGCTGATCATCCAGTTGTGATTCTTTTTCTGCTTCAAAACTACTTAAAGACTCTGTTTCACTTACATTCTTGTTTGCCAACTGTTGTGAGTTAGACTCATTCTGTTGTGTGCTAGGAACCGAAGATTGAACAGAAGTCGGTCGAAGTTTCTGGACAGCTTTGTTCATTTCAAGACAGCGATTGACAGATCGCATAGATCTACTTTCCCCCCATGGGGGATATTCCACTTGAGCCTGGACTGGTGGATCGGCAAATGATACGTGGCGTTGCTTACATGGGGGTGATGGGGAACTTATCTGATCCTCTTCGTTTAATTTCCTTTTCTTTAAAATGCTTGTTGTAGGAGAGGTGACAGAAGGATAATATCGTTGCATGTGTAACCAAGATTGGTTCGGACACGAGTGAGTGTGGAAGTTCACAGCCCGCCGCTAGAGGTTCACGGGTGCAAGTCACGTGACTAAAAGCTAGCAGAAGCATACGTCAATCGTCCAACGAGGTCATTCACGTTATAAGCAGTGAAACAGTGCAATGGAGGCGTCTAAAGAAGAGCAAAGAGGTGTTGTTCGTTTTCTGACAGCAAAAGGAGTAGGGGGAACGGACATTCATCGAAGAATGTCACAACATTCATCGAAGAATGTCACAAGTGTACGATGAACACTGCATGTCCCTTGCAAGGGTCAAGGCGTGGCACAAGCGCTTCAGGGAAGGACGGGTGTCGTTAGCCGATGATGCACGGCCTGGAACACCACACCGCATTACCGATGACATCGTCCAGCTGATTGATGGACTCGTTACCCAGGACCGCCGAGTTACAGTGAAACACGTCGCCGACGAGGTCGGATTGAGCATCGGAAGTGTTCACACCATCATTACAAAAAGATTGAACTGGCGCAAAGTGTGCGCTCAATGGGTGCCCCACAGTCTTCAACCTCAACAGAAAGCATGTCGAATGGCCCACTGTATTGATCATCTGCAGCGCTATGCCAGAGAAGGGAATGAGAAGGGAATGAGCAAACGAGTGGTTGCTGGAGATGAGTCTTGGTGTCATCACTTCGAACCAGAATCGAAACGACAAAGTCTCCAGTGGAAGCATCCAGGGTCACCACCACCCAGGGGTGCCCATCCCCCCCCCTAGGGGGAGGGCCCTTTCTCCCCCAAACCCCCCCCCCCATAACAATCTTACCAGGAGTTTCACTTATAAGCATACTCTTCCAGGGGTCCGGGGGGGCCCTCCCCCGGAAAATTGTTGAAAAATAACTCCTCAAAATAGTTTTTAATGCTCCTTTGGCCTTTAAATCTTAAAAAAACACAGTGCTCATTTTTAGGAACAAATTTTAAAATTTAACTATAAATAGCATATGTATTTATACAAAAGCTGAACAATTTATTTTGTGTGAAAACTTCTTTAAAAAAAATTTAATTATTGTGTGAACGTAAATTGTTTAGGTTTTCATTTTATAATCATAAAATTATATTTTCTTATTCCAACAGCAGGTTTCAAAGAGGCCTTCAATAAATTAGAAAAGTAAATATTATACTGAACTGCTACAAGCACACAGCTGAATCCTGGATCTTTCAACCAGGCTGTCTATTACAGGCACCTGCAATAACTAATTTTATATCTTAATCTATCTATGAATTGAGAAAACAATAGAATGTAAGTGTAAATAAACCAAACATTTAAAATTAAGCTTTACTTTTAATGAAGATAGATCAGTTTACATTATAGTATTTTATTTTGTAAAGCAGTAAGACTTAGAATGGTAGGCCAAAAAGAATTTTTATAACAAATAATACATTTACCATATTACACTAAGAATGTGTAGTACTTGCACTGGCTACTGGCATGATATGGCAAGATCATTCGTCTGTCCCCTATCCTTCATAGCCTTTGTAGAGAAATAGTTTTTCTCTGTTTTCACTTGATAGAGGAAACTTGTTTATGATATCACTGTTGGGAACTGATTTTAAGATGTCTTTTTCGGATGAAAGGACCAGCAAGTCAGAGAGCCAGATATCTCCCATACTGCTTCTCAGTCTACTTTTAACAAGTTTTAAGTTTGCTCATGATTCTCTCAGCTGAGCAGCTTTTGCTGGCAGAGCCAGAATTATCTGATACAGCATTGTTAAATACGGAAAGCCAGCGATATTTAATAAACACCTATAGGGTCTGATAAAACCTTTCTTGATCCATTGATCTAGATATCGTTGTTTGGTCATCTTAGAATCCTTACTAAGGCCATTAGATTTTTCTTCAGAAGAATCTTGTGTCACCTTCTTCTTTGCTTTGACTTAGACTCTCGTCATTTACATCATTTGAACTTAGCACATCTGCTAGGTCAATGTTTGCATAACTTACTTTATATAACTGACTAAAGACATCAACCTCTTCACAAAGTTCTTCAGCATCTAGTCCGTAATATTCACACAAGTCACTGACAAGAATTGGGTTTAGATTACAGTCCATGTTTTCACCATTTTTTAGTAACTTTTCATGGGAAAAATATATCGTTTGTTGTATAATATTTAGATGGCTTTCAGGAAAGCAATCCTGTAGCTGTAAATTCAGGGAGTCAAGTAGTTTAGACTACAACGATATTACTTTTCATTAGGTCTATCGTCTATCATCAAAAACTTACGAAAGGTATGAGAGTTACTGCGAGCTAGTAAACATTTTATAACTTAGTGATTACTGGATACTAGCCGATTTTTTTCAATTCCCCCCCCCCAAAATGTTCATTCCCCCAAAAAAATTTTGTCAATGGCGCAACTTGCGCCATCTGTCCCCCCCATGGGCGGCCCTGCCACCACCAAAAAAATCCAAGGCCATCCACAGAAGTGCAGGAAAGGTTATGCTGACGTTCTTCTTTGACCAAGACGGCCCACTTCTGATAGACTTCCTGCAGCACGGGACAACAGTGAATGCCCAGCGTTACTCGCAAACCTTAACCACCCTTCGTCAAGTGATCAAATCGAAACGACCAGGCAAGCTCACCCGTGGGGTCATTCTGCTCCAGACAATGCAAGGCCCCATACAGCCAATCACAATCACGTGCATAAGGGCTCCCCTATCGACAATGCAATATTGATATTGAGGTAATTTAAGGAAAGAGCTGGGGCCTACAACTACACAGTGGAATTCATTATTAGGCTATTATTATTAACAGTATACAAGCAAATCCAGCTGCTCAATTTTGAGCAAATATTTATTTTGGATAACTTAGCAAATATAAAGTAATTGGTGTCAAATACAGTGAAACCTCCGAATAGCGGACAGTCACGGGACCGGAAGTTTCGTCCGTTATTGGGAGGTGTCCGCTATTGGGGAGGACTATCTTTTTTTCATTTTTTAGCTTATAGCATGTCATTTAATGAAAAATTACGTACAATCTTAAATTTCTACAATTAACATTGCCCTATAGAAAATATGAACAATTGCAAACTGTTTACTATTTTCCTTTTTAAATGAATGCTAATCCATTAGTCTTACTTAAAATAACGACAAAATTAATTACAGAATTAATTTTGTCATTATTTTAAGACAAACGGATTAGAAAATTAATTTTATTAACTAAAGTAATCAGTTCACAGAGTTTCACATTTCTTTTTTGCATTGAAAACATGTTTCTCAATATGAATATTTAAATCGTTTAACTTTGCAAGGCATTCAGAGTCCCCTTTGCTTCCAACGCCTTTTCTTGCAATAATGGCCCACTAACAAGAATGTTTTTTGCTCGTGCAGCGCAAAACCAATCGAAGACAATAGAAGCGATCGCACTTGTCTCCGTTTCCGAACTTTGATGTGTTTGGAGTTTTCGTTGGAGTTCGTGATTTATAATTTCAAAATTTCCTCTGGACGCTACGTGTTACTGTAGCCTGATTCTATTGCTTTTGAAAAACGAACACAAGATCTTCATTTTCTGTAGAATGTTGTCCGTTATTGGGAGTGTCCGCTAATCGGAGGTCAATACATGGAAACGTCTATATTAAGGGACTGGGGATTGCAAAATTGTCCGCTATTGGGAGGTGTCCGCTTTTCGGGAGTGTCCGTTAGTGGAGGTTTCACTGTATTTATTTGTTCAATGAATACTACAACGTAATATTCAAAATTTAGTTATACCTAACTTGAAAAAATACGTTATGTACATCTAACTTAATTTTTTCAAATTTTGTTTTTTTATTTTTGTTGTTTGTTATTTTCGGCAAAATAACTGGCTTTATAACTTGGTTTACTGGCTGCGGCGCCCCGCCCGCGAGACGGCCAGCAGACATAAAACCAAGAGCGGTCTCCTATGTTTTACAGGCAAGCTGTAACATAGGGGCCGCTAAAAATTAATGCTACAATTTATTTCTTCTTCCATTTTAAATTTAATATTTGCATCAATTTTATTTAAAGACTCAGAAAACATATGAAATTATCTGATTGATCCTTTCCAAATTATTAAAATGTCGTCTGTATATCTCATATATTTAAAATCTACTTTCTTCCAAGGAAGGATATGTTTTACTTAGAAATCATTACAGAATATCACAAATTGTAACCGAAATTGGGCTATCTATTGGGAAACCTTAAAGTATTGTTGAGAAATTGAATTGTTGACAGACGTACTCATGCATGCATACACACAATTTTTTTTTAATATACAGATTAAATCCTAATATCTGGTATTTATTTCAAATATCTTTGTAAAATATATAAAATTGGAATGGAGTCGGCTTAGAAAAAAATTTGATTAGATAAATCTATTTAAATATGGGGAGAAATTAAACGCTCTTCGTAGTTAAATGGGATAACCGTTGCTGAATCTAAATTATGATAATTTATTTGAAATTTCCGGAAGCACCTTTATTTATTTGACTACTCCATCAATATTTAATCTAAAAAATAATTAAATAGCGTTAATGTTTTTTTTGTCATTATTTTATCATTATTCATTAAAATAAAGAATTTTTAAATAGGTTTGAATATTAATATTATTTCAACCAATCAGAGTTTTGTTCTAAATCACGAGGCGTTTAAATTTTAGGATTATTCGAAAGGAATGATATCCTGTTGATTTGATGAAATTCTCGCCGTTGTGCTTATCACATTGTAATAAGTGTTTGCTTGAAGAGGTGATTTTTATTTTATTTTCTTAATGTTTTATTTGAATGATAGTTTTTAGCTGTCTTTGACTCTCAATCTTATAATAATAGTGGGTTCGAACTATTAACATTTATTATTAGATCTGCTGGAGAACATCTAGGCCGTAAACCGTTTTTTCATGTGCCGTAATTAGGCCTACTAAAAGTTTCCCATTGCTTTCTAAATATAATTCCATAATTTTTAAGCAAGGTTTTAAATCTCATCCGATATCATTACCCTTGTGATTAAAAAAAAAAAGTTAACCGTAATACAACAAGTTTGGAAAACTGTATTAGGACAATATAAGATACTAAACACGTGATGTTCGAATCATTTAGGCCTACTTTTTTTCTTTTAGTTTAGTAATTTTTATAATAGTCTATCTTTACACTAAAATTATTGAACTTCAAATTAAAATAATTTTAATTTTGGTCAATTGTTCTCGTGCGTAACCTGCTATCTTAATATTAACTCTTAACTGATTTTACAAAGCTCCTGAAAATCTGAAATTAAATTTATTGATATCTCCTAAGTTATCTTTTTTTTTTTTTTTTTTTTTTTTGATTCAGGTAGATTAATATACTTATCGAAACTAGTTAACAATACTAATGAAAGTATAATTCACTTTTTTAAAACAACTTAATGGATAAATGTTGTTTATCAGAAAGTTTTCAAAGATTTAATAACCTTTTTCAAATAGCGGGAATTCTTTAGAATATGTACTTTTTTTCCCTGATGTTCTTTTCTGTAAATTAACGTTCCTACATTTATTTCACGTCTTTCATGAAACAGTAAAGCAAATCAGCACGTGGATTTTCAATGGCGGACAAAGAAAAGGTAGCGGTGAAGCCCAGGGCAGAGGCGAAACCCAAGAAACAGTCCATGCTGAATATGGTCCTCGAATCTCTTAAATCCCTTAGTAAGTAATAGATGCAATGTTTAATTAAATTTTCAGATTCTTTTCAAGTTAGTCGTAGAAAAAAGCTTTATAATTAACAACATTAAAAATTTTAGTTTTCTCATTGATAACGATTATTTGAGTAGAGCCAAATTGCTGTCAGTAACAGTTCTTGGTTTTTTGGAAACTACTAATTCGGACATTAAACAGACTTGATATTTAAAATATTTCTTATTGCTCGTGGGCCTCGAATTGTATTCCTCTCCCATCTCTGACAAAACCCAACTCCGCGGAAATCGTCACAAGTCCAGTGTATTGTTGTAATTTGAGAAGCAGTCGCAATAATTTACTTTCTCTTGAATACTGCATTTTTAAGGATTTCTACATTTCGAACAACAACAACAACAAAAAAAAAAATCGATAAAATATTGCTGTAAGTGGAGGAAATAAGTACCTGCTTCTTCAGATGCTATTCATAGTTTTCCTATCAAACAAGAAAGGTGTATACATAAGATATATTTTTTTAAATCTATTAATGGCCGTTACTGAGCCTCTGACCTGAATCTTCAGTTTGTAAGAACTTTGGTTATCTTTTAAAGATCAGAAGCTATTTTCACGAAATACAATAAAAAAAAAAAAAAAATTCGGTTGAGTTTTCAGTGAGTTCACCAACTGTAGCTGAAGGTCATTCAGATCTTAATCTAGTGCATTTTCTATTTTAATAAGAAATGTTAAGACTAAAATAATGTCTTATTTATTTTGTTTTTTAAACCACATTTAGGATGAGTCATAAGAACGCAATAGTAATCGTTAAAACACTTTCTAAAGATATTAAAATTAGGGAGAAAAACAATTTTAATAAATCGTATCAAAAGTTGTACATTTAATAAAATCCTTCATGTAATTAGACAGTTTCATCATTAACATTCTTTCTCATTTAGATGATAGAAAGGGATCGTCTGTTCAAGCAATCAAAAATTGGATTTTAGGTAGGTGGTTCAATAGTATTTACAACATTTAATTGAGGCGTTGACATGGGAAAGGTAGTAAGTCATGAAAAGCAAATTTTCCAGGGGAAGCAAAAAACAGTTTTGCCAGCTCATGTATACTTATCACACTACTTATTGTATATTACTCAAAATTTAGACTTACTGCCATTGCTGTGTAATTGGCGATATGTCTTACTACCTTTACAATGAAAAATCTGAATATTTTTTTTTTTTTTTTTTTTTTTTTTTTTACTTTCCCATGTCAACGCCTCAATTGTTTACGGGAATATTCGGTATGAACCTATAAATTATCGGGTTAACAGCAAATTCAGTTTCAAAGCTGGAGTGTGGTGATTTAAGTAGGCCCTACTGTAGATCTTATTTCGACAAAATGAAAGATGTTGATGTTATATCTAATTAATTGAAGTTTCAATGTATGTATTCCCCCCCCCCCCCCCCCCCAAAAAAAAAAAAAAAAAAACAATAAATAAACAAAGAACTTTAGATTGATTTTAGAAGAAGGTTACTATCAAGTATAGCGTAGAATGAAATTTCAATAATTAAAATACTTGCAATAATTTTAAGATTGCAGCCAAAATAAATGAAAAAGGGACCCCCACCCCATGCATCTTTCATTGGAAGAGAGCTGTTATTCACATATATTTAAAATCATATAAATATAATTTAGCACGTGAATAAGTTAAGTTTTGAAATTTTCTTCTAGTTTGTAAGATTGTTTATGTATGTAATTATATTTATTTAGGATGCCCAGTATTCTACGATCATGAATGGTTTGTTGGGGGGGAAAAAAAAATAATCTTTACCCAGTGGTTCTTGTCTGATGTTGGATTTAACCTGTTCTTGCGGCAAAAAAAAACAAAACATGCAGAACTGATGTAGACGATGTACAAATTGTAGCCTACATATTTATAATAAATTTAATTCCCTTTCTTTATAGCCAACTATCCCGAAACCAATACGGTACGCTTTAAATTTGTGCTGAAATCCGCCCTGAAGAAAGGATTGGATACTGAAGTTCTACGGAAACCTAAAGATGACAAAACAAATGGCATGCAAGGAAGATATCTCTCCTCCGAAAAGAAACCCAAAAGTAAAAATTTAACTTATTGGTATTTCAATTTCTTAAAAACTGCAAAAAAAAAAAAAACCAAACTTGATTTTTACTAAACTTTTAGCCATTTAATCATTTTTACATACAATCTATCGGAGCATTATATCAAAAATTGAACTACCTTTTTCCTCCAATGGAAGAAATCCAGTTAGTTAAGTGTGTTAGTTGTTTTCCATAATTGTTGGGAAATGGCGTTTGCCTTTCCATAAGTAGTTAAATCCTCAGCTACGATTAACTGACAACTACATGAAGACGAAGCTTTGACTTTTCAAATTAAAGTGAAATTTCTGCAAATCAGAAATTGGCTTAAAAATTTTACAGTTGATTGTTTAAATTATAATTATTTTAGATTGTTTTGATTTAATATAATTATATTTAAACATGCCTTCAAAATGAATTAGTTACACCAAAAAATGAATAGAAAGTGATTTAACATTTTAACTCACTAGAACGCTAAATCAATGAAAACCTTGAGCTTGGGCGGTCCGGTACCAAATGATCTACGGACCGGGGGTTGGGATCACTGATTCATAGGATGTTTTATAATACGCGTAGCATCGGCATTTCCATTAAGGAAAACTATTGCCTAATTTGGTAGGATCCAGGGCTTTCAGGTACAATATTTTAATTATTTTTTTTTTTTTTTTTAGGCCGAACCTCAGTGACTTCCATTGGATGTCACTACAAAATAAAATCTATTTGGAGATTTGATATTCGTTATACAGGAAATACTTGATCATTCTTCAGTTACATACTGCAATTTGGTTAATATGAAAATACTTCAAAACTTCCTGCTTTCGTTGCTCAGCAATTTTTTAATTTTATTGTAATTTTTATTTTAACTATTGTGCAAGTTTTTTTTTTTTTTTTTTCCCTTACATTTTATTAGAAAAAACAACAAAAATAACTTGTGCAAGATAATAAATACTTAAAAAAATTGCCGAGCAAACAAAGAGCATAAAGTTATGAAGTAATTTCGTAATAATCATATTGCAATATGTAATTGAAAAATGAGAAAGTATTTCCCCATATAATGAATATACAGAAATCTTCAAAAAAGGGTGTTATTTTGTAGTGACATCACTGGAAATAACTTTGAGGTTCGGACTAAAAAACAAAACTCAAATCAAAATATTTTACCTGAAAGCCTTGGATCCTACCAAATAGGCAATATTTTTCCTTAACAATGGCAATTCCGATGCTGCGCAAATTATGAAACTCCCTGTACATAGAAATCAATGAAGTGCGAGCACTAAGACTACGGAAAGTTTCAGAAATTTCGATGAGCGAATAGAATTCTGGTCATAGGATACCGCGGGGGAGGAAGATAAATAACAGAATATTTATTTAGTTTATTTTCGACAGTTTATTATAATTTTTACCACAACTGATTAGGCTTAGATTTAATTATATCGTATTAAAATAATCAGTTTAAAGAGTATATATCGTAAAGTTAACGAATTTGTTGTATATAATATATATTATAATATAACATAAGAAAAATATTATAAATAAATATTATGTAAGCTAGGGTAAAAGGAATATAATTTTTTTTTTTTTTTTTTTTTGAGCTTCATTCCTAGAAAAATTGACTAAAAACAAATTCATAATTTTTCTGAAAAATTTACAAATCAAAACCAAAAAATTTTTAAAATTAAATATATTTTTTAATGTAATTAACAAACGCTTGGATGCAAAAATGATGTTGTGTAAATGAATAATTTATACAAAAAAAAATACACGACGTTTCGCCGTCGAGGGACGGCCTCAAGTCACTTGAGGAGGCCGTCTCGACGGCAGAATGTCGTGTATTGGGTTTTTTTTTTTTTTTTTTTTTTTTTTTTTTTTTTTTTTTTGTTGTCGTTGTATAAATCATATTCAGGTGTATGGCTTTATTTTTGCATCCAATAGTATGCAGTACACGTACAACCATATTTCTTATAACAAACGCTTGCTTGTTTCTAATTAATGTAATATTTATAGGTTACTTGTATAATTTTTATGCAATAGTATATTGAATATCTTTTAAATGGCATGTGCCGTTATGCTAATGTTATGTTCCTTTTATAAATGTTCCATTACGCAATAGTAATATTGAATGTACGTAGTATCATTGAATATAAACAAGACTACTTAAATATTTAAAAATTACTTCATGAGTTAGCATTCTTAATATGGGATTTTTTTTTTTTTTTTGCTCGGAAACAAGTAAACTTTGGAATTTAAACTCCCTTGGCTTCGGTGGTTTCCGAGATTGTCCGACTAACTTTGTCTTCTACTCTCCTCGTTGTATGCCTTTGTCGCTGTTTTTATAATGATGAAAAATTAATATATAGCAGTACAAGGAGCTTGACGACATAAGTGATAACTCTTAAATGATTGTGAAAATTAAATTAAAAACATTTGTACATGAGGTTAAAATTCTTTATTTTTTTTTTTTCCTTGTGATGTTAAAATTTCCGCATGTTAAACTTGTTTTTAAATATTCATTTTAAATATATATATATATATATATATATATATATATATATAAATTCTTCATAAGCTAAGCAGTTGCTAGCAGGGATTGAATTTCTGTCCCTTTTTATTCTAATTTTATATTTTTTTTTTTTTAATATGAATGGTCATTCTTTTATTGACTTAGTTTCTTGATCACTTAGCTGTAAGATACTGGATGAATCCAGCTGCTGAAGGGTAGGAAACCTGAAGCGGCTGTTTTGGATACCCTGCATCGAAAAAACTAAAAACAGATCAGTGATTCCTTATTTATGTGCGTTTGTTTTTTCTTGTGATATTTCCGCACGTTAAACTTGTCAAAAAATAAGTTATTATCTTTAATATTTATCTAAAATTTATAAATCTTTAAGGGCAGAAAAAAAATCTTTTTCTCCCCTCTCCCAACAAAAATGACTACTAAACAGTTATTGGGCTATTTCATCAGAGATTAAAATTTTTCTTAAGACCAATACCTTAAAATTATTTATTAAATATCAATAACATACTGGATAGATCCTTGTTTGAGGGATTTTTCCATTCTTGAGTGAGATTTGCTCGATATTTTGTTCCGGTGCTCGAGCCGCCTTCAGATGTAGATCTCCTGAAGAAGGCCCGAGGTATCTGACCGAAATATCGAGCAAATGTCACCCCGGAGTGGGAAAATCTCTCAAACAAGGATCTATACAGTCTCACTCCTCCTTCAGAACCAATTAATAACATTTAATACAACATTTTTATTATCTAAAACTGTTTATTACTTTGTGAATTCATAGTAATTATTATATAATGCAACAACAATTGCTTTTAATCTTATACGCAACTAACTCGCATTACATGTAAATTCTTTGATGTAAAATGCCTCTTGCGATAATTTCCCATTGCCATTCAACAGAGCCAGTCGGTGAATTACAATAATTTGCAAAGACTTGGAAGAATTTTCTCCTACATCTGGTAGGCTCTGAAGACCTCCCATTTCTTTGTCATTTTCTGATATTTGATAGTTGATGGTCTTGTATTGCTACCAAGAAGGTTGCCAAAATAATTATCCGTATGTTCAAGGAACAGCTTGTAATTTTTTTTGATACAGTTTGAATCTTTTGGTTAAAATGCCAAGAGTTTTCAGATACTCGTCTGGCTCAGCTGAATCTGTAATTATAAACTTTTCTCTTCGTCTCCCAATGTTAGTCCATTCAGAAATGGTCTCATCAGATGTGTCTGTAAAGGACATGCGCTGTCTCCGACGAATGAGGCGTAGTGATACTTTTTCCTGATGGGTTCCTCGGGGGTAGCCAAAATTCGTTGAGGTTTTTTTAATAACTAATTGGAAAGGACCTAACCGTCACTATTCCTTTCAAAAGCACCAACATTAATGGAAATAAACCTACAGTTTGCATCAACTACGCAAGTGGTATAATACTGAATGATTTTTATAGTTGAAGTATGGTGAGCCACTGTTCTTAGGTTTGTCGAAAATAACGTACTTGCTGTCCAGCACTCCTATACAATTAGGAAAGTTCCATTTGTTTTGAAGTCTTTCAACTTAACCCCCATTCATTTTTACAAGTGGCTGTAAAATTTTTCAAATAGCCTGGCATGTTTCATAAATTACTTCTCGTACTGTGGTCTCTCCTACTCTATAGCTGAAAGCTCCGTTCTGAAGGCGTCTCTACTTGCTAGAAATCCTAAAAAAAAAAAAAAAAAAAAAGTTGTAATTGTCAAAATTAAACTATTTTTTCTTATTAATGATAAAACTAAAACTTAGAGTGCAAAATAATTTTATAATATGTCGTAATTCTTCAACAAGAAAGCTTCGTTAAAAAAAAAAAAAAAAAAAAAGTACAACGTCAGTAATTTTATAAAGTTACATGCAAAATTTATAGTAATTTATTTTACGTCTTACAGGGAAAACTGCAATGATGTTCACATCGAGAAGCTTTTACAGACAGATGGAGTTCATAGAAGAATATAATAGTGATGTGAAACACATTTCCAATATTAAAGAGGAAAGAGAAGATTATGAACAAAATGACGAAATTAGTGCAGAAGAAAATGAAGAATCAACCCACAGCGATGACTTTACTCTTGAGCCTGTTGGTGAGGGAACATGTTCTAGTAAGCTTTGTCAGACAGGAGAAAGCATCTCTGCCTTCCAAGAATACATTCAATATAAAAAACAAAAAATAAGAGGTGACCATTTAACAACATACTTTGAAGCATCCGAAGAAACAGTCCGCACTTTTCCAATTCAGCTTCAGATTGAAGCCAAAAATAGAATAAGTTCTATAATTCACGAATTGAAACTTAAATCCATAACATCAGCCATGTAATTTACCTCCTTCACAGCCACATCAGCCCTACCAATACAGGCCAGCCACACCATTCCCTTTCTACAATCGTCTTAGGAGAGCATTTTATTCCTCTCAATCTACTCGGCAGCAATCGAAGCCTATTTTTGCGCCATCAAAACATTGAAAGCCAAAATTACCCACAGACAACTAACTACTAATAACTAATATTTTGAAATATGTCGATTAAACAATGAAACAGAATTTGTAAGCATTGCAACTTTCTAAGAAGAAATAAAATATTTTTCTATCCCCGATTTCCAGTTGCAATTTATTTGTTTGTACTGTATTTGTTTGTTTTTTTGTTTTTTTTCAAAATTTCTTTCAGTCTTGTTGTACTTCAAACATTGCTCCAAGTCTTTTCTAGTTATCGATCTTGTAAAAGTTGTAAATTTTTTTTTTTTTTTT
>JAFIDM010012231.1:141575370-141586812 GCA_023159025.1 Thereuonema tuberculata
GCACACATCTTTACACTTGGCAGTATGTGCTTTGGTCCTTGACCCGCCATATTGTTTTTGCTGGGGAAACCCAAGGTTTGAAACATACAAACATAATAATAATAATAGCTCCAGAAGCAGTGGAGGCAGGACCGAGTACGTGTTGTATTCATCATCCTGTCCACCTCTGATCTGGTGACATACATTGCACTACAGCCTCAGCACACTAGGACTTCACAGAAACACTTATGCACAACTCCAGAAGGCTGTGGTACAACACAACACGCATAGTTATGAAATTTATGGACACAATCACACATCCCTAATCATTCTTGCACACATTCTTGTACACTTGGCAATATGTACTTTGGTCCTAGACCCGCCATGTTGTGATTGCTGGGGAAACCCAAGGTTTGAAACTTTTATAATAATAATAATAATATTAATAATAATAATAACTCCAAGAAATCGAATAATAACAATAAACAAAAATCGAATAAAAAAGTTAAGACGAAGGTAATGCTGAGCGTAACTACCGTAGAAACAATGAGACTAGCAGCTTGCGTTACGATGCTGCGCCAACGAACCGCTTACACCGTACGGGTTTGTTTAAATGTGCAGAAGAAACTAATTCCCGAATTATTAATTTAATTATTTAATTGTAAATTATCCTTAAGAGGAACCTTGTGAGCTCGGTCGTAAATTAAGAACGCCGTAAGTCGGGTCCTCTGTAACCCGGGACCGCCTGTATTACAATAATAAAATGACTGCTTATTAAATGTTTTTTTATTGAAATCTAGTAAATTGTTTTACTTTCATTTTTAGATCTTCATCTGCCAATTTGAAATGCTTCATTTCAAAATCCCCTTCATGATCATCATTGTAAGTATAACCTCTTGCAGAAAAATCACATCCACCTAAAGGCACACGGCATAAATTGTAACGTAGTCCTATTAAAAAGAAAAGACTAATATAAAGCAATTATAATCAGTATCATGAATAGCAAAACATTTATGTAATCTAATGGGAAATTTTAACTTGCGTGGAACCATTATTTAGGTAGAAAAAGGAATAAAAATACATACAAATAAAATCACTCATAAAAATATAAAAAACATTGATAAAAAAAATAAAAAATAAAAGAGGGTAAAGTGTTAATAGTTCGTTGCTTTCATTAAACTTCAGATACTGGGTAAATGCCAGAAACAGTCTGTGTTGAATTCCGATATCCAAAATAACAAACGCAGCTCAGTGATTTTTATTTGTGTGTATTTTTATTCCTTCTTATATCTTATTTATGTATTTTTTTTACATAAACAAAGCAGTATGTATTCTTACATTATAAACTCGTATACAAAAGAAATATAGAAAGAAAAAATTCAAGTGAAATAAATAAATAACCTTAATAAAAACAAACAATGCAAAGATAATAAAATTAAACAATCTTATCTCAATAATGGGGGCACTGTTCAATTTTTCTTAGCCTTAAAGTGCTCACGCCGAGAGTTTAAACTCCCAGAATGCAACGCAGATTGTAGATTTTCCTTTCCTGGCCGTTCGCTAAAATTCAAATAGAAGAAAGCGACCTCTTCTATTTGAATGTTAGCGAACGGCCAGGAAAGGACAATCTATAATCTGCTTTGCATTCTGGGAGTTTCAACTCTCAGCGTGAGCACTTTAGTAAGGTCTTCGTATATATTGTACATAACTTGCACTGTGGGAAATTATCCAAATTAGATAAATCCAAGTTGGTTCGTAATAATTTATGCAGTTCTTTCCTACTTGTTGAAACTATAGCCTATGTTTAGTAATTATGTAATGTTTTTTTTAAATGAACTTTTTGTTTTAATGCTTTTTTTGCGTATCGAATGCCTTCATCGGCCCTTGACCACTGTCTTTCCTTTTGGGCTTCCTTTTATTTTAGATGAAAAGAATATATTTACGTTTTTACAGAACTTAATTCAATTGATTCTACATTAATTTTGTAAGCGATATCTAATTTGGTTGCTAAAACTCAAAATTAAATTGTATTATGAAGTAAATTCTTTGTCCATTTTATTTATTTTTGAATTGTATTTCAAAATTTTATCTATTTATATTAAAAAGATTAAATTAAACTTACAATATTGCTGAATTAACAATAAGTAATAAAGATTGGAAAAATACTAAACACTTTCATAATATTAAGGTATGTTATGTTATGAAATGAATGTGGGTGGCAGAGAAGCCAAGCACTGCGACCGGAGGTCTATTGTACTATCCCACGGAAATATGGACAGATGGAGAGAAAGACTGAGAAAGTATGGTGGGAGAAGTGCAGGGGAAACGGGAGAACCCCGAGAAAACCTGCCTAGCGTGGATCGTCCACCATCACGAAACCCACATGGGAACCGAACCCGGTACTCAGAGGTGAGAGGCCGATGTCATAGCGACAACGCCAACCGCGCGGCCTAATATTAAGGTAAGTTCACGTATCCCACTCTGCAGGACCTTTGGGTCGCGGGAGAAAAGCTCCCAACGCTTCTTGATCAACGGGACTATATTGAGGTAGGGTGGTCAGCCGGACGCCCGCCCGCCTTTAACTTCTGGGAAAGAAACCCGTAACTATTCTATAGAGAATACCTATTCTTTAGACCCTAGAACCTGTTTGAAGGAAAATGGAGCGTGGAAAAATCCCCTCTCTCCGCTGACGTCAGGGTTCGAACCAGTTACCTCCAATCCGCACCCAAGCGCCCTTACCATTCGGCTACCAGGCCAGAGGCGGATTTACATTTTGGCCACCTACGGGCTATGCCAGATTTGCCGCCCTTCCTCCTGACCCTCCTGTCTGAATATATCACTAGTAAACTATACTGATGTTTAAGTTTAGGTTTGAGCTACGTTACTGATAATTTACAACTTGTCTATTCGTTAGACTTTACTTAGAGTATGAAAAAAAAATCTATATAAATATATAGGCCTATAATGATGCATTCCTTTCCTTAAGTACACATTCTAAAAATATGTTGTAAAAAGTTGTTAAACAGAAAATTAATCATCAAATTTAATTTAAATAATTGGAATATATTTCGTATATAACAGTCGCAGAAGATATGTAACTTATTAGAAAGTAAATACAGGTATAACGTCACTGTTAGACAGTCCCCCGCCGCCTCCCATGCCTGAGCACTCCAATGCAATGTCTACTCCCTTCCACTTCAAACCTACGGCCACAGTCATCACTTACCCGATTTCCCGGGATTTACACACAAAGCTCTATTCGCATATATTGTACAGACACATCAAAAAGCCAGGAAATGTCTGTTTCCTTTTATGTTTCCCTCATTTTCTGTTTGTAATATGACACTAAATATTTTTGAATATTAATATTATTGAACAGTATAGGATTTTTTTTTTCTATTTTATTGCCGCTCCCTAAAGTTGCCGCCCTTGGCTGTAGCCCTTTTAGCCTTCGTGTAAATACGCCTCTGCACCAGGCCCCTCCATAATATTAAATACTGGATCACAAAATATCAGTAATATCACAAACGTTTCTTTTTTCGTAATTATTTCATTTGTGATCGAGTAAAGATTAAACTAAAATTAGGCGTTGTGAACTCTACTGACAAGTGAGTTTGGAAGCAGACTAAATGGGGAGAAAAGCGTAAAGTCTTCTTCAAATCTCTCTCAGTCCAGGTCTGATTTATGAGTGCGACTGGATTCAATATAAGTTACATGTAGTTTAATGAGGTGGATAGGTGAGATTGAAATAAGCAACAACTGTTCAATTTTAACGTAACTTGTATGATTAACTTCTTTCATTCATAGGAAAAGAATTTTTTATGATTACCAATACCAGGTCAGGAGTGATTCAATCATCTGTCGTGCGATACTTTATTTTAGATCTGTACAGGATGAAGATCGTAGCAAAATCTGTAACCTCCGTAGATACTCATAAAAAAGAGAAATCTTTGTTGAAGAAACATCATGAACAAGGGAACAACACTAATAGCCTGGAATTTAACAGATTTTGAACAGGATGGGCAACTTATTTCATTTGTGTATCTTCTCAGATCGAAACTAAAAAATAATAAAGTTTTGCTGAATATCTTTGGCCAAATGATTGAACTTCAAGAGTGAATGACTTCCAAGAAGAACTATCTTGCGATCAAATATTGGGAATCTTGAAGAAGATAATGAACCATAAACCAATAGTGATCTGTGTTGATTGTACTATGCAGTTTTGAAAGGCAGAGCTACCACTGCCGGACGATTTTACTCCGCAGAGGGGTGATACGCTGAGATGGGCACTTTCCTAAGAAATTCCTTTGGACACTTTCGCTTTTAAGAAAAAAATAACGTGGAGCATTTTTGCAATAGTATTTATTCTTTCTATAATTCTTTTCCGAAAAGCGCAAATAGAACGCAGCTACTAGTAAACTAACACTATAAAAAGTAAATATCCCCTCTTTATTTCTCCTCACCCCTATTTTGAAGAAATCGAAGGAGACCTGACGCATGCAAAAGCGTTGAAGGCTCTCGTAAACAAAACCGAACAGTAAAGGAACTGAATGAAAGAGTTTGTTTGTGTTTGACACGATCGTTCAAAAATATTGTTTTGAACCAATATTGTTTCAAAGTTACTACTGAGTGTTTCAATAGGCAACAGAGATTTCAATGCAAATATCTGAAACGAAAGGCCTAACGTTAAGTTCTAGCTAATGAATAATAGTTATTTAATAGTTATAAGGAGCTCTTTAGCATGCACATTCTGCAATGTGGCAGAATTTGGTTACTGCATGTCCTTAGGTCTATTCTGTTTAATTTCCTTTACTGTAGTGAAGTCTCCATAATTTATGCTAATTGGATGAATTTCTATCTTCATCTAAAATTCTAAATCGTGTGAATTTCTTGAAAATCTTCATTTCGATAGATCAAACGAAGTTAAAATTCCTTTTAAAAAAACTGGCAAACACGTGATCACATGATCTTGGATTCTAATTTTTTCCCTACCCGTGACCGCGACCGCTTTCTCACAACCCGCGAGCGCGTCTTGGAGACCTTATGGTTTATCGTAAGTCACGTGACTTCCGGTTGGCCCACAAAAATAATAATGAAAATGTGAGCATGCCCAATACGAAAAGGCTTACCTAACATTTGCCACCTTATTTGTATTTCTGTCTAATGGTTTCGGAGGAGAAAGGGTCAGAAAAAAAAATCAACTTTTCTTTTGTGTAGATAGATAGATTCTAATCCGTTACTATTTGACTTTTTAGAATAATAATTTAATGTTTGAGAAGCTTCACATTTTTCATGATAAAGTTCACTGATCTTTGTAAACAATATGACGAAGCTAATAAACAGGATCAAGTAAGGCTTGGTATTACTGATGCGACAAATATCACTGTTTTATAAAATTGTAAAGTATGTTCTCACCAGATTGAACTGGAATATTTAACTTGTTTTTATTAATTTCAGCTCATTTTCTGATGAACATTCAATATATTTTGAAGTTTAATATGTGCACTCCAGACATTCAGGGTAATTTAATTTTGATAAGCTCCATATTTCTTGAAAAAATTCGTTGAAAAAGTTTATTACAATGCTCACTAATGAACCTACTGGAAAACTAAAATCAGTTTTAAAAGCTATTAAAATTTCTTTCACAAAGAACAGTTAAATGGACATGGTTTTATTTCAAATTAAACTATGATACTGATGTTGAAAATAGACGAAGAAATAGCCTATTAGTCGTGTATTCATAAACAAACTATTTTTATGTGAGTAATTACTTTGATTGTCATGGATTACAGTAAGGGTAACAATTTAGATTAGAATTTCTTATGTGCTTATGTTTGTAATTGTTTTATTCACAATGAACGAAAATAGTATTTGTTTACCATCATCCGAAAAATAAGCGTTAAGTAGACTCTCTTGGACTGGTGAACTCAGTTTCAAAATATTAATAACAGATGCATCAGTGATGGATCCTCCAAAACCTATTATTTCTTGGCGCAACTTTTGAGAATCTACTACTATTTTAGCTGCATCTGTAAAAAAAAATGTATATTTATAGTTTATTAAAGTATTTGTAGTTTAATAAGAAGATGAATCAAACTAATTATACTTATAAAGGAATTTGAGCAAATAATTTATACATTTTGAGAATGATCTCAATGCGATGATTCCTAAGATATAATTATAACTAGCAGCAAAGCCTGTCGGACGCCAGGCATAAAATAATCTGAAAAATCATTTTATTATCAACTATCAAATATAAAGTAAATGTAATCTAAATACTGTGCTAACCTGTGAACGAAGCTTCTACGGCAAAAATGGTTTTGAGTTTCGAAATCAGCGTAAACAACTGAGTAAGTATGCCAAATTTCATTAAAATGGATGCAGTGGTAACAAAATTATTTGGTTTTGAACTTATGTTTTGTTAGAATTTCAGTTGTCGAGGTCAGTTCCCAAGAATAAAATTTCATGGAAACAACATGGAATGACAAAATGAACTAATATTTTCATCCAATTTGAGTACCCTTGATTCAATATACCATTGAGAACCGTTGGATCTATCTTAATAGCTTAATTATATCGAGTTACAGACAGACAGACAGACATACAGACAGACAGACGGACAGGCAGACAGACAGACAGACGAAATTAGCAAATTATGTAAGTTGATTATAATCCTAATTATAATTTCTAACTGAAATGGTTAATGTTTCAGCGTAAGAGATGGGATGTCAAGTGAAGGAAATAAGTCGTTTGCTTTTCATGCGAGTCATCAAAAGAGAAAAAAATGGTTTTCTTCCAATCTACAAAGCAAAAGAAATTATAAAGCTTGAGAATTCTAGAAAGATAAGCGATTGAGCTTCAACTCAGTTCACAACTGCTATTGTTTGATGCAAGAATCATGTACGATGTCTTCGTCAGCTCTTGGGGAAAAAAGAGGAAAAAAGACACTTCAAACTCCAAAAAAATTCGACTGAATCTTTGAATGACCACTTTTGGTGTGCTTGAATATTGTAGTAAATGTTTTCATATTTGTAGTCTATAAGTCAAAACTTTCTTAATAAACTGGGAATTTCATGCAGTTTCAAGATTAAATTATTCAAAGTCCCTTGTTGGAACGTAGAACCTTTTATTAAAATAAATTATTGATTAAAATCAGTTGAACAACCAATTACAAAATATATTAGAAATTTATGTCTGTAATTAATGAAAGTTCTTAAAAAAAAATAAAATATTAAAATACAGTAGGTATTTTAATGTCAACAAAATTCTTTATTTTCTGGTCATTGTGATCATCATAATTGTATGCTTTAGTAGCAGATATTATTGAATATTTGCTAATACACAGAAGCTGAACTGAAATGTTGTGATTCTTCGGCTGCTATGAGATTACAGCATACTTTCTTGTTTAAACTTAATATTAAACTCTTCGTAAATATTAGGATAATACTAAACTACATTGCAATAAAATATAAGTATTTGCCTGGTTTCAAAACAAGACGGTTTGTAACAGAACAGGACCATATTTAGGATTTTATTTTGGGGAGGGCCAAGTTCAAGGCGACCTCCAACAACTCAAATAATTGGGGGAGGGAGAGCAAGATAGCCTTTACCTCAAAAAAAAAACCTAATGATTTTTCACTATGAACAACCATTGTAGAATCTTTAACAGTCTATTGCTCTTAAAACAAAAAAATACATAGAATAGACTGTTTCCTATCTGAACTATAAATACAATTGTAGTTTTTTGCATTATATTTTAAATATTCATATTGTTCAAGAAGTGAATGGAATAATTTATTAAAAAAATAAAAATAGACTACTTCTAAGCTTAATTTTGGTCAACATTCGCTATTCATTTCTAATAGCGTTTCTTTCCACGTTTTTAAAATTTAAATGATTTTTTTGTGAAAAAATTAAAAAAAAATGTTAAGTTAAAATAAGAACATAAAAAAATCATGTTGTGAAACCAAATACTTATTACAATAAACAGGGTCGTCGCGTGGTTTGTTGGCGTCCGGGGCAAGAATTTCGTCAGGCGCCCCTCTTCCCCCAATCCCGAAAAATCTACAACCAAAAAACAAAACGGAATCTCCGACTCTACAACCAAAAAAAAAAACGGAGTCTCGAATTCAACAACCAAAAAAAAAACCGGAATCTCCAATTCAACAACCAAACTTTTGCCGTTGCCGCGGCACCTAGGGCGATCGCCCCGGTTGCCCCACCCAAGTGACGGCCCTGACAATAAAGAATAATTGATAATAGTATCTAATCAATAAAATGTCCTATTATTTTTATCCTTAAGTTTGACATAACATTCTAAATGTGTTACTTCCGAAAGGCATATTATAACTCTTCTGTGCTAATGAACCACTATTTAACATGATTCACGACTATTCGAAAAACTTGTAGATTTTATATTTAATGTTTCACCATAACCGCAGAAAATAATTATCAACAACTATCATGAAAGATAACCTTAACTGAAATAGTCTATACAATGAAAATATCAAAGTTTCCTGATAACATATCACTGAAGATGTAGAGTAACAATAAACTTTATTTTTTTAAATAACAATCAATAAAACTGGTTAGTTTGTAAAGATAATATAATTTGTTTGTTTGTTTTTTTTTGTTTTTTTTTTTTTTTATATATACGTTTAACGTAAAACTACATATGTTGATGAAGTTGAGATAATTTTTTCCAACTTAAAATTTAATTCAACGACTCAATGGGTTTTTAATTTTATATGCAAATTTCGAATGAAGTTAAAAAAGCTTTTTCAAATAATATCTATACAGTAAACTCCCGATTATCCGCGGACCTCTCCTGTTTCCATTTTTTTACTGTACAATAAATTACGGAATTAAAAAAAAAATTAAATCTAGAATGAGGTAAACAATGAAAGAGGCTAACAAAGTAAGTGAAGATAATTATAGACAAACAATTTAAAGAATGACCTTGTGGGCGGAGCTTAGGCCGGCAGGTTACACTAAATTACGGGAGAACCTTCCCGTAATAATAAAATTTAAAAATAAATAAATAATTTAAAATAAAATAATTGTTTGTAATGTATGTACTGTAACTGTATGTATTGCCATTTTAATGTAAATAAAACATGTTAAAAGCATTTTTGTGTTGATTTTTCGTCCTATTTCGGATTATCTGCGGAATTCGCTTATCCGTGGTTGCCGCGCCACCCGATTCGGCGGATAATCGGGAGGTTACTGTATATATATAAAACAAAATTTATTCTTTCAAAAAGATACACAGTGTAAACGTTCACACAAACAAAGAAAGAAATCACGTTTATATTTTATGATTTGTTTTAAAGTTTATTTACATCAAGTTATTTCTAAGTCAAAATTTTTACAAATCAATTATTTTTAAAAAAAAAATTTAATTTTCTTATACTTACATGGTAATTGCGGTTGATGATCAATAGGTAAATGCTCCTTCTGAAATCTCAGTCCAGATTTGGAACTTGTATAAACAGTACAATGACCTAAAGGCGCAGCTTGATAGCGTTCAAAAATCTTTAAATTGTTGGCATTCACAACAGTGACTCCATCTGAAAATAAGTGAAGTTTTAATTAAGAAACTAATCTAAAGTCAAAAGATACGAATATTTCAGTAAATGTAAAATTCGCAAGCTACAATCTGTACCTTCTAGTGCAATTAAAATATCGATTAATATCTTCTCTTTTGTCTAAACATTTAAAATTTATTTAAAAAAAAACAACAACAAAACAAAACAAAAACAAGTAAGAATATTCGGGTAAACGAACATTGGAAACCATGACATCAGAAAACGATTTGTGAGAACGGAATGATCACAATTACACTTACAATTCCAGTCACAAAACTAGACACATTGAGTTATTTTCTGTTTCTATTGAGCATTCTAAACAAGTTAGATTTTTTTTGACATTTACTTATAAATAGACAAACAGAGGGTTAGTTTAATAACTATTTTTCCAATCTTAAAGTAGAAAATGTTTTTCCACAAGTATTTTTCTACAAGTATTCGATTGCAATTTAGAAAAATTTCTTAGAAGATGGAAAAACAGTCAAATTTTAGAAGCAGTTCATCTTAATCCACAGTTTCCAAGAAATTCCAATTATCATATTCTTTTCAGGTTTGCTTTCATTAAAAATTTTTGGTCAAAAACCAGTGAAATCACTTTATCTACGTCGGACAGGATATTCTCTTGAAAACAAGTTTTTTGTATAAAGTCTATTGACTAAAACACACAGATAAAGTCGTAACAAACGCTTTCTACTGTGACCATAAGCAACTATTCCTTCAAGACTTTTACTCTTGCCCACAGCAGACGACTAGGGACGAACAGATATTCATGAATCTGCTTCCAATGTAATTTTACACTTATTGCTCTGTAAACAGGGAATACAGCCTTTAATTTTAGTACAGTACGAAAAAGTAAGATTTTATTCACTGAGTTACAGTTTTGTTTTCAATAAAATCTTACTTTCATTATGCAAGAAATTTGGCTACTTATTTGACTGTTGGGTCATTCCATCTGAAATCATCTAATGCTGGTTGCATGACCATTTCAGAAAAATCTGATTTTTTCCTGACTTGTTTCCCTGTATAAAGACGTAACAAAAAACCAGATATTAAAAGTGTTAAAACTGTTTTTCCTATTCTGTATCGTAGAGGCCATTTTCCATTATGTCCGACGCCTCAATTTCGCAAAATCAGCGTTTACGAAAACTCAATATCTCTTGAACTAAAAGAGATAAAGATATAATTCAAAAACCAATTTACAGGCATTGAAATGGTCTATCTTTTCTTTCAAATAACTTTTGCAGCTATCTTTCACAGGAAAGCTGAAATTAAAGCCTGACTTTTGGTAACAAAGCTGCTATGATTTTGGTTAATATTGTAGATTTTTCTGGAAGCATCCACGAAAACATTGTGAAATGATGACTTCTGTTTGTGTCTGCATATTCAATATTTTAATTAATCGTTTTGACTACGAGCTCTACAATTCGACACCAGGTGCGCTTTACTGTAGATTGTTACAACAGGTGGATGGCAATCGTCTTTGAAAATAGAACCTGCTCCAAATTACAGCAACAGAGACAATTTCTTGGCCATCATGCGATGGCAATCTAATGGCGCTGGCGTAGCCTACAGATTGCCAACTGAAATGGCACGTCTGAAATAATCTTTAAGCACGTCCAGATGAAGATGACTTGCTTTCCGATAGATTATTCGAAGGAACTCCAGGATTGTATGGCTTCTGTGGCAAGTGGCCATATCTTGTTGTTTTTTTTTATTATTTATTTATTTATTGCTAGTTTTATTACACAAGACCAGTCCTACTAGGTGACATAAAAGTACCTATGTTATAGGTGCTGGTAATGATTCTATAAATTTTAAAACATCTACAACAGTTTTCACAACAAATTAAAATTAGATTGCTAAAAATACAGAAAGA
>JAFIDM010012231.1:141626485-141636865 GCA_023159025.1 Thereuonema tuberculata
TAATACTTGAACAGCCCTTAAGTAAAATTTCAAATACGAAATTAAGATTGACTCTTATCCATAAATAGGCATTCCAAATTTCAAGAAACATAATCACTGGTCAAAAGTTGTTAGGCGAACACAGACAGACAAACAGACTTATTTATTTGAAATGAAAGTAGAATTTAATGTGCAACTTTAGAAATAAAGATGAAGCGATCGCTTGCACAAAACATTAGAAAACTGGTTTAATAAGAAAATAAATAAATATTAAAATAAATAGTTTCTTCGAAACTTGTAATAGGTCTTATTTATTTATTTTCTTATTAAATCCAATGTTTTGTGCAAGCAATCGCTTCAGATTTATTTATTTACGAGCATCATCTCCTAATAATGAAGACACTGTGATAAACGATGGTATGACTACCGCCATAATGACATATTAGATTAATAATAAATTCATATTGTATGATACGTATTTAAAGTTTTATAAAATCGAAGCTATAATAATAATAATTAGTTAGTCCAAAAGTCCAAAATTTCAGTCCATCCGTACGTTATCTTGCAGTAGCACAAAGAATCCAATTTAAAGTTGCTTGTGACTTTTCACATTATAAAATTAAGAATCTAATAAAATTAAAATTTTAAAGGTATTCCGTATTTTCCAGTTTTCATTTTTTCACTACTATCGATTTCATCAGCTAGGTACTGCTGACATCATCAGTCAATGGATACAAGATAAATACAAAACACAATAAAATAATCAGTCTTTATATGGTCGAGGAAACAATTCATTAAATATTCAGGATGTGGGTGAACTGATAGCTTGCGTCGAGGGGTGTACAAGGTGTAGAACCAACCATTTTATTGTCCATGAGTTGGATTATTAACATTGAGAGATGAAAATAAAGACTGTAGTAGTAAGCTTTGTTTTTAAGCTCTTTTATTATATCTTGTATTTAGTTTATGCGTTGGCTTAAAACCATATTTTATTAGTAGTGATGAATTCATGGCCAATTGACAACATTTATTGCTTTCTTCCGGAAGATGGGCAAGGGCGGAATGGGAATATATTTTTCCTTTGACCTCATCATCTTTGGAATCAAAGACAATACGGTTACGTAGTCAATCGACAAGTCTCAAGGTACCGCTTTATCCATTCATCGATAACGGCCAGTCCGCGTTTGCAAAGAAATAAAATTATTAAAATTGTATAAAAACTTTATCGTCATTTTTAACAAATTAACCAATTTCAATCCACTAATTAACGATGATAAACATTACAATAGCAATAAGGACAATTTTGATAATTTTAATTAAATTATGTAGCCTTTGATTAATCTGAAAACATAAGCTATATTATTAAAATCTGGAATTCATTTTATCTTATGTTAAAAATAAAAAAAGAACAGCCCAATTCTACAGGTCAAATTAGGATAAATGAAAAAAAAAACTTTTTTGATCATAATAAGAAAATTTTGCCTGTAAATAAACCCTAATAAATCTTTGCTTGTGAACTTACAAATCTCAATGACGCCACTGTAAAGAGAAAGACATTAAGATAACCCCCCCCCCCCTCAAACGATGAACGTCAAACTTCCTCATTTTCAAACATGATCTTTTACTAACATAATTTCACATTGTAGTAACCTAGTCTTAAACAATTATGCAGTCAAATCAGTTTGAAATGTAGGCACCATTTTTTTACTTGACATTGAAATTAACATTCTTCTTTCTATTTTGATAATATTTTCTAAATCTACCATAATGATGATAATAATGAAATCTCTTAGAAAATACGAAAAGAGGTTACAATTTTATTTTTTATTTCTAGATATCAATTTATTTTTTGCTGTTTTCTTTCAATCTGAGTAAACAAACAATTAGTATTCACTCAAATCATGTGAAATTCGTTGCAATGCATCTGCGAACAATAGTTTCGAAATACTAAAATCAAATGACCTTGGCTTTGTTTGCTTAATAACAAATTACAGATTTTATAGAAACAACTGTCAATCTTTACAATTTTCTATCTCTGTAATTTCCATGATTATTTCAAATTATAGAATACTATAAATCGCTTGGCTTTAGGCAAACAAATTTCCTGATAATTAAAGATTAAACACCTTCGATAAAAATTAGGGAGTGACGAAGCGAAACATAATGTCATGCTTTTTCTTTTCAATTGAAGAAAATATATCTGGCCTCGAGCCACGCTCTCATTTCAAAAGACCTCCAGACAGACAAACATTATTCATTGCTCATTACAGTTAATTGATTTTGACTCGCAAATAGAAAGTTGACGACTGCCATAATTAAACTGTTTGAAAGTTAAAAATAAAACTACAAACGCAAAAACTGAAATTATTATTAAATGTTCTGCTATGATTGGACAAAAGTATCTCGAATCTTAGACAAAAACATTTGTCTGTTTGAATTTTGATAATTCTATCCTTTTTTTTTTCCTTTAAATTTTTGTGTTATTTGTGTTTGTATGGTTGGATTTTCTAACCAACATATTTCTCAGAATTTAAAAATGGCTTCACTGCTTCACAACTGTCGTAGATGTCAGTTATCGAAATTGCTCAATTACTCAATTACTTTTCTATTATAGAATCGATGCTACAACTCCATAAATTATTTTTCATTGTATAATGTTGTTTACAGTTGGATGATTGTAATATGAATTCAGGACCACTGCAACAAATATAAACAGAACAGGTGTTTCCATTTTTTATCTGAATTGGTTAAATTTCTGGGTTCAATAGCTTAGCAGAAACTGATCATGGGGGAAGAACAATATAGTGTTAAAAAATGATATAAATGTGTACAAAAAATTCATGATTAGTTGCTTTTTATTTATTTATTCATTTATGTATTGATATAATATCTCTAACAATAGGTTCTGGAAATAGTTCAATAACTCAATATTTGTTCATAAATAATCAATTACTTTGCTGGAGGGCGTTGACTTCTTATCTACGTCAATGTCACATTGTGAGTTACTGTTTATGTTTTCATTTAAAGGATTTTAAAAGGAAGACTGATAAAAATCGCTGAACTTCGACAGTTAATTCTGTTCGCAATGTGGTTTTTAGTTAAAATTACCACAATTCCACTTTTTTTTTTAATTCTGCTAATTTAAAGTAAACAGTTTTCCTTATGAGTCAATAACGAATCTTTCAAGCGAGAATAAATATCCATTGAATTTGATTAGTTGTCTGAGAAAAGGTTCACTGACATTATGCCCATCATTTCCTAATATTTCCTAATACTTTTGTGAAATAGAGGTCATTACGCTATGCATTAACTAATTTATAACCTTTTCTATTATTTTAATGTTTAGTATCATAATACAGGAAGGATTGCACTTTAAGGCGCTTCGCTCATCAATTAAAAAGCTTCTCTGCTCTTGCCTTTACATGAATCTCAATGTAAACTGGTTTCCATAATACTAGTTTTTATTATTTTATTTTTGTTAAATTTAAGTTGGATTGTATAAATTATTTATATATATTTATATATATATATATTCATTTACTGCGAAGTATTAGGCTTATTATCCAAATAAATAATTCTAAATTCTGAATTCCCTTTATCTATACTTTTTTATACTTATTAAAAAAAATGAAAACTGGAAAATACGGAAAACCTTTAAAATTTTAATTTATAATGTGAAAAGTCACAATGCAACTTTAAATTGGATTCTTTGTGCTACTGCAAGATAATGTACGGATGGACTGAAATTTTAGAATTTGGACTAACTAATTATTATTATTATAGCTTCGATTTTATAAAACTTTAAATACATATCATACAATATGAATTTATTATTACTCTAATATTTCATTATGGCGGTAGTCATACCATCGTTTATCACAGTGTCTTCATTATTAGGAGATGAGGCCCGTAAATAAATAAATCTGAAGCGATCGCTTGCACAAAACATTGGAAAACTGATTTAATAAGAAAATAAATAAATAAGACATGTTACAAGTTTCGAAGAAACTATTAATTTTAATATTTATTTATTTTCTTATTAAATCAGTTTTCTAATGTTTTGTGCAAGCGATCGCTTCATCTTTATTACTAAAGTTGCACGTTAAATTCTACTTTCATTTCAAATAAATAAGTCTGTTTGTCTGCCTGTGTCCGCTTAACAACTTTTGACCAGTGATTGTGTTTCTTGAAATTTGGAATGCCTATTTATGGATAAGAGCCAATCTTAATTTCGTATTTGAAATTTTTGAAGGGCTATTCAAGTATTTCGTAAACATTCAAGGGGGAAAGGGTTCAAGCTTTGCTTATTTTTGCTGAAATGACTAAAAATGTGCTTACGTAATACTTGAACGGCCCCTTATGGATATTTGTGGAGAAATTTGAGTGCGAAGGTGATAAAAATCACATTAGAAATATAATAATATAAGCATTACAATATAATTTCTTTCGATGTTTAAATTTGGGCATTAATCCACTTAGCAAACCATTGTGATGACAGTATTTTCATATGATTAAGATTAATTCGATTTAGGCAAATTAAGAAAAGTTTACGGTTTTAATTATCAGAAAATGAAAATTTTAAAAATAGTATTTGTACGCAGCAGTTATTATAATTTACAAATTCGGAGAGGCCTTTCCTTGTTTTTACTCTTCAAGAAATAAAGGATAAAAACAAAACAAACTAACAAACTTTTAATGAAAATAGACTTTAATTTCTGTTAGGAACTTCTTATCAAGATCAAGCGCAAAAGCTAATATTACAATTCCGAATTTGAAACAAAAGGAGTCAAAAAACAATTAGATAATTGGTCAGTATTCACATGAGCAAACTGTTGTTCGCCTCGTGGGGGAATCTCTTCACAAGTTGAAGGAACTTTGGATCGATCCTTATCAGGGAAAGAATAAGTCATAATTTGAATTTCTTTCAATGATTCCATCCAGCCGTATTGAATGAGGGGTCATGGTGGTCTATGCATGATGTTCGCAATATCACTTGTCTATGAAACGCATGGTAAAAAATGCCAATTTCTGTCATTCTTTCGCACAGACAGTTTTCTATATATTACAGGGTGGTCTTGAAATGGTTGGCCAAACTAGAAGGCCCGACACAACGTAGCAAAAAGTCCCTAAGAACATGGATGCGGAAATGCTTTATTCAGATTTTACAGAATGATTAGCACATACATAGGCTACGGTGGTAACCATTGTTAGATGAGGGTATTTGAAGTGGCCTCCACCAGCAGCAACACATGTGTCATACCGTCGTCGTGAGGATTGCCGGACACGCTCAAATATGTCAAGAGATATCTTGATTCCTTGTAGGCTACATCCATCCATCATGCGGTAACGCAATGCTTGTACATTGGAACTACACTAGCCTACACTAGCGTTTTCAGATAGCCCCAGAGGAATAGGGTCGGGGAAGCGTACAGGCGAAGCTTTTGGTCCTCATCTGCCAATCCAACTGCTAGCGTAGACGCGATTAAGAATGTCGTCTAGCAGTGAGGCTGAAATGACCTAGAGCCCCTTCATGCATTAACCACAGCTGACGACGGATATGTAATGAATATCCTCCAACATTGCAGGTAAGTCGATTTCAAGAAAATGTTGCTGGTGGAAGCTACTTCGAACTTTTCATCTAATAGTGGATACACCATAGTCCATGTGCGTGTTAATTATTCTATGACATGTGAATAAAGCACTTCCGCACTCATGTTCCTAAGGGCTTTTTACGTTATTTTGCTACGTTGTCAAAATTATATATTTTACTACGAAGAAGTACTCAAACAGATCGACATTTAATTTCGCAATGAAAACAACAAGGTGTTTTCTTTTTACTATTATTATGAATCGTTGAAAAAGAGGGGAGTGACTTTTTTATTTATATCTTTGCTATTTGTTCATCCACGAGGCTATTAACAGCAGCTTTTTCATCAAATCCTATCATCAACGATTTTTGCCAAGAAACAAGATGAATTTCAATTTGAAATACTTGTCGAAATACTTATTTCTGATTCCTAGACAATTTAACAAATGTAGATTTTTTTAAAATTAATGTAAATTCTTCATAGATCACGCTGTATTGATAATTTGTACTCAATATAAAAATTGAGGGTTCCAATCTTAATTTCTCTCAGAATATTTTCCTGTATTTTCATTATTGAAGATTTTAGATACCTATTGTGCCTTGAAAGATTAAGATAATAATAATAATCTTAGAAGAGATTAAATCTTATGATTCACAGATTTCAAAAGAAAATTTCTGAAATTATATTACAAAATTTACTTTTTGAAATATGCAGTTATTTCTTTGAATTTTAATAGCGTTTCGGAAGCACTTATAAATTTCGTAATTTGAAATATTTAAAAGATATTACAAAATTCCGTGATAGTTTAAAGATCATTTTACTTTTGGTTGTAAAGGTGTCTTCAGAGCAAAAAAAAAAAAAAAGAAAGAAAAATTAATATCTTATAGAATTAAAATTATAGAAATCCAATAAGACTTGTTGAAAATAAAGTGGAAACTCGCCACAGTTTTTTTTTTAAATTTTCTTATTCAGAAATACAAAAATCAAGCACTTGTACCTATATAAGTTATTCACAAACCTAGTTTCTGTTATGTAAGAGAAGCTTTGAAAGACAGTCAGTTGTTTTATTGGTCTAAATCCCTAACTGCGCACTGGTCAACGAAAAATCGCATGTTAATATAGAAAAGAGTTTACATTATTATTCGATTACGTAATTTCCATTTATGAAAATCATGTTTTAAAAAATTGTCTATATTAGCTTTGATTGTGCTAATATAGAATCAGTGCCGCACCTATTGTGTTTCACTCCCGGGTGCCAGATATTTCCATGTCGCCTATCTTCACCCCCTTCCGACGAAGTTTTGTTCATAGTACAATAGCTTGATGGGAAGGCATATTGGCATCTGGGTACTTCGCACCCCTGGTAGGCGCGGCCCTTATACAGAACCCGGCGTAAGTTACGAAGCAAAGTTTAAATAGAAGCATTTGGAGACTTCTTCTGGTTAAGTTACTCTTATCAATGGCAGTTGACATCAAAGGTGTTTGCTCAATGGCAGGCCACTTATTTTATTTATTTTTCATTTTTCGACCTACATTTCCTTTAATTGCTAAAAATGAATTAAAAGTAAAAGTAATTAATGTTTAATTGTCCTAACTAATTTCTACTAAAAACTATTCAACCAAAGTAACTGAAATAATTGGAATTAATCAGTTTCGCTTCGAATCAAAATAGATTACGATGAAATCTGGAACAACCCTGGATTTTGTTATTCGGAAGTGAATTCGTAGCTTGAATAGAAGTTGTTAACATGACGTAGTTCCAGGAAATGCACGAGAACAAACATTTAATGACTGAAAATTTAGTGTTAGGGTGATCACTAATTTATATATATATATAAATAATATATATTATTATATATTAATATATATTATTATATATATATATATATATATATATATATATATATATATAACGTATAATATATACTAACATACACATTTTATTAACTATTTATCAATAATCTGTTTGGTTTTGTTTGGTCTGTCTAATACGATGCCAAACATTTATTGAATACAGACAGTGTTTTTGTCCATTAATGCATTTAGCTTCCTTTAAGATGTAAATTTTGCGAAGCAATAAATAGAGAAATAGCGTTGGGGATGATAATTCAATTCATTCAATCTGGGATTCCCAGATGCGTAAAAGGTTGAAAGTGCTTTATTGCAATATTTCAAAGAAGTTTATTATTTCAGAGAATGTTTATAGATGTATGAAATTTCGTAATTTTCAAATCATCATTAAAATGACTAGATATTACAAAAAAAAAAACTCTCTCAGATAAAAGAATGCAATTTTATGAATGCAATAAAAGAATGCAATAAATTCAGGAAGTAAGATAGGCCTATGTGAATGCATAGTCAAATTTAAAAAAAATCATCTAAACTTACAATTCGGATTCATACGCAAATAATAATATTAATGCGTTGATAAAGTCAAATGAATTCTTTTATGTTATATTTGAAAATTAAGCGTCAGTAATATATATATATATAAGAGCTCAGATATATAACTATGACTCTAAGAGTTCATTATGTAGCTCGTTATTAGCACAATGCACTGTTAACGGAGAAAATACTTTATTTATTTATTTTCTTTGAATATATAAATAGTCTACACTGAAAGTAGATTGAACAGATTCCGTGAAACATAAATTAACGACACTTGATGCCATCTAGCGAAAAAAAAAATTAAATAATTTCTAAAGGAAAACAAAAACTAAATCAACGTTGATTTCTACGACTCTAATATTTCAAATTCCTTCTAAGTCTTTAAACAAATAGAATTCTTAGGGTATTTTCAAGGAATAATGCACTACCGATTCATTTATAAATCAATACATTATCAATAAGTATAAAGTCTTCAAAAAAAAAAAAAGTTGAAAGAACTAGTGAAACAGAAAGAGAAGCAATTTGAGAATTTCAGGTTCGTCTTTGTTGGCGTAGGTTAAAATAGGGATAATTTCAATGTATTTTTATTAAATTCTGTAATAAGAGTTCAAATGGACGATTTGCAAAGATTTCAGGTCATTTAAGCATCAAAAAAATGCCTTAAGATATTATACAAACATTTTAAAAAAATCGACGATATACAAGATTGTTGATTTTTCTGATCAGTTTTTGCTTCTCCAATTTCATGACCAATTTTGAAGTTAAACTATATGAGCAAAGGCTGTGGATTTTAGATGCAATCTGACAGGAAACTTTCAAGAAAATACATCGAATTACTTAATATAAAATTTAACTAATTCAATCAAATAATATAAAATTGACATAAAATTTACGTAATGTAAAATTTGCTAATTGATTTTTACATTACATTAACGCTGTCTATTGAAATGTCAACAATGGTTGAATGATCTCAGAGTAACATCACATAATAATATTGTAATATAATCTCTGTTAGAACCTTATTTCTTCTTCTCATTCTTTGTTTCAAATGTTTCTTTTTGTTCAATCACCAAATATTAACTTGCATTCATATCGGGAAAAAAATGTCATTTAATCTTATTTTTATTTAAAATAATTCAATGACAAAATAACAGATGATGGAAACTGAAAATTGAAGAAAAGAATTTAATTCATAAGTCCACGGAAAAAAAGTAAAACAGTAAAATAAACCATTAGCTTACATCACGGAAAACATATACCTATAGCGTAAAGTCTAAAACTGAAATGAATTACTGTGACACGAGTTTCCTATGAATAAATATGAATGTATACTTTTTTAATCAGGTGATCAGTCACTGCGTTGCAGTGAGGAAATGATAACAAAGGAGGAAAACTGTAAGAAGCATCCTGCAATTTAAAATATTTTTATTCATTTCGAAATTGTAATTGAAGGAGAGGTGATTAATTTTTATTAAACTAAAAATTTTATTAAAAAAAGAAAGAAAGAAAGAAAGTGTTTAATTATTACAATATAGAAAAGATGTATTATTATCCTTTTGAAATTCATACTAGGAAAAATGTTGTTTCTCCCAATAAGTTTGACTTAGTTTAATGACTAACTTTGCACATTAATGAGGTTGTATGGAGCGATATAAGATTAGAAGTGAAGTTTTTAAAATTATGTATTAAGTATTAAAGTACTGAATTCATAAGCACCAATATTTTAATAAAATTCATCTTTATTTTAAAATTGGAAAGAATGAATTGATATGATTGGGACTTAGGAGGGTGGTACATTGTACCGGACAATAGCGTAGCTGGGCGCCTGAATGAGAGGGGAAACTGTCCAGGTGGCAAAATAGGCGGCAAACAAGAATATTTTAAAAACATCCTCTCCTTTTTTTTTTTTCTTTTTTTTTTTTGTATTGTAAAGTATCAGTTCCAAATCAGTTGCCGCATTTTCAAAGACCAGGCTTATGGGAGCTCTTTGTTTGCTCCGAGTTTCAAAATATCTGCGTACGCCACTAGTACCAGAAATATTTCGTGGTTATTGAAGCTCTCTGAGTGTGGTACTAACTATATCACCTCAATGATCTTTGAGATGATGGAACCTCACTTCCTCTACCGGCAGAGGATGATTCAGTCAAAAAAATCGGTCAACTGGAAAAACAAAGTTTCCATGAAATTTTCCATTCCAAATCTTTGAAGATTCTTTTCCTTTTTCAAGATTATCGTGCATTTATTCATCTCTATAAATATCTTCAAATCTACATATTATTTAGTAAACTTAGATTATTTTAGGATGCTATAAATTTGCATTTTCAGGGAATTTAAAGAGAAAAAGAAATAAAAGGATGTTTCAAAATAATTTTAAATATAGTTAAGATATATATATATATATATATATATATATATATATATATAT
>JAFIDM010012231.1:141646286-141661430 GCA_023159025.1 Thereuonema tuberculata
AGTAAGATTACTCTCTAATACTCTCCGAAGTTCCAATACAATTTCTCTTATTTCCAGTGAAAAATTTCTACTACTTAAATCTGCATTGTCTAGGATTTCTAACTTGATTCCATCTGAATGAACGACACTAATGTATTTATTCTATGAATTAAGGCACAAGGATAATTTCACAGTGCTCCCACAATTGGGACACGAAATGCCAACAAACGAATTCAATAGAATCAAATATATTTAGTCCGTACACTTCAGCATAATTTACCTGAGATATGGTTCCGCCTAAATGAACGACACTAGATGTATTTATTCTAAGAATTAAAGGCAATTGAAGAAGAATACGATGCTCCCACACACTGGGACACGAAATTGCCAACAAAAGAATTCAATAGAATCAAATATATCCAGTCCGTACACTTCAGCACAAATTTCCTGAGATACCACCTATCTCACCATTATATCGAAAATCAACAGTCTTCCTACATGGAGTTGGTTAGGAGTGTTCAATTGTAGCTAGAGAGATGTAGTTGCCAGCCCTTGCCGCTTCATGAGAGAGAGATACTGACTCTTTCCGAGTATTTATACCCACAAAAAACAAAAAAAACCACTACGTCATAAAAGATTAAAACTACCCCATTCCCAGAATTAGAATGCCATTACACCTGTGTCAAAATTGGGAAATACCCCGGAAGAGCTAAACTCTTATCGAGTGGCCAATCGTAATCGGATTAGACATCGATACATTCCATAGATAGTTTCGAAAGTAATACAGCTGATTAAAACAAACTAAAAAAAATGTTAAATTAACCATCGTTTAGGATTAATATTACAATTATATTCATAATTAAGATCATTTCTATATTATTAAATTATATAATCCAAAAAAATTCTTTACATAATATTTACAATTTCCACAAATTATAGAAAATGGTATTTATTTCTTTTTTTGGAAAACAAATTATTCTACTCATCTTTTCTATGTACTTTTTTTCTTCTCAGATTATTTAAAGGTATAGCAGCTCATTTTGAGATAGAATTTTACAGAGTATTGAAACAAATGATAGATATTTCAAAAAATACCAAATTTTTAAAAGTTGCAATAAACACTAATGAGGCATGCAACATAGTATTTAGGACTACAAAATTAATTCATTTAAGCATTTGATAGCTCATGTCTCATGTAAATTATATATAAATAATATGCTTTATTTATGTTGTATGAATATCATTTTGCAATTTATTTATTTTTTAGTTTTAATTAATTCCCTGCTACTTTCAGTAGATTTCTAAGAAAAAGGACTGTAGGTCAAAGATTTAAGCTTTCAAAGACAAATATTTTGGCTTTTTTCATTTAGTCCTGACAAAAGCTTGAAACTGAATATTCGTCTGTTCTGTATAGAGATGAATAACGACTGATTATTCATCTGGATCTTCCAAATACATAAACAGGATAACAAATGGAATATTAAGCATTATCTGGGAATTAAATATGGCTATTAATTTACAATACTGAAAATGCAGGCCATATTGTGATTATATATGCAAACACCCACACATCTTACGTGACAGTGCTGACTTATATTATTTTTCATATCTGCTGCAGAATATATAAACAGTATTAATAATGTTGTCCACCGAAGAAAAGATCTTTTTAGAGGAGCCTTATCTCTGCTCATGGAAGAGGATGGCAAAATGGTCCAAGTTTATGGTTTATGTATAAGCAGTTTATAGAATGCTTTTGGTGAACAAGCACCCACTAATTCTGTTATACTGGGCATTGTAGCCAATGTGTTGCACCAAGGGAAAGGTCATGCCAGAGATCTGAAACAGTGGATGCCAATGACAATCATGAGCATGTTTTTAACAAATTATGTAATCACCACCATGGTTGTAACCCTATTTGCATCAATGGTCACTTCAAAACACATTGAAAACACTGAATGCCTATTGTACAAGAATAGGTTGTCCAACAATTGCGATTGGTGATTATGCTGCAAGATGTCAGCATTGTGCAGCAGTCCTTATCTTACAATACAGTAGTTTTTGAAATGACTATTGATTCATATCCAGTTTTAAGGTAGTTCTCCATTGGCAAAGCCATGAAATTTGGTTGAAATCTTTCATGATTGTCATTGGTGTCCACTGCTTTCCGACATCTGGCATGACCCTTTGCTAGATGCAGCACATTTCCAGTGCTTTGGAACTTGGCTACAACGCCCAGTATAACAGAATTATTAGGTGCTTGTCTACCGAAAGTGTTCTGTTCTAAACTGCTCACACTTAAACCATAAACTTGAAGCATTTTGTCTTCCTCTTCTGTATCAGCAGAAAGAAAACCTGTGGAAATAACACTAAGAATGCTCCAGTATGAAAACCTTTTCCTCAGTGGACAACATTACTAATACTATTTATAGCTGAGCAGAATGTACGGTATATAACATACATCAACACCTGTGACATGACATATATGAGTGTTTAAATATGTAATCACAATGTGGCATACATTTTTAGTAGTGTAAACTAATATCCATACTATTAACATAATCAAGCTCTGACATCTAAAATGATTAGGATAATTATTTAATTACAAATTATAATTATAAAAAACTACAATTATAAAATAACCTACACTTTCAATATTTTGAAATAAATTACTTTTCATTTAAAACTTAAAAAGTATTTTCTTTAGTTCTATGTTTTTCTTATGTTTAGTTTCCATAATTAAATCAAAAATAATTCATAATCAATTATGAAATCCAGAAAATATATACTTACATATAGATTTCATAACAAAACTCTGAGATGACTTTATTTTTCATAGCATCTTCAGCATAGTGTATCGGGATGGATAGACTGGAATATAGCTTTAGATGAACAAGGAGGGCCAAACTGGGTAAATAATTTTGTAGACAGTCCAATTATTGTGAATTATGAAAAAGATGAATTCTATCTGCAGCCAATGTTTTACAGTATAGGTCATTTCAGGTAATTTCAGTTATATTTCTTTTCATTTTTTTTTTCTCCATTTTTTTCCTTGTTCTGTTTGTAAGTTATGAAAACAGAGAAAACACAAAACATTCGCAATATTTACAATTAATAAATAAATTTATTACATATTACATGTAATAAATAATATTTATTACAGAAAAAAAGACTTTATTGACACTTTCTTATAATCAATATGGATTACATAAAGTTTATTTTTCAACTTATCCAAGTGCTATTGGTGTGAAAAATAGGGAATAAATGGTGAAAAATAGTTGTTATAGGCAGAGAAATGACAGAATTTTCCTAAATTTTCTTAATTTTAAAGATGTTAAGAGAATTCTGTCAAAAAAGACCGACTTGGATTTGCAACAAGCCAGTCGCTGCTACAAGTCTACAGGATAACCCACAAATCATATTGGAACAATAATTTGGTGAGAGCAGTCATGTAGTATCCACAATTCATAATCAGTGTCTAGCTCCTCAAAGACAAAATGCCAGAATTTCATTGAAGAAACAAATATTTAAATTCAGCAGAAATTACTGGAAGTTTTAACAAGAATTGTCTAGTTTTTAACTATCTATCTAGTTTGAAGCCTAAAATAGAATTAAAAAACTTTCAAATAAAATTAAAATAACTGCACTGGCTATCATGAAAGTTCAAAGTTTGAGAAAGAAATTTTCTTTAAAAGAAAATCTTAAAGAAGGATGTAAGATATGACTGATTTTAAAACTAAAGTACAGTATGTGCCAAAACAAATGATACTGAACATCACAAGCCTTTTTTGCTAATGCGCACCACCTGATCACCTCATGGAAATGAACACTATGCTTACGTTGAATGAAGCTTGTTAGATGTTCAAATAGTTAACAATGGAGGACAATTTTTTTATTGTGGAGCATTATTTTCGTTCATACAGAGTTGGACCAAGTTTGCTATATGTTGGAAATACCTTTTAGGAACTGTTTCAAAAATCACCACCCACAAACATGGTTATGTTATCCATCATTAAAATATTTCAAGTGACGAGCAGCATTCTGGCACAGCACAAAGGCTGCACCTTTGTGCAGTTACAATGACAACAAATGCGAATCGACAAATGCTCCTTGAGCAGGTCTTACAGTTGCCTAAAAGAAGTCTCCTGCAAACATCCTTAAAAATGAATCTTAGTCAAACATCTACAAAAGATGAATGTTCAAGGAAATTGGTAGTTATGCCTATAAGATACAGACGGGCAACGTCTGAGCAATGCTGACAAGAATGTGAGAATCGCTTACTGTGGGATGATGTTAGCGATGGCATACAATGATGAAGTGTTCCTGTCAAATTTCTGGTTTTCTGATGAAAGCCATATTCATTTAAATGAATTCATCAATTGACAGACCAATTACGAGATTAATTGATGAATTGAATTGTTTTCTGGGATGTGAAAGACCAGACATCATTGTGGAGAAACCTCTCCATAGTGAGCGTGTAACAATATGGTGTGGAATGTCTGCAAATGACATCTTGGGCTCTTATTTTGTTGAGGATGATCATGGCAATCTTGTTACTGTGAACCAGGTGCTGTACAGAGAAAATATTCTCATACCATTTCTGAGGAATCTCGGCAGATTCTGCAATGCATGTAACCTATCATTTCATACACAATGGTTCCAGCAGGATGGGGCCATTTGCCACACAGCGAGGGATATGCTTCATTTGCTTCAAGCTAAGTTTGATAATTGCATCATTTCCCATGGAACAGTCTTCCTTTATTGGTCTCATTCATCTGATCTTACACCACCGGATCCTTAAATTTGGAGTATGCTGAAGGAAGCCATTTTCCGAGAGAACTTACCGGCAAACATTGGCAACTTATGTCATAAGATTGTGACCTGCATCAGAGGAATGAAGCAGCCTCTCTTCAGGGACATGTTTGAGAATCTCCATGAGCATTACGAGTACTGTCTTCAACACAACGGACAACATATCTAACACATGCTATGTCTCTGAAAACATGGAAATTGACTTCCCTGTAGTGCCAGCTTCCTCTAATGTTTGTTTTCTGTATGTTACATAAACCATTTTGTACACAAATATTTCAGTATTGTTTTGATGCATACTGTATTTGCACAAAAGAGACAATTGGCTTATTTAAGTCGGTCAATATCAACTACAATGAGTAGTTAAAGGGAATCAATTGTTATTCAATTGGTTAAAGTAAAACTACAATAAGAAAATCAGAAAAATTTTCTGTGTGAAAACTATCCATAATTTTTTCAAAATATAATATAAGTGAAGTTCTGAAATGGTCAAACTGAATATCCAGGAAAGGTGCGTTGTAAAAAAAGTATTTGAATACTTGTTTTTGAAGCATGCAGTCCTGAACTTAAAATACATGAAGCACAATGCCATATACTGAAAGTATGTCGTAGTGATTTACAAGTTGATTTACAAATGTAGAAATAAAAAAGTACACATGCAAAGATAATCATTCCTGGCAGTTTGGAAGGTTCAAGTTCCTCTTGTGATATGATTCCATTTAAAAATTCAGTATTAGATGACCACAAATCAACAAGTAACATAAAAGTTTGAGCAGGCTTGGAAGATCAAAATACTTCTTCCAAGGACATTTTCAAGTCACTTTTGACATATTTTCAGTTTTCCATTTATATAAATTTATATTTGATGAATCACACATTTTAGCAGCAAGAAATTTATTAGGAAATTCATAAATGAACATGTAAATAGAGGACAGGAGGTGAAAGTAAAATCCATTAAAATAAAAGACATAATCAAATGTGAATGTGTTCTGGTAGAAACTGAACCCATCGATCAAGTACCCTCTCAACAATTCCGATAGCCTAAATTCTTCCAAGATGCAACTTCTTGTTAAATCTGCTGTGATCAGTGTTGAATAATTGACTGGCAGAGAGATTGTTCTTGTATAAATGTTTTAGTTTCCTTTACAAAATGATCACAGACAACTTGGAAATCTTTCTTTTAGGAAATTGTGGATTGTACTGTAAGACACTCTTTTTTTAATAAACATAGGACCCAAACACACAATAATTCGTAAATAAAAAAGCAATTCATATTTCAATACATAATATGTTTCGGGGTCTATTCCCCATCATCAGATGTAAAAGAAACAAACATAAAAGGTATAAAAAAGATATAAACATTATGGAAACAAAAGGAACATCAATAATGTTACTGCAACAACATTAAGTTATACATTAAAGTGTGAAACAAGCAATTAGTATTAAGTTTAATACTACAAACAAAATGATATAATTTGCTTGTTTCATGCTTTAATGTATAACTTAATGTTGTTGTAGTAACATTATTGATGTTCCTTTTGTTTCCATTATGTTTACATCTTTTTTATGCCTTTTATGTTTGTTTCTTTTACATCTGATGATGGGGAATATATCCCGAAACATATTATATATTGAAATATAAATTGCTTTTTTATTTACAAATTATTGTGTATTTGGTCCTATGTTTATTGTATATCACACAAGATGAACGTTAAATAACAGTCTTGTTTTTTGTTTCTAGCATTCATGGTCAGTCTCTACATCTATAATTTTGGTGATGGCCATTTCTCCTGATACTCTATCAAAAACACCTGGTCTGATCAAGAGATCTAGTCTATACATACTTCATGTCATCTCTTTTTCATTAAGCTATACATTTCCTCCTCTACATTGAGAGAGTTCAGAACAAATGGTCTGATATTACTTTGCACTTTATCTGTAAGTTGGTGTTACCTGCTGTACACTTTCAAATAGACCAACTGGTGCAATATTTGGTACCAGTAGCGTACCAAGGGGGGGGGCGGGCGGTCCGCCCCGGGCCCCCACCTTGGAGGGGGCCCCCATCCAGACAAGAGGACCTTTTTTTTTTTTTTTTTTTTTTTGGTTGTAAAAGTCAGACTAGGGGGCCCCCATCCACAACTCCCGCCCCGGGCCCCCAAAGGCGTTGGTACGCCACTGTTTGGTACACACTGGTTTACCCAAGCCCAATCAAAGTGATAATTCTTTAACAGTTATGCACGTTTGTTCTCTCTATTTCTGTGATGAGTGTCTATTATTTTGTAATAAGTCATGAACACTTTTCTCTGAGAATCGCTTAGCCAGCAATGAACAGTGCTGTGGTTGACAATTTGTCTCTAAAGAACCACCTGCAATAACTTGCAGATGTTTCCATAGTCTCATTCTGGCACATAACAATAAACTGATGAATTCCATTTTTAACTGCCATTTTAGTGAATTTACGTCACCTATTGGAAACAGCTTAACGTAAACAGTAATGAAAAGGACCAAATATATAAAACATTTTTTTACTATAAATAAGTAATCATATAAAAGCAAGTGACTAATTTGCCACTGTCATTATTGTCTACTCATTTTTTACTGTGAAAATTTCTCATAACTTACATTGCCTTATCTTATAAAATGAAATTCATGTTGTTTTTTTTATTTAAATGTAATTTTTTATAGATTTTATATGTAATATAGTTATAAATATGCTTTTTTATTGGAATTATTTGAAAAGTTTACAGTACAGATGATATTAACATGAACTAATAACTGTGCGAATATTAATCAGTATAGAATGCACAGTATTAGTAGTTAGTTTCTGTATAAGAGATTCATTTTCAAGATATATAATATTAGATATAATATTTTAAAGTGACTCATTTGTTATGATTTCTAATAATTACAAGCAAAATTCTAATGATGACAATATCTTTACAGCAAGTTCATTCAAGCTAACAGCAAGAATATTGATATAGAAAGTCAGTGTTCCAACCTAGATTGTACTGCTGTATTAAATCCTGATGGAAGTACTGTGTTAGTTGTGGTAAACAGGTATGACTTTTTTTTTCCTTTTTAATTCCTACTATAACAAATATTTCAAATGTAATACTCTCTCTGTCCAAAAATAGAGTCCCATTTCAAAAATTAGGTTTATTTTATTTATTCGGAGTATAAAAATAGAAAAAAACGGATCAAGTCTTCTTTGATAAACATAAATTTATGCAATAACAATGCACCCATTGTTATTTATTAATAATTCAAATGCGCAGTTTGAATTGAAGGGCCCCAAGGACAAAGGTGTTAAGTAACATCTTGGCAGTTTTGAGATATTTAAAGTTAAAGTTAAAGCTTGGCTGCTCCCTGAAAATAAGCTGTATATTGTTCACAATAAATTATTAATGATCACTAAAATCTAAAAATTGTCCTCAAAAAACATGATTTTGTTGAAACCACATTTATTGGTCGTAACTAAGTCATAAATGTACTTAACACCTTTGTCCTTGACACAACACGCTCTTAAAATGGAAATAAGACGTCACAAAGGTGTTAAGTATCAATAAATTTTAATAAACATTACATTATACGAAGATTAAATGTACAATACAAAATTACGGTTCACTTGAGCAGTTGATTTCGTTGTGGAAGCCTTTATACACGTCTGGCACATACTCCATTTGCTTCTTCAAGTTTTTCATTTTTTCTTCTGAGATAGTGTTGTGCTGTCTAACCTTTTTCAGAATGAAGTTTGTGATATCTTTCTGCCCATGAACTCGAAACAGATTTACTTCTTTAAAATCTTTGCTTTGATTGAAGGATTTCTTGTACTTGCATGACCCAAACTTATCAATCCTTATCCATCTTACTTCATCTAAATCATATCTTCTCCTTGTCAGCATTTAGCAAACGAATAACAAAATCCAGGCCTGATTGCAGACTATCTGCATCGCAAAACTTATCTGTCATGTCAGTTACTACCATTGGTTTTTTCTTATCTACTGCACCAATAATGGTCCTATAAGTATCTGTCAAGTATATTTTTTGACGGCTTGCTCAATACGACCAAAATCTCTATTGCAATCTAAATATGTATGTCCTATGATTGGAAATTTTTGGTCAACATTAAAAAATAGACCTTTCCACACGAGGTAATTCCAGAAGCATAAGAGTTAAAAAATTTTATTTTGGCCAGCGCAAGAATCTGACCAACTAATGAGGTGGTTGTGGCTTTGACTTATCGCTCTGATCTGTATAAATGCCCAAACAGACTGACTACTTCATGACTACCTCGTGAAGATGTTTTCGGTCCATGCTTGCATGCATGCCTATTCTCCTTCACATGATACTAAATGTACATCCAAGTTGTAAAACCATAACTGTCTTAAATAGAACGCTATTGAAGTGATTAATTTCGGCAAAGGCATAGTTTGCTGTATGTCAAAAGTTATACAACATTTGGTTGGATCTTCCTTAACAGATTGTTTGTTCTTTTTTTGCTGTTCGTAGGCCTCTTCATACTCTTTCTTGTGTGTTTCGTCACGCTTACCCAAATCGCACGTTTTATATGTATTACTGTTTGGAGATTCAAATGACAGATTAAATTCTGTTACAAACACCTCACTGTAGCAGCGCTTCGATCTCCACTCATTTTCAGGTATACCGGTGTCACTGCACCATGACCTATATAGTTCATACATCTTTGGAATACTTAGGAGTGGTGATAGATACTTCTTATGTGGATTATCATGCCTGGAATAACGGGATTCTTTGGATGGAAAGCTAGATATGTGGGTTCGAATGTTACTTTTCACAACATCAGAAATTTTGTTTTTGGGAGCATTTCTTCGTTTTTTGATTGGGCTAGGAGTTGACTTTCCAGATGCAAGTTGCTTTTGCTGAAGAGCTACTCTTTTCCTCCCAACTTGTAACAAGTTGCAGACAGCTAACTTGCAAACCCTCTGTGTTTTCTCATCAATTGTCACTGAATAAATGGATGTAGCTGACCGTCGTTTATCTGCAGTCGCCTTAAATCGGGCCACAGGCAGCAAGGTAAGGTATTGATTTAAAGATTAATTCCCTGCTGCTCAGCTTCTTTTGCAATTCTTCGGATTTCATTAAATGACCTATGGCTAAAATAGTCACTTTCAGAAACTTCTAGTGTACTGAGTTTGATTCTGATTTTTCTTGCCATTCGTTTGCTTCTAGTGCCTTTGAACTTTCCTGTTGTGCAATTGTACTCTTCTGAGCTTCGTTTCTCATCTCCAAAGAGTTTTTAGCCAGATGTTGTCCCGTACTCAACATACCTGATAAATATAGGCTGACATTTTGCTTGTTTTATGGAGGCAACCATTATGTCGAAAGAAGCGCCATCTATTGATAGTTTTGGACTTAACACCTTTGCACTTTGAAATTTATGTAGCTCAGGACCCAACTCATGCCCAAAGGTGTTAACTGTACTTAGCACCTTTGTACTACAAATGAAGTAATTTTTTATTGTTACTTAACACCTTTGTACTGAAGTAATTGTTTAAAAAATATGAATTGACACTCCATCTTTTGCCACCAGATGGGCTGTCATTTAACACCTTTGCTTATGCCTATAACAGAAATTTCATGAAACTCTCGCTTAACACCTTTGTCCTTGGGGTCCTTCAATTGTTATGTATTAAAAACATTCATTGAGGCCTGCACATGGCTGGCACATGATTATGTAATAAACACTTTTGGTTTGTGCAATGCTGAGTAAAACTTTATTTTTTTTTTTTCTTTCAATCCCTAACATTGATCCATAGTCTCGAATAACAGTGTTAAATTAAAATGGGACTCTTATTTTCAGATGGAGGGAGTAATTTTTATGTGTAAATGTAAAAAAATTATATAAATGAAATATATGGGTAAAAATTCAGTCTTTAATAAATTAAATATGACATTAGTTGATAATTTGATACAAATTTCTAATCAAGAAATGTTTATTTTATCAATTTTTCTTTCTCTAGGCAAGACTACAGGATTCCTTTGCAAATTCAAGATCCTCGCAGAGGCTACATAAATACTTGGATACTTGAACGCTCTATGCAAACCTATTGTTGGCAATAAACATTAATAAAGAATCTTTGAAGCAGATGCCAGACAGTCTATTGAAAGTAGAGAAAATTTATAAATATTTAAACAAAACTGGCAGTTAACTAAATTCCTAGAAAAATAATTAAGAAGTTTCCTAAAAAGTAAGTTCTCTTTTAGTCTGTATAGACAGATGCCAAATTTTCTTCTTCTACAAATCAGGATTTTCCAAATGGAATTGGTTATTAGAAAGATCCAGGTATGGATTTCGCAAACATCTCTGAATATTCCATTATGAGACACAAAAATGTTTTATCAAAACCTTTTTTTTTTAGATAGGTTCCTGATCTTTTTGCTTATTCATGAAAATGATGTGCAATTGAGATTCTGCAAAGTCTTGCAACATATTAGTGAAGTGTTGTAGCTAAAAAGGAAATTGTTGTTTAGTGAACACTTCACTAAACAACAACCTCAAATATGTTCCGCTCTGGATTTCAATCTGTATTTTCTTAAACTAAATATTTTTCTTTGTTCAACATCTTAAAAAGAAAAGAAAAAATTGCTTTTTCAAAAAAAGAAAAAGATCCTATCTTTCATTGATCAAGCCTCTCTTTGTTTTAATACTTGTTTTTGAAGAAGTAAAAACCCCTGAATGTGATCTGATCAACAATTTGCCCAAATTTTCTGTTCCAGAATATCAATAAGGTCTACAACAAGAGATGTGCTATTTTTAAATTGCAATAAAAAGGCTGAAGGTTGCATAGGTTGGTCATCTATTGTATATTATATTTAAACCTTTAAACCAAAGAAAGGAATTTGTAATTTTTGCTTTGTTCCATTTAAAGTTTGTTAAATGATAAAACTGAAAAAAATAAAAATGACTAATTCCTATTTATTTATTATTACATTTGTATAATAGCATTAATGAATGTGGGACCTTCTATACAGAAATTCTCCTCTTTTTTATGTTTTTATTTAATTACTGATGAATGTACTATAATTCATCCTCCTATGCAGTAACTGTCTCCATCTGTGGTTATCTTTTCCATATTAAAAGTAAATTATCATCAATGTTTGGTGTGAAAGACAACAATCTGTGGTGTTATCAAATGCTTTCACCTGAAATAAATAAATAAATAAATAAATAAATAAATAAATAAATAAATAAATAAATAAATAAATAAATAAATACTACAAATTGATATTCCTCAAACTCTTCCTGTTACCCATGATAGGCATTCAGTACTGAGTTGTTTTATATAAATCTCAGCAACTGCTATGATAGTTGTTAAGTTATTGTGCTTTGATATTTTAAAGTTCAAAGCTGTATCCAGACTATCAAATAATTCGGGGCTGATAATTTATGCTCATGCTTATACAGCTATTTGAGTGTTTAATGCTGTGTTCAAACTGATGTATTAGGCTACATTAATGGATATGCTCAGATCATAAAATGAAAGGCAAAGAGCTTTTAATCACAAGTGATGGATTTGCTGTTGGACAATTTTTAATACTTCCAAAGCTGTATCACCTTTCTATGTGAATATTTTCTAAAATTTTATTAAAGTGCTCTAAAGAAATTTCTAGTATTATCAAAAAAATAGCTCCTCTGTTTACGACATAAAATAAATCTGAAAAAGTATTGAAAGCAGGAATGTACACGCTTAAAAATTTCATAAATTATCGGCTTTCCAAACAATGACTAATGAATAACGTAAACACTACCGCAAACCTAAATGTGGCAAAGCTTCTGTTTCAGTACCACATCTGCAAACTTCAGGAACTCCAATTAAGTGCACTTCTGATGTTATAGAATAATTGTTTAAAGAGGAAGATTCAGAGACTGACAGCTTATGAAGGCAATCTTTCAAATAAATTTATTTTTCCAAATCTAATGTAGTTACTAATTTCTATTCCAATAAATTTCCAAATGTTAATAAATTTAACTAACCTAACTCATAAGAAAAACTGTGTCAACTGTTAATTGAACATGATGTTGGAATTACGTAATTCTGTTAATTACACATGAACTAAAACTATTTAGTGAGGCTTAAAAATTTTGATCAAATTAAAAAATTGAAAATTTTAGAAAGAATAAATTACCAAATTTTTATGGCAGTAGTTGCTTATTTGAAACTTTTAGGGATTTTGCCAATTATACAGTAAATTCTGTTTCATTTAGTATTTAATAATGTTTAGTACAATATTAAAATAAGCAAAAAAGCACTTTGCATAATAATCAATTGTTTAGAATAGCAATCATTTTTTTTTTTTTTTGTATGATACTTTAAAAGGTAAAAATAAACTATATAAACACATTACCTTTCATGTTTTTCCTTCAAAAAGTTTGACTGTGTCCAGAACATTGAATGTAGGTTCAGGAAATGTATCAACTATAAAGCCAGATTTGCTTTTAAATCCTTCATCAGGATACATATGCAAAGGAGCAAATTTCCTGTACCATTTCTAAAATTGGGAAATAAATTGTGTTAAAATTGAATTCATAAAACAATAAAATATTTATACATTCCTTAATCTTTAGCAGATAACAATTATTTCACATAAATAGTCCCATCCCAGATGTACTCAAAGTGATTCAAACTTTCTGACAATTTTTGCAAGAGTTGCTGCATCTATGTATCAGAATATTATTACTACTAACACTTCCATTACAAGCACTTAGGCATACTTTTGCTTTGGTCCTCTCCAGGGTACACGTCCTGATTGTGTTAAGGAATATCTAATGACCCAAGTTAGAATCACTTCAGTAGCAGTCACAGTCGAGGCCTCTTGTATACACACGTTTTTTTTGCCGTGAAAAACGACGGTTGATTCGCCGTGCGTAGGCACGGTCGTCAGTGTTGTATGGATCACTGTGGAAGCGTGTAGACACGGCGCGCCGTAAAAACGCACGGCGTGATTTGCAGCAGTGTTGCATTGTAGTCTATGGGAGTGTGTACACGCACCGGATTTTTTCACGGCGGAAATAATTTTCGCAGCTTACGAACGCTAATTTTCTTTGAAAATGGAGATAAATCAAGAAGTTTTAATTACATTGATTCATGAAAGGCCTGTAATATTCGATTAGACTATCAATAAATATAAAATAAGTCTTCCCTCAGTTGATTCTTGATAAGTGTATGAAATGCACCAAATTCCTCCCTTTTTTCTAAAATCGGATGTATCCAAAACCTTCTTTTCCTTTTTTTTTTATTTTTTGAGTTCTCTATACACGTAATACGCAATGATAATATTTTTATTATAAGAATTCATGACGCACGTCTGCAGCTTGGCACAGAAAAACCACAACTGAGCCGTCTCGCCGTTGTTTCGTCCGGTGGTTTGCCGTGTCATAAACAAGCTCACACGGTTTTTCTATTGCGCGGCTAACACGCCGTACGGTTAAAAAAAACGTGTGTAGGCACGGTCGTCAGTGTTGTATGGATCACTGTGGAAGCGTGTAGACAGACACGGCCGCAACACGGCACGGCGGCGCTGCCGTAATGCGCCGTGGCTTCCCTCGGCGCACCGTGTCGACGCACGGCGTGATTTGCAGTAGTGTTGTATTGTTGACAATGGGAGTGTACACACTTACCGGATTTTTTCACGGCGGCAATAATTTCGCAGCTTACGAACGCTAATTTTCTGTGAAAATGGAGATAAATCAAGAAGTTTTAATTTCATTGATTCAAGAAAGGCCGGAAATATGGGATAAGACTCTTGACAACTATAAAAACAAGCGGCTTAAGTTTGATTCATGGAAAGAAATCTTTATTCATTTACAGCCCAGTTTTGAAGATTTTAGTGGTGAAGAAAAAAACAAATTTGGTAAGTTACATATATAAAATTATTAACAATACAAAATGTTACTTAGGCATAGTCATTTTGATAAGAGAGAATACCTTCGTTAGACATAAAATATTGTGCAAATCTGTTTCGAACTTCATTTGCCACTAAATTGCCTCGAATTGCATTCGTGAGAGGTTCTGTTCGGTTTTGTTTACGAGAGCCTTCAACGCTTTTGCGCATGCGTCAGGTCTCCTTCGATTTCATCGAAATAGGGTGTTTACTTTTTATCAGAATTAGTTTTACCGGTAGCTGCGTTCAATATGCGCTTTTCAGGAAAGAATTATGGAAAGAATAAATACTATTGCAGAAATGCTCCTCTTATTTTTTTCTTAAAAGCGAAAAACTCCAAAAGAATTTCTTAGGAAAGTGCCCATCTCAGCATATCATCCCTCTGCACAGTTAAAAATGTAAATAGCTAGTAACAATTCTAGATCTTAATGTTCAAGT
>JAFIDM010012231.1:141661440-141720612 GCA_023159025.1 Thereuonema tuberculata
TTAATATGGAATTACATTGAAAAAGGGGGAGAAAAAAAAAAAAAAAATACAATAAATAATCATAAATTCTCTACAAAATCGTCTTCAAGTGGTGGGTCTGCTTTTTGAAACCGAACTGTTTTAGTTCTGCATCTGAATCAAGTGTGAACTCTTGTTCACTCGCATTATCTAACAAGTAAGTAAAGTAAACTTGTAAGTAAAAGCTTTCCTCCTTATGTATAAAATTTTGCAAAACACAACATGTCTTCACAATATCTACTGCCAAATCAATAGAAACATTCATTGGCCGGTGAAAAATACGCCATTTATTTGATAAAATGCCATAAGCACATTCAACAAATCGTCGTGCTCTTTGTTAGCAATTTGTAGCCAGTCCTCTTTGGATGGCATTTTCATGTATTCTTTACACAGTTCTAAGCAAATGTGGTGGCAAACTTCACGTACGATGCAACTTATGGTTTTTATTCCAATTCTGTAGTTGTAGTGTAGGTCAGTAAATGTAAGGTGACCAACCATCCTCTTTTTTGAAGCTCTGTCCTCCCTTGATAAGTGTCTTCCTTTTGTAAATTCTGTCCTCCTTTTTGATGTTTGAAGAGTAATATGTCCTCCTTTTTGATATGTGAAGTCTTTTTTTTTTTTGGTTGAACAAATAGGTTTATACCCCTGAAACCCCTGATTTAACATTTTTTTTTCTTCAAATTATTTGCATCCTCCTTTTTATTTTAGAAAAAATGGTCACCTTAGTAAATGTATCCCCTGTTGCTAGATACCTGAAAGAGTAAAAATTTATATTATTTTTATTTTCAGGGCAATCAGTGATGAAGAAGTGGACCAATATGAAAGATAATTGGATAAAATATGACAAAAAAATTAATGAATCTAAGCCTGGCTCTGGAGCAAAAAAAATAAGAAAATACATATTTTATGATCAAATGCTATTTCTAAAAAAAATAGTTGAGCATCGCAAGTCCGATTCCAACATGAAGGAACATGATAATGATTCTAGCCTCAATAATGAAAATGCAGACCAGAGTCAATCAAGCTTGGGAAACAGTGGAAGGAGTGAGAGTCAAAGGGCAAAAAAAAAACCTAAAAAAAACGAACTTAGTGAAGTTGATGTTAAGTTTATGAAGTATATGGATTCAGCAGAACGGGATGAGAGAAGCCGCAGTATGAACTTTTTTAGGGGAATAGCTGATATAGTTGACAAATTTAGTGATGAAAATATGATAGACTTTCAGTTTCAAGTAATTTCAATTATTAAAAGCATTCAACAAAGAGAGAAAGTTTCATAAGTAAATCTTGAAACAAAACATTGAGGGGGGGGGGGGGGAAGCAAATAGAAATTTGGATCTTTAGGCCTACAGTTAACACACAGTACAATGTCAGCCACCATTTATTCAAGATTTTTCTAAAAGAATGAGAATATGGGATTGCTATTCAGATTGTCCCCAATTTTATTTTCGCCAAGATTTTAGCTTCTAGAATTGTTGGCAAGAATATATCTAACAATAACTAAAATCTATACAAAAAGAAATTGCTAATGCCAAAGTCTTCCAATAAATCGATGAAAATGTTTACAGCTTCTATTGGATTAGTTAATTAGGAAAAAGAAAATAGATGAATGTCTTACCTTAATTCAACTATACTTTTCTAGATAATGAATTTCTTCACCCATAATTAGCAATAATAAATGACTAAGGTATTTCTTTTTAACATTGGAGCAATGTTCTAGTAATATTAACTTTAAACTCACTCAAATATTTATCTAAACAGATAACTACTTTTGGTAATTAATAAATCTTTATGAAGCTCTTGTAAACTTCTGTTGGTCTGATTTACTCAAACGCATGTTAGAAAACTTTCTCTGATTTCAGGCAATAAAGCTAGTCCCAACCAATGACAGATGAGTTTGAGATCCCACATGAATGAAGAAATGACTAAAACTTTATTCAGTATCAAAAACCCAGTGAAAAATTTATAATATCATTTTTCTTCATTTGACTGATTTATGCTCTCTGATTTCGAAAGTTACCTCAGACTGAGAATTTGTAAAATGTTACTATTTTTAGTTTATTTGGTTCTAAAACCAGAACTTCTGTATACTAAACTAATGGGAAAAGTTAAGATTTTCATATTCTGATTGGAAATTATTCAGTCTTTTTACAATTGAGTAGAAAAGTTCAAATTAAAAAGAAAAAAAAATTGAAATGCATCAAAATTATTCATTAGTAATAAAGTGAAATTTTTTTTCAATAAAGTGATGAAAACACCAAAGAACTCTTTAAAAAGTGTTACCACTGACTAATATAAAAATAAATAAATAATAAGTAATTTAAGTGCAAATATCTGTATTAGCCCATTTGTTGCTAAAATTTCATATTTAAAATTAAGTCTGATATCCAAAACATTAATATCCTAGATGTAACTTCTCAAAAAAAAAAGTCCCACAGGATAATGTTAAGTGATTACAAAGCCTATCCCAATTAATCCCTTTTAAGAACCAAAATTGCTTACAATGTTTTTAAAATACTTAGCCATGAAAAAAAAAAAAAAAAAGATGCAATAAATTGCATCCATTGTTATCTTTTCTAAACTTTATTTCAGATATATTTTGTAACACAGAAGGAAATTTAGAAAGCTATGCATAATTTCTGTGAGACTTGTGTCAACTTTTCACAAGGCTGGAGGCTTATGTTAGGAAGCTTTCTTATTTTTGATTCTAAGTCATCCTCCATATAAGGAGTGCATCCGTCTCTGCTTTAATTTAATAACAATACTTGTCTGTATGGATAAATATAAGTAGTTTGTGTTGTTAATTGAATATATGTTAATTTTAATCACAAACTTTACTTTGGTTTATTTACAGTAATTTGCAATTTTATATAGAAATGGGACAGACTTGAGTGGACAGTGCTGCTTACTTTTTGAACCACATCCTAGCACTCTTATCCATTCTGGCATATATTATTCTTTAATCAATTGCTAGTGTGCAATTTTTGAATAAAAAGGAATAATATAAATAAGAAGGCTTAATGTGCATGCATTAAAATAAAGAGAAAAAATGAAAATAAAATGCACTTGTAAAGAACAATAAACAGGATTAAAATGATGGTAATTAACTGACAGTTTATTATTTACTTCCTTTACCAACATTACCATCATTTTAATCCTGTTTATTATTTTTTACAAGTAAGTGTGTTTTATTTTCATAATTCTCTTTAATATCATAAATAAACGATATTCTAAAGTTTTCATATTTTCAGTTTCATTATCAAAATCTAAATAATTAAAACACTGAAATTTTGGCCAATAATTACTATGTAAATATTAAGTTAAATAAAGAAATAAAAAGGAAAAATAAATAAATATAGTACCTGTAAATTTTCAGGGAGTCCATAGGGAGTAAATAATTCTTGCCAATAAGGTAAGCCAAGATGAGCAAGCATTAAACGAAAATAGGCTGTGAAAGTATGAGCCAGAAAATGCCAATCCAAAGCACGATCTAAATACCAGATGGACGGATTTACCAACTCTTGGGAACTATCATCTGATGCTTGGTAGACAAGACAAACATATCCACCACTGTCCTTATTGTAATCCAGTTCAAAAAGTTTATATTTAGAGCTAAACGTTGGATGATGTAAACCTACAAGCATAGAATATTTAAATGAGAAATACTTTGCTTTCATTTAACAGTAACATAACAATATGTTAATAATAAAAAAATATCATGTGTTTACTTGTCGTGTTATGATAGCAAGAGGTACACTGCCCATCAAAAGTTAAGATCATCTAAACTTCAATTATAAAAATGACTGATATTTATGAAATATTACCCAAGTATCTAAAAATATAACACACTATTCAGATTATGTAAAGGTAGTTAGTGGTATTTATAGTGTAAGCCCACAGTGAACTTATTCATTAGAGGAACAATGGATTACATTGAGAGCTAAAAGGCACAGCCACATAAAAAAAAAAAAAAAAAAAAAAAACTCCATTTAACTTGCAGAGGCCACCAATCACTGCTGTAGTAGTAACAATAATCATCATATTGATGTGTGGTCAAAATGAGAGAGACAGAGTCAAAGGTTCAGCATAATTACACACACCTATTTACAATTTTATTTACAGTTTATATACAAGATTATATAGGTCAACGGATTCTGAAATCCAGGTTAATACAGTTCAAAGATATATAGATCGGATTCTCAAATCCAGGTTAATATTTTGGATTCTCAAATCCAGGTTAATATTTTGGATTCTCAAATCCAGGTTAATATTTTGGATTCTCAAATCCAGGTCGCTCTCAGTTTCCTGTGCGGTCCGTCAGGAAGGGCGTGGTCCGTTAGGAATGGGAGAGACGAACTCGGATTCTGAGAGCTCTCGGCTTGGCCAATCACAGCGCGGCCTTCGACGCTGGCGTCTGGGGGTCTCTGTTGGAGCTCTCTTCGCGGTCCGCCTATATTGTGTCATGGCTCCTCACAGCTCCTCGTGACTTTGCATCAATATCTTCAAGTTCAAATAACTGGCACGATAATGTTAGCAAAACCATTCAAAGATTATTGGGAATTGGAAAATTATATTTGGTAACAATTTCCCAATTCCTTGACATATGACATTGTTTTGATTTCTTTTTTCTTAGAAACTTATATATTTCTTTCAATGAAGTACAAGTTTATTTTTACTATACTTATAAGACCAACAGATTTTGGCCAGTGGCTGTGCAAAACCAAACCTGAACTATTTTTGTAGAGTCAAAATAAAAAAAAAAAAGGAGGGAGAATGTGAAACTAAAAAGTGCATAGTACCACAGGATGCAGAGTTACAGGCTTTGAAGTAAGCACAGCAATATCTAAATCACATAATTCAAATCTGGCATTGAAAAACACAAATAAGTCTTTAAACATTATAATTAAATTGAAAAGATGCCTATGTTTAATGATTCTGTGGACAAAATCCTTCGAATTCCAGTGTGATTGATACAATTAATGTGAACTACATCAAGAAAACAATAAGAGAAGCAAAAAAACAATGTACACATCAAACAAACAACAGAGATACAACCTCTTATATGGCAATCATCTTCTATTGCAGGATCAAAGCAACATTTGATTAGTGTAATGAAAATATCAGGCTTTGAATCCAAATATTTTCACACTTGCATTCATTGATTTTTTTGTGTGTGTGTGTGTGTGTTTTTTTTTTAACACTGATGTAAATTTGATAATGAGTGAATGACTGGAGCTTAATAAACTTGTAACAATTGTCAGAGGTTGATACCACTTGAAGGAAGCACAGTATCAGTATTTCCTAATTCTTTTTGATCCTCTATCAGATGATTTAGATTAAGCTTTGTGCATGCACTGAACAAAACAAGTGCCCTTGTTTTTAGGATCTTAGTGTGGGATTTTCTGATCTGAAATCCTTTCCATGCAGATCCTAGAATTTCCACAATCCTCTGTTGAGGCCGTCATGATATTAAAAATAGTTGGAGTGTAATACTAGGCACTCAAGTAAATTATGCCCTTTTAGTTCTCTAAGCCCATATCGAAGCAGCCCTTTTTCTTTCCTACAACAAGCAGCATAAGAAACTAAAAGCAAATGATTGTTTTCATACATTCAAACAATCTTTATCTCATTTAAAAGCCTTAATATTTCATATAAGCTAATATGCTAATCAATAACAACAAGAATATATTTTTTACCTGAATTTTCAGTAGAAGGTGTTTCACTTTCAATATCTTCTAACGTTATCAATCGATCAGTACTGGAAAGAAAGCTTCCCATTTTTTTTAAATGCTCCAAGCCATTAATTTTTAAGTGACCCAAAGAAAATGTTTCAAATCCTACATGCAAATAAATAAGTAAATAAATTGAACATTTATCAGTGAAGTAAAATATAAATGTGATGCAATTTCAGATAAAAGATAACAATGCTTAAAGGTTTTGGCTTATTTATGGAATTATATTTTCAGGAAGTAATGATACAAGCAAAAACAACAACACAAAGTACATGGGGAAGGGGCTTGTGGATCTGCAACAACAATATCTGTTTTGTCTGCCAGATAAACAAGACACATTATGTGGAAAATTTCTGCTAAGAGGTGAGGGATGATAGGTGATAGGCCCCACCACTATAAATTATAGTCTACAACTAAAATGAAACATATGTTCTTTTTTTTGATAATGTGTAACTGTATAGAAACGTGGGATGTATTTCCATGTTTGATGAGGCATATAGACAACTTTCTGAAAGTTGGCCTTACACGAGCAAAAGATTCAATAGGTAATACTTTGCACTCCTTGTTTTGTTTGTGTGAGGGTATACTTATACATAATGTTTATGGATTTCAAAGCAGAGTAGGGGCTAGCAGGATCTGAAAAACTTTTTGATAGGTAGGTAAATAGGTATAGATATTTTTGATGGGATATTTATTTATTTTTGTTATGTTTACTCCTATTCTGGAAATGATAAGCTGGCAACCCCACGATACAGATGAGCGGGGGTGTCTTTAACAATGCTTAATCTCAGTTTGGAGGTCTCTGTAGATGAAGCATATGCCTAGGGTTTTGCAGACATTAAATCTCCAAAAACAGATCAGTAAACTCTTAGTCTTGTGCATTTTTGTTTTATTTCTCAATTGTTGTAATTGTTTCCACACACATTAAAATTTTGCATTATATGTATTTCTTGTTTAACAATTAATCTTTTACATGCTAAGCGATCGCTAGGGGATTAATTGATTGACCTTTTTATTCTTTATTTATGTTTTGATGTTTTTTAATATGAAGGGCCGTTGTTGTGTCTACTTTTGTTTTCTTTATATGTTTTCTGAGTTGTAAGATACTGGGCAGATCCAAATGACGATGGTCAGGAAACCTGAAATAGGTTACCTTGGTTTCCCGGTATCACAGTTTCCAAAAACAGATTAGTAAACTCTTAGTCTTGTGAGTTTCTGTTTTATTTCTCCTATAAAATCTATGGTGTTTATTTTACAGCAGTGGCACATATTGAAATAATACATACCGTATATATTTTACAACATATGATTCTGTAGATTTTTGTACGAACAGTGTTCTAATAATATATGAATGAAGCATCTAAATAGTTATGTTGTTACTGATGAGTATCTCAAGTTCAAACTGTAAATGGGATATAAACTGTATGTATTTAAAATTTTGAATAGGTCATAATTGCAGTTCTTTATTATAATAATGTCATCCATGTATTAACTTCGTGCAATCAGTAGATGAATAACTTTTGTTTTTCGGTAAATTGGAGATGATGGGGGCAATACAATACAAAAGTTTATAAAGAGGCTGTGAGTCACTGATATGTGATTTTTTTGACAAGTGGAGTATTGTTGATCATACATTATATATATGAATAATTTTAAGGAATATTTGTTGAAATATATACTCAGTGTGATGGAATTGAAATAATATATAACACTAACTCCATCCTGAAAAAAAATAAAAAGACGATGGAAGAAAAAAGTATGAGATGTCATCTACAACAGAGTATAGCCCAGGGGTGGGGAACCTTTTGCCATTGGAAGGCCACATATTATATATCGGAGACTGCAAATTGCATTGTACATCAATTTTCTAAGAATGTATCTAGAATTGTAAAATGTGATATATGGAAAATCACTTTAATTTAGCAAAAAATAATTTCAAGACATATTTTCGAAGACCTTAAATCAGCAGGTAAGCAAGATATGACTGTATTGAAATAGAAATATTTGTGATACTTTATTTGAATCAATTTTGTAAATAATCTGCTCAAGAAGTTTTCCATTTTCAGCTTTATTATCACACTGGGAGTTTTCAATTTATAATATAAACCTTTATTTTATTTATTTTTTTGTAAGTTTCCTACTAAAACCACATATGAATTTGAAATTGCATGTAAAAGACCACACTGAATATCACAAAAGAATGCAGGTTAACCACCTCTGATATAACTTTTGCAGTCAGCATAAAACAGGTAGGGGCTAAAGAGCTACAGAAAGCAAGGAAAAGTGTTTAACGAAATCTATTTGGTAAACAATGTTATCAAACTGGTAGAAAAGAAGATCATACTAATACATGCTTAGTGATGGAGAGTAAGTGGGTGATTAAAACAAAAAAAAAAAAGTTAGGATTCTGAAAAGGCAGAAATGGATTTACTAGTACTTGTAGGTAAACTAAGTGTTTGCTTAGGGTCACCGACTTCTTATACATACTTTTTTAGTCATAGCAATTCCATTTTGTAATTATTAGAACATTGTTCAACTTTATTTTAAAGTACTTTATAATATACTTATATAGACTACCCTTGTCATAATTTATCATCTGACAATGAGAAACTAAAGCATCAAAGTTAGTAGTTTAATTTAAAGCAAGTATTATATTTAGCATACCAGCTTTCAAATACGTATGAGATAAGAAATATCTGTGTAGTAAGAAACTGTTCAAACTGCATAGTGGATTTTAGAGGGACTTTGATGTATGCTTACATCCTCCACATGAAAATGAACTGTTGGATTAGTCATGTGATATGTGTCAAACAGTTGACTAGCAACAGAATGCAGTTATCGCAAGGAAAATGTGAAGCATTAAATAGTTATTAAATGAAATAATGTTATAAAAATAAAATTTTTGCTGTATCTAAATGCAAGATGAGCTATTCAATCATTCAAAAACATTACTTGATACATGGACTAAAGATCAGCAGAGGGACAACATCAATTGTCAAAAATAAAAACAACAAGATAATTAATGCTTTTAGACAGTGTCAAAAGCAAAGTAGGCCCATAACAAAATTTTACCAGAAGCAACTACTTTTGACCCCCAACTTCCGATCAGGGAGTGGTAATAGAGGTCTGATTTTATTGGATGTGGTCACCTACTTTTTGATGCTGAACACAATGGTGAAGGTTTCGGTCCCCTATGTTTTACAGGCAAGCTGTAACCTAGGTGCCGCTAACAAATGTCACACACTGTAGCAGCCAAACGGTTAGAGGTATTACAATGAAACCTTCACCATTGTGTTCAGCATCAAAAAGTAGGTGACCACATACAAAAATCAGACTTCGAAGGTCCACTCCCTGACCCCCCCCCCCCCCAAGGTGTTTTCTTTCTTTTCAGGACGCCTTTAAAACAAAGAAAACGCCTTGGGGGGTCAGGGAGTGGTCGTAGACGTCTGATTTTTTTGTACGTAGTCACCTACTTTTTGATGCTGAACACAATGGTGAAGGTATCATTCTAATATCTTTAACCGCTTGGCCGCTACAGAGTGTGACATCCAGCAAACATACCATTTTTTGACCCCCCAAAATCCAGTCAGGGAGTGGTCCTATGGGCTGATTTTTTAGACATGGTCACCTACTTTTTGATGCTGAACACAATGCTGAAGGTTTCATTTTAATATCTCTAACCATTCGACAGAGTGTAACATCCAGGATGCATAAAACTAAGAGCGGTTTCCTAGTTTTATGCCAAGCTGTAACTAGGGGCCGCCAAAAACCAGATGTCACCTGATGAGAAGGATTCATATCTTAATGCCACCCAAAGACAGCAAAGAGTTATCATATTCCGACAATCATTCAGAAGGAAAAGGCTGTGGCTGTAAGGGAGAATCCGCTCACGTAAAAACAAATGGCAATAGTAGGCAGCTCTCTGGCAATTGTAAACAAGATTATATATACCAACAACTTGTGAAGTGTCATAAGGCCTACGGACATAAATTTATGCCACAGTACGTGAAAGAACATTTCAATTAAACTGACATTTCACTTCTCAGTACAAGAACTATCTAGCAGTTGACAAATGGCATTGAATAGTCACTCTGGATAAGATGTGGATCTTTCTCGATTATCGCAACAAGGCATGTGTCATTTTTTGTACAGACTTAGGTCACAAAAGATTGAATCAACTTCATACAGCATAAATTTTCAACAAAGATTTCAAGGTAAGAACTAGAATAAATATAATAAAGCAAACTTTGAAAACCAAAAAGTAAAATATTACTGGTAAGGACAATGAATGCAACAAGATATCTATTATGGCAATATATTACCAAAATCATAAAGTAAACCTTGCTTTAAAAATAAAATAAGAAATCAAGAACCTTAATTTTATAGGTTCACATTGTTATATCCCAAAAAAAATCTAAATTAGACAATCTTTGTCAAATGTAAAAGAAAGAATATGAAATCTCAGGATATACTCAGGAATTTCTTTTTTTAATTTTCAACAGCGATGGAATATTCAAAAAACTCTACAAAATAGTACTTAAAAGAAATCAATTATTTAAAACTTAGTTCCATTGCTGTTCCAGAAACGAAAATAGAAACAAAAAAAAAAAACATTTGAAACAGCAATAGATCACAATTCTCTTCACTAAAAGAATACAAAGAATAAAGCATTCCAGAATTCTAGAATTGTAAGATGACAGTCCTGGGATTTTGTATGATGAACTTTCTTGATAACATTCTTTTACATTATTAATGATATCTATCTATCTATATCGCCCGTAACACCCAATACTGGGTATGGACGCTCTCCTACCAGAGGAGTTTAGGCTAGATACCGCAAGGGGGCGCCAACCCCAAGGGAAGAAACGGACAACACAGAAGAAAGGAAAGTGAAACACCCATGCCACTACCGGGATTCGAACCCAGGAACTGGCGCATTGGACGCCACGGCTGGCCGCCGCCGAGACCGCACGACCACGCCAGCACGGCTATTAATGATAATTCCTCATGATATTGATAATGTGTAACATGATATGCATATGAAAAACTAACATTTATTCAAATATTATAACTTTAATTTCCTTTAATATTTTAAATTTTTTTCACCCATTTCTTAAGTCGTTTTTATCTAAAAGAAATAAATGCAGTTAGTTACTTAGTAATAAAAACCTGCTGTAATTTATAATTATATTTTATCACATCAAAAAATTTCATGTTATTTTCAAAAAGAAAAAAATATAAAATTTTGCAAAATTTTAGATAAAATAAACAAGTCGCAATAAAAGTATTATACATACCTTGCCTGTAACTCCAAATTAAGTTAATACCATCACAGCACATCAAAAAGTTCTTTAGATCTGAAGGAAGGATGCACATATAAAGCTTAAAAATGAAAAATAAAAAAAAGAAAAATACTTATGAAAGGTTTCTTATTAAAATTTTTATTTGAATTTATAAATTAATTCCCTACTGCCATAACATTCATATTCTCTAAGTGACACCCATTCTTAATTATGTCTGTATTCAAACAAGGCTCCCAGAAGCTAAATTTCTACTTCAAATGCGGATTACTGCTCTTATAGAAATTATTATTTGTTATCTTTCAAATGAAAATTATTATGTTATATTCATATGCCTTAGTTGATTCATTCTTTCAACCTTTGTTGGTTAATGCACTGTCCTGCTCATTTTCCATTTTATATGCAATGATAATTATCTGAGGACTCTCTTATCATGTTCTCTACAGTCAATCATTTCTTATACCATAATCAATGGAAAACCCAACTCCTTTGTAAGTACACTTGTCATTATCTTCTTAGCTATCCATTCTTAAAGCACTGAATCATTCACTTTATAAGCAGCACACTTGAGTTCTTCACTCGTATTCCACTCAGCTCGTCAAAACCACACCAAAACATTCTCCATCTTTGTTTCATGGCCACAAATAACACGACAAGTGATTATCAAACTCTACATGTTTTCTTAGTTCATTCATGCTATAAGACAAAACTGCAATGTATTTACTTGTATTGTTCATAATTAATTTATATTAAGGATTTTTAATTTTATTAAAATATTCTATATATTTAAATTGAAATAATATTCTGATTTAGAATCAAGTAATTTTTAATGTGACATTTGGATAGTTTTTGTGAAAGACCTCACTAACTCATATTAACTAGTTTCCATTATGTATAATCATTTTCTTTAACATGTCATTTCCAAAATTTATTTAATACTTGTTTCTTAAAAGCATCAGTAAACCTGATCCAATCCAATCTAATTAATTATGTACATTCAAATGCATAAAAGAAGATTAATCCACTTTACATTACTTAAAACTTTTTTACATACTTGCTCCCATGCATGAATATCCATTTTGTCAACAGGATCTCCTGCTTCCAATTTAACATCACAAACATTGGGATAACTCTCTGAAAGTAGACAAGAAACCAATGAAAAATTAATATTAGATTCTATCTTCTATAATGCAACATCAATTCCTTTGAATTTAATGATTTAAATGAATTTTGTTTGAAATGTACAATTTAATTTTTTTTTAATCAAATAACAATTAAAAAAATCACATACATTTTAATAATAAACAAAAAAACACATTACCAAAAGCCAGGACATTTCAATCTGCAGAAAACTGCAAGACCATCCTCAGCTGAAAAATTGCCAAACAAAGACGAGTCTTGCAGTTTTCTGCAGATTATGGTAATATATTTTTTTTTTTGTTATTTTTTAAAGGTGTGCGATATTTTATTTGTTATTTGATTTTTGATAAATATTCATTCCATACATTAAAGTTGAATTTTTAATTTTAGGAAGTAACTAATTTACCCGATATTTTAAGCCATATGTTGAAAGGGATATAAGCAGACAAAGAAAAGGAAATTTTAAGGCTTCCTAGGAAAGGTAGGAATGGTAATTACCTATCAAATAGCTGTTAGTAAAGAAACATTTTTACATGAAAACAGATCCCTATTATTCTAATGCTCTTATTCAAAGTTAATTGTCCCCCACAATGGTAGTTATTTGGGAATATTAAATGGAATAATAATTCAAACAATGGAATCATAACAATAAAAAAAAGCAGCAGATTTCATTAGGAATTTGTTGTATGAAACAAGTTTTTGCTCAGATCATCCAAAATTACAAAGACTTACAACTACAAGTAATGGTAGCGACTCAAGATCATAACTTAGCCTATAAAACATTAGTCATCAGAAATGGTAACAATTACATTTATTAATATTTATATTTCTTTGAGAATAGATGTATGTCTGACTTAACAATATTGACACAAAGAAAATAAAATAACAAATGGAAGATAGCAACGAGTCAGAAACAAGGAAATTTAGATTTGATCAATTCCAGATATCATAAATAGTGCATAAGATGCAATAAGTAGTATAAAAAAATAAAACAGTTCCTGTCCTTTTTACTGAGAGAAATCCCTGCAATAAAATTGAAATGAAGGAGGATGTGATATCCCAAAACTAACATGCTAAACCTAAACAACTTGCAGGATGATGCAGAGATTAGGAAAAAAAATAAAAATTCAATATATTAAAAATCACAAAAACACATATGTAACAAGTATTTGATAAAAATAGATGAAATAGTAGTTTCTCTCAGAATAGAATAAGTATCCCATAAGGGTCAAAGCGTCAAAGAATGAAGCTAAAGCTTTATTGATATCGTCAGAAATCAGGAAACATTTCCAATCAAAGTGGTTTCACAAAGGATGAATAAACTGCAGGATGTTAACATGGCTAAGAAGACACATGATTATATACAGTCAGACAACATAAGGTTTAATAACAAGGATTCTATTTAACGTAAAAGCAATTTTGACAACAGTTATTGATATAATAACGGTTAGGATGCCACAGATGTTGAGATTATGAACAACTTTTAAGATCTAAATGAGACATATGCTTACATGAATTATTTACAAAAGATATTGGACTAATGATAGCCATTGTCAACAAATCAGTTAGAATAAAATCACAATAATCAGTCACAGTCCAAGCATTTTCAAGATCAGTGGAAGTACATCATTGGTATTACTAAGTGTTAGTAAGAAGGACAGAAAGATCTCATAACTTTTCGCTTATTATCACATTTAAAACATTTAACTCGCAATTTATTTCAGAACCAGAAAAAAAAAAGCTGATAAAGTTTGGAGATGGCCATATAGTAAAGAAGTTCCTGGACCTGGCTGGAATATGATTGAGTTAACAAATAGGGATCAAGATGGGAAGATAAAATACAGAAAGAAAAATTCGTTTAAAGTCATTGCTAAACCTCTGCACCATTATACGGAGGGTTGATGGGTCGTTATGTAGTCAAATGCGAAATGTGATATCTTGCTCTTTGTGAGACACTGAAACATGACATAGCGTGGATGTGTTGAAGAGATACGTGTCTAACAATAAATAACTAACAATAAATAACAATAAATAAACAACAATAAATACAATAAATAAATAACAATAAATACAATAAATAACTAACAATAAATACGTTCTCTGAGTTGCACATGTAATAATGCCTCCAAAATTGAGTTCTTTTTGGGAAGAGTAAATAATTGGACTTTCCAGGGCAAAGTACAGTCATGAGCGCATTAGATGTTAGTGTTCAAAGGTGGTTTGAAGATTTCCAAGGCCAGCATTGGTAAAGTTATCAGATGGTATGCGAATGGTGTCAATGTCACTGCAGCATCACCACAAAAAAGTCCAAAAAAACAATCCACGACTAAGCTCACTTGTCCAATGCTGGCACGACTGAAGACAATGGCAACCAGGGAGAACCCCGCGACACAGCGAGCTGTGGTGAAAAAGTTTGGAGTGAACCAATCAACCCTACAGCATGCTCTATTTCAAAAATTTAAACTTATGGAAGGTCTACAAGGCAAGTGATCACAAGCGACTTTAAAGACATAACGCTGAGAGGAGATACAACTGTCGACAGCTGTCTGAAACATTCCTAGCAGGTGACAAATGGAGGTATGTTGTAACCCTCAATGAGGCATGGGTTTTTCTCTCTCTGATTGCAACTAAACTCGAACAATTGCATATCGTGAAAAAGATACTAAAGGTTGATGTCAGTGGATCTGTGAATGCAAAGAGAGTTTCTCCAAAGGCTTCATGGTCGTTGCAGGCTACTTGTAAAACGGAAAATTGGACGTCTCCAGAATTGCATCAAATGCCAAGGTATCAAGAGCATATATTGGATTACATTTATGTTGATAAATACATAATACAACACCAAAATACCGAAATTGGATGATAATGATGCACAAAAGGTCTGTATCCACCAAGGCAAGGCTTCCAGTCATACTGCCTGCAGTACCCTCCAGTATTATGCTCGGGTGGAAGCGGAAACAGGTATATGTGCCATCCCTTTCACCCACATACCTGCTAAATCACCTGACACAAGCACCATGGATTTCTGCATGTTTGAATTGATCAAAAGAGGACTGCGATCCGTAAAGCCACATCGCTGATGGATCTGTGGAAAGTTTGCAAAAAGGAATGGGAGAAAATTGACACTACATTTCTGCAGCGGTCTCTTCTATAATGGAAACTTCATTGTCACGATCTCAGGAGTGCATATCAAGAATCATCGCTGGTGGAGGGGAAGATGTACGTAGAAGGTGAGTGTATTAACATTGACTAGATAACGACGCATCAACCCTCCATATTTGACAGATTATCTCTCCAGAACATAAGCAGCTGTCAGAACTCTTCTAATGTACTGGAGGCTCCAGTACAAGATTAATTGATGGACTGCTTGAATGAATTGATCACAAAAAATAAACTTAAAAGTTAAAAGAATAAAACAATTATTAAAAATGAGTAATAATTCTGCAAAAGTAAAATTAAGTTATTTTGATTTCCCTGCTCTTTCCTCTTTACAAATACAAAGTAAGTATTCAGATCCTGTCTATATCCTCTCCCTCTTGCTAATAGGCCCGAACCTCTTATGAATGATGAATATGACAAAGGTAACTTTACTTTGAAGGTAGAGATGTGTCAATTAGTCTGCCAATCAAGAATCTGATTTATTGACAGATGTAATAGAGTAAGCTGAATGAAACATCATGACTTTTATATTGCTTATGTCCAAACAGAAGATTTTAATAAACTTCCTAACTATTTAATTTCTGATTCATTAAAAGAAATTCCAGGCATTATACTTACTAAGTGAATCAACCAATCCTAATGTTATACAATTCAAAAATTCCTCCCTTGGAGATTTCCTTACATTAGCTTCCATTCTTCACTTGAATGCCTTTAGTTACCTTAAAAAAAAAGCATTTTCAAAACAATTACAATGTTGTTAGGCTTTTTGAAATTTAAAACTGCATCATAACAGGAAAAAAAGAAGAAACTAGTGAAATGCATCATTCAGATCTTTAGTTTTGTTGTTGTTTTTAATCAATAATTAACTATCAATTGGATACTGAATTCTTAAAACTAGATCTTTTAACTTGCATAATTTCTGTAAGTAAAAATCCTCTGCTTAAGTTCTTTTAATCACACATCACCATCTAGGTTTAAAGACACTGCATTTATTATTTGTTTTTTTCTTATCCCAAAGAAAAAATATGGTACCTCCTCCCAAATCTAAAATTGTCATGGAAAAAAAAAATACACACAAAAATGAAATAAAGAAATTCATGTGCTGGCTACACCAGCCTCCTCAATGAATTTTCCTTGAACAATTTTTCTAATTTTTATTTCCACCTATCTCTTCCAAGTTTTGTTTTAATAAGATGGGTGACAACAAGGATTCAGAAGAATTCATCACAGTCTACATGCCACTGATCTTTTATAAAAATCCCTTTTTGTTGAAACGAGACAATACCAACATGATCTTCATCTGGAATTTATTTTGAATTTCAATATTAAAGAATAATTCTTTAAGTCTTAAATGAATTCATTTAATAACAAAATTATCTGAAATAATTCTTACCATAAATTTTAATAATTTAAAGTTTCTCACAGTACATGCATTTAAGTATTTATTTTTTTATTTAATAAAATTAAAGCTTTTGACATTGGAATTGCTGCTGATAATAATGATCTGAAATCATTTATCAATTGTAATTTATCAAATTCAAAGCAAACTAATTTAATTATTAAGCTCCCATTAATTAGCAAACCATGATATTTAATATATACACAATGCACCTTTACTCAAGATATTGAATGAATGAAATTAATTACATAATATTTCTTATCTTTTTGAATGAAATTAACTGTTTTTAACATCTCTGATTTCATCAGCCCTATTATATTATTGGATATTGTCACCTCAGTCAATAAACAGTTGTTTTTCAAGAAGCAACTATTTTTAGATTCTATTCTGAAGGTCATTTTATATATTCCTCTCTCATATCTTTTCTAAGCATGTTACCAGTGTTATGTAAATCCATTACATCCAAAGCCAGAGAAAAGTTAGTATATTATTTTGCAAATTTATAACTGAGAATCATTTACAACTGCATCAGTAATTCTTTAATGTTATTTGACAAATATGTGCAGTCATTTTCAATTTCCTTATCATGCTGAACTACAGAATTGACAGGTTCCTTATCTTCCTTGGCTTCTAGAAATGGAATGGTAGAGAAGAGAAAAGAACACTAGTAAATGAAGCCATGGAAGATGGCTATGTAAAATTGACAGAAATCAGAAATGATGGTTTATGGATTTTTCTTTTTTTACAGATTTACAGGTTTGAGCTTGAAAATATGCAAGATTTGCCATTATTAGCTTTTGCACAACAGTTATCTCCATTGAGAAGTTAAGGGTCTACTTTGTTCAAGTTTTTGTTTACATTTCTTGTACTATGTAATGCACTATAACTCAATGTCTTCTTTTTGATACCAAAGTCCAGGAAGGATCGTAATAAAGTATCCATTGAATAATTTTGAGAGCAGCGTTAAGTAAATTTGTGCTACAGATCTTCTCTTAGTCTAAATAATGCACAGACTCATAACATGATTAAGATAGGTTTATCAATCTGTTCTAGCTAGGTCTATAAAATACCATCTGATACAACAGTGGCACCTCTATACCTTGTATTCTCTCTATGTAAAATCAAAGTGCTGTTCCTTTACAACTGAAAAATGACTCACTATTCTAATGAACTTTGCCATACCTGCACAAGTAACTTATTTATTGCCTAGGGATGACCCAAAATATTAGCACATTCTCATGTAACTCTATTATATTGACATTTAAAATTTAGCAAGTTCACAATATGTTGCTTTTTTCTGACATCTATTTCTAACTTATTTTTGCTTGCTGTGAACTGAAAAACGAATGAAATTAAAATTAATAAAAAAAATATTATGCAGTAAAAAATTATATAGATTTACATTAATTTTTCTTAAAAAAGTTGCAAACTGAATATTAACTTGAATGAATCTTTATTCCAAAATAGTAAGCTTAAAAACAGAGACTTTTTTGTGCCAATATACTAGTGATTTCTTGAAACTTCAACAAGAGATAAAAGCTTAGGATCAGTTATTATATAACCAGTTGCTAACAGCATTAACATTTGTTTTTTCAGAAGTTCTCAAATTACATTTTGTGTGAAGTTTGAGGTAATTTTTGGGACTTTGTTTGCTGTTGAATTAAAAAAAATAGATAGAATTGATTTCAATTCTCTTTGCCAGAATAAATTTGCCGAGGATTGAAATCAAACAGACATATTGCTTTCTGATGTAGTTTTTCTTTAAAAATGAAAGTAATAATTAAAAATAGAAATAAATATAAAAAAAAATGCAGTGGTGCATCCAAGAATGGGCTTAACCAAGTTAACCTGCTATTCACAATTATCACAAATTGCAATTTATAAACAGATAGTTTGTGACCTTTTGCAACCAATACCACAGATCACTTTCCTTCTTTTATGCCCAAGCCTACGAACTATCTCTTTCATTCCAGTGGAGTTTTAACTTCAACAATAAATCTTGACAAAAATTTGCCATTTATTGTACCCAGTCCTTTGGAAATGAATATTTTACATTCTTTATAAAAAATATTGGATCATCAGAGAAATTCATGCTGCTATTGATGACATGGTAATTTTTACAGAAATTCAAGGCAAATAATAATCCAAGACAAACAACAGAGCAAATTGCAACTGGGAATCCCGAAGTCATCAGCATTTGACCAAATAAAGATAGGCTTAGTCAGTCATTGCAAAGTGTGGATAGCTCATGAAATGTCTGAAAGGAATTTGTTAGTGGTGTGGATTGGCCAAAAAAAAAAAAATGATCAATTCTGGGCAGGGTGGTAATGGGAGATTAAAAAATGGATGTTATATGATTGTTTAAAATGAAAATGGCACTGGCGACTGCCAGAACACTCTTCTCAAACTACTGCAAAGCCAGGATTACAATCAAAGAAGGTAATGCTCTCTATCTAGCAGAACTGCAAAGGAATACTGTATTATGAATGGGTTCAAATCTGGAGAAACCATAAATACAGCAAAATACTGTCAACAACAGGAAAATCTGAACAAGCGATTTACATAAAATATCCACCAATTGAAAATATTCTGTAAATCTGTAGAGTTTTTATAAAAAAAAATGAATATATGAGCTTATTGAATATTAGGAAAGAGTCTACAACAAAATGGTGAATACGTCATTGATTAAAATAAAGATCAATATTGACAAAATTAATTTATTGTTTCATTAAAAATAAAAGCATAAATTTCTTAATGACCGAACAGAATTTGGATAATTGTGTAAGTAATGCCTTCTTCTAAACCAATGTTGAGTGTTATCCAAGCTAAAACAAAGAAATTAATTTAAATTGCTCAATTCCTCAAAAGGTACCTATACCAAAACTAAAATTCTTTTTATTGAGACAGGGTATTTTGTATGTGCAACTCTATGAAATGACGTAATCTTCTTTAAGTAACGTTTTTTGCAGTCACATCTGATAATAGTATCTACTACATTTTAATAATTTAAGCATTCAATTCTTTTTCTCCTTTCTCAATATGTAATTTTAAAAAATAAATCTTATAGGTTTACTATAACACAACTTGCTATTTTGATTTGACCTGCTCTTTTGAAATACTACTATTCACCATCTGATCAATACCAATTCCCTAATTAAAGTTATTTGTACTACAATTTTATGTACTAGTTTGTTATTTTTCAATTCACTACAGATCTTTGTATATGAAAATCATGTCTGGCCCAGATGCAATTTTAAATTCTGTGTCCTGCCATTTCCTCTTCTTTTGATTCAAGTTTGAGAGATTCCATGCTCTGGAAGTTTCTTTTGTATTGCCTTTTGACAAATTCTGCTTCTCTGTTCTATGGATCACTTTCTGAAATGAAACAGATCTGCTGTGAAGTTTTCATCTTATAAATATCTATAAGCTACAACCTGGGATTGAATTGAGTAACTTCCATCTTGCCATTCCTGCACTCATTCAGCCAAGCTTTTGAACCTTCCGATATATTGTCAAGCTATCTGCAAGATTACTTCCAAAATTCTAGCATGAGAATTTCTCTAGATACCAATGGCCAGCATAGTTAAACATTTTCTCATGTTCTGGCTTCAAAGATTGTTCAACAAACTTAGTGAGTACTAATATTAGACTTTCGATCTCAATACTCCAATCAATCTGAAAAAGAAGTCATTAAATATATTGTTTCCTCACTAGACTTTTTTTTTTTTACATTTCGTATTATTTACTTCAAATGACACTCTAGGGTATTTCCCTCATCTTTGAGAAGAAAATAGACGAGGTCTTTCGTGTCCTACTGTTCAGGAATGTTTTCAGATCTGAAGACGGATTCCCGAACAGGACGCGAAAGACCTCGTCTATCTTCTTCTCAAAGATGTGGGAAATACCCCAGAGTCTCGTGTGCAATAACTTCGCCCAGTCACATTAGGACTACATTTATTTACTTCAAGATTACTTTAACCTTCATGAAATCTGCTAACAATACATCTCTGAACTGAAAAGCATCCAAATACTTTTAAGGTTCTATTCAGCACAATTCTCAATAACTGCTGTATTTTTTAAATGAAATTTTAAATCAATTAGTAGTTATCTTGTTTTTAAGATTTTCCATAAATTTGTGATGCCTTTTCAAAAAACAAAGATTATTCAATCTACACTAGTGTTTGTAAAAATGTAACTCCACAAAGGAATGATGGTAATCATTTGAAATGTATAGGATAAGCAAAGCATGTCAGTGATTAGAATTGCAAAGTGATCGCACAAGTCTGGGCAAAGTATCTCCCTCGGAACTGGTAGGGGTATAAATAGAGGGTTGTGTAGTAGCCACTTAAGTAGTGCATCTTGGACAGAGAGCTGTAATGTGTCTCAGGTCACTATGCCTCGTCGATAATGTAGAGCTCAATAAAGCTAAACGACAAGAGTTTGACGTGGATGAATGATTGGTCTGCGTGAAGGTGAAGCAACGTTGCTGCTCATATGGGACATAACACCATGACAGTGATGCATGTACGGAAGCAGTGGACAGTAGAGAACTGGTGCATTGAAAATCCAGCAGTGAACCACGAAATGTGATGACATCAGATGACAGTTACCTCTTCTGCATGGAAGTGACAGACCATTCAGTGTCATCGCAAGTATTAGTACAACAGTGGAGCACTGCAACAGGTGTGGCATTGTCTGCCTCCACAATTTGACATAGTCTGCTGCATAAAGGACTGGCTGCACGCATCCCCTTTGGGGAGAATTCTCTTTACCCTGAACCATCGACGCCTCAGGCTACGGTGGGTTTGTGAATATAGACAATTGCATGGTGATTGGCAACACATCATGTTTTCGGATGAGTCCTACCTTAACTTGGACTACAATGATGGCCACATATGCATTATAAGGTATCGTGGTGAGCCTTCTTCCAGCATGCATTGTAGAGCAACCTCTACAAATTGAATTGAGGGCAATCTGAACAGCAAAGGCTACATCAGGGAAGTTCTAGAGACTGAAGCAATACCCTTCCTTCAGAGCACTCCTGGAGCTACATTACAGCAAGACAATGCTCGACCAGATGCTGCAAAGAATATTCAAGCCTTCTTTGCAGCACGGCAGATGCTACTTCTTCCCTGGCCTGCAAATTTATCAGACATGTTGCTTATTGAACATGTCTGGGATGTGGTAATCTTTGGCAATTGGCCCGTCAAAGTCCCCCAGAAGTCAGTACCAATGAACTGTGTACTTGCATACAAACAGCCTGACAAGCAATTCACCAAGACACCATCCAAAGCATCTTTGATTCAATGACATGACATATAGCAGCTCTTACTGCAGCTACTGGAGGCTTCACAAGATACTGATTTTTTTTTTTCAGATTATAATTGATCCATTGTGCTGAAAATGTAATCACTTATGTACAGGCATATCACAAATATGTGATATAAATTTCATTCTAATCATATGATTCTTTCATGGTGCTGCATTTTTCACAAACACTAGTGTATTAAATCTTAAGGCACCTCACTAATCTACAAGACTACACCCTTGTTCATCAACTGGTGTCAAGATAAAGTTCTAGGAATTTCATTCAAATTGATGATAATCTACATTCAATTAGTAAGATAGTAGAGTACATTAGATATCTTTAGAAAATACTCAGTAATTATTTGATACTCAGTTAAAGACTTGGCTCATCTTCAGAATATTGGTCTTCCTATACCTTTCGGATGCCTCTATATTCATAATTTTTCTCATTTTTTTTCTTTTCTTGGCCACTAATCAATGTTCATTTCATCACTGTGTCACCACTAACTGTGACAAAATAATCTACTTCTTCACTGGAATTAAAGGCTACTATGATTGGAGTTTCTCGTCATATTTTGGTGGTCTTGATTTGCCGATATACTATGAACTGCACAAGTAACAAGCAGATTTACATAAAACATGTTATGTGATGGAAGGACAGATGAAAGTAAAATGGGGAAAGGGCAATGGATTTACATTAATTTACATTTTTTTTTAATCCAGTTATCTTAAAGACACACATTTTGAAAATCAAAATTATTTTTGTTTGAACGACTGATTCAAGCTATATGCTTTGAGTTACAGTTAAAAGTGTAACTGTACTTTAAAAACTAAAAGCTTAAAAATACACTTGAGAGCAGAAAAATCACATAGTTGCATTTTGTAACCTTTTTGTGTATGTTCCTCGCGATTCGCAAGTTTTGTTTGAATCAAAATAATGTAAATTTAAAGATCATGTCATCACCTATCCAATGATACCACTGAAGTGTGTATTGTCAGTTCAAAACCAAAACAATAACAACAATAGAATACAACATCCCGAAAACGTCCAATCCAGATAGCACTTTTGCAAGAATTGCCGCAGGAATAAGGGTTCGTTGTAGGATATCTCGCAACATTTGCATATCAATGCTCAGCCTGACAGGAAATCCGCAAATACGCCTGCATTCATTACAAGAAAATGGATACCTCACCTGAAGAAGCTGCTCAAATTGTTGCTCTAATCAAAGCAGGGCAAAAACAAAGTCAAGTGGCCCGTCAATTGCATTTCAGCCAGTATGCCGTACGATGTGTATACCAGAAATATCAGGAGACTGGTGATTACGTATGGCAATAAGGATCTGGCCGCCATCGTGCTACTTCTCAGCGGGATGATTGCTTTCTTGTAATGAGTTCATTGCAAAATCGGCACTTGAATGCAGTTGAACTGGCATAGCAACTTCAAGAAGCTCGCCATGTCACTGTTAGTCGGTGGCCAGTAAGAAGGCGGCTTTCAGAAGGAGGTCTGACTGCACATAGACCAGCAACTGGCCCCAGGCCACTGACAAGCCCATCTCCAATTTGCTCGAGAGCATGTAAACTGGACATTAGATCAATGGAGGTATGTCCTGTTTTCAGACGAATGCAGGATGTGTCTACATGGCAATGATGGACGTGGAAGAGTCTATAGAAGACCTTCAGAATAAATCGCTTTGTGCTGTATCAGCGAACAAGTACCGTATGGCTGGGGTTCATACATATTCTGGGGAGGAATTTCCTTAGAAGCGAAAACTGAGATTCTTTTCATTGCCGGCCGAGTGGCAGCTCTCAGACACAAGGACTGACTTCCCAACATTACATAGAGAAAGTAGTTGAGGAGAATGTCATGCCGTTTGCGGGGTTTATTGGTGACAACTTCCTATTTATGAATAATAATGCCAGACCTCACACTGCAGCAATTGTAAGCCAATACTTGCAAGATGTGAATATTCCGGTTATGGTTTGGCCAGCTCATAGCCCCGATCCCAATCCGATTGAGCATTTGTGGGACGAGCTAAAGCGAAGAGTTGGGGCAAGAAGAGTGACTCCTACAAGTCTTCAAGAGCTGCAACTCGCAATTCGTGAGGATGGGAAGCCATACCGCAAGATGCTATCATTACATTGATAATCTCGATGCAAAAATCGAATGAGGACCATAATTGCGGCTAGAGGAGGGAATACCCGTTATTAATAAAGATTGTTTTATAAATGTCTGTATTGAATTTTGTTTTAATTACTATTTCCCAGCCTGTCAGGAAATGAAGTTTTTCTGGTGGGCTAGCAGATTCCTCCAAAAAGCACTCTGCTGACACACAATACCCACTTACATGGATTCACTGGATAGGTGATGACATGATCTTTAAAAATAACATTTGTGAACTTGTATGATTTTTATTTCAATTATCACTATTCTAAAGACAGGTGAAACAAAATATATTGAAGTTAATGAATATCATGATGCAATGGAATGAAAAGTTGAGAGTCAATTTCGAAAATTAAACGTCCATTTAAATTGTGAACTTGTATGAATTTTATATAGTTTTATTTGATTGTAAGCAAAGAAAAAAAAAAAAAATTTTTTTTCTTGCCATCTTGTTTTGAAATTGTTCAGGGATTATTTGGACTGGCATGTGGTGGTGGTGGTGGTGGGGGAGTTATTTAATCCTTTTCTTCTTTTTTCCCCCTTTTCTGGGTTTTTTCTTTTGTTTCTTATTGGTTGTTTGGGCCCCATTAACCAATCAGGGAGGTCAGCCAGTAGTACTGGAAGGATTAATTTTGGGGTAGCTCTTTTGTGTTATTTATCTCTCTCTCTGGATTTTGGCAGCAAACGAAGTGGAAGTGGAAATTTGAGGGTAAGCAATTTTAGGACTAATGTGTGTGTTGGAGAACTCCATTTTGAGTCCTTTGTTAAGCTGGCCACCTCGTGTAGAGGCAATCTAATTGAGGTAACCATTTTTAGTTGTTTTTTTTTTTTTTTGATGTAAGTAAATCAGAGAACTACGGGCATCAGGCAGGTAGAGCCTCTTAAAGATGTGCAAATTTTTTTCATAATCGTACCTGGTTAAAGAACTTTCAAATTGAATAGTATTCTTAACAAGTCTCTTCAGAACTGAGCATTGTTGATAATGCGGTTACTCTCTATTAGTAGTTGCCATGAAAAATGAGTATTCCTTCCTTACTTTTGTTTTAAAGTGAACTACTTGAGTAAAATTTTTTTTCTGCCCTTTTTCCTAAGAGCTCCTTAATGGGAAGTAGTAAATTTTTTTGGTTAAATTTGCGTATCCGGCTCCCTTCGTAAGTCATCGCGCGGAGCGATACACCACCCTCGTATGGCCTTCAAAACAACTTTCATGCTAATGAGGTATGTAGGACCGAATCGTTTACTACAATTAGCTGTAGGTTAGGTAAGATTAGGTCTGCTCAGCTGCAGGATGCATGTATTGGCAAATTTCCTAACAATTTTCAACCTTTCAAACCTGTCCGCCATCTTGAATATAGTCCTAACAGACAGGGGTGCCGGATTCGCAAGTTTAACCATTTTTTTTTGTAAATTAATAAAAAAAATTTTGTTGTTCTGCCGTCCAAAACTCTCTCTCTAATTCAAAATTTAAACTATTGTTAAAGTATTTTTATTTTGTTAAATAAAGCCTTGTTTTTTTTATTGTTATTTATCCCTGTGTAGTGGCTCTATTTAAATTATTTCTTTGTGAGATGCACTTTATCCTGTCCCGAGTTTTTATTGTCCTTCACAGTAATTCAAAATAGAACTAATTGAATTTCCGCGAGTAGGTCACACATTATTTTGATTCAAACAAAAATTGCTAATCGTGCGGAAAAAAAAAAAAATTAACATTGCACATTTTTCTGCTCTCAAGTGTATCTTTACTTAAATGTTCAATATGCTACAACATTGGAGGATTTAATTATTACTTCGATTTTTTTATTGGATAAGTAAAAAAAAATAGTAACTAAAAAAAAATTGCAGAAAATTTTAATGTATTAAATATACAGAAAACAGCAGTCATATTCCATATGCCTAAGAAAAACATATGTATTAAAACTTAAGCTTATTGTGGACTAAGATTAGACATCAAATTTAAGTATTTATTTCTTAAAATTGTAACAATGATAACATCAGTGCATTAACATGAAGAAAATGAAAAAGTGCAGCAAATAAATCGGATAGTACTCTACCAGCATTTAATTTTGTATTTATCATTATATCTAATAATTTTCTATTTCAAAAAGCAACTATTTATTATGTAGAATTTATATTACTGATGTTAGGAAAATCGAAGTAGGGGATGACGGTGGTTCAATGAAACGGAACCGGAAATTAACTCCTCAAGATAACCATTGGACGAAGCATTGACCAATTAATAGCAAGAATTCGTATATTTGGCGGGTGTCGGGTTCTTCGGTAACACGAGGACCAAAGGCAAGTTTAATTTTTACTGAAATTGGTGAGCTGGAATCTACATTTGAATGAAATTTGAAATAAATAAACAATTGCCCATGTTCATTGAAATATATCAATTTCGATATACGAAGCCAGTTTATAAAGAAATTGAACACAAGATGCTTCGAATTGATGACAAAGAGAAAAATGTTTTTCTATTAATAAAATAAGAATGAAGTTAATTGATTAAATTAGTTAAATCCTTCGTTTAATTTTACACATATCGTTATTTGATTTTTCAGTTATATTCTGTTGAATAGTATTAAAAATGTTTTTGAAAGTTGTATGCCAACTGCACCTTTAAATAAACCACTGGACGTTTTACGAGATGAATAATGTAAACATCTATAAATCCTGCTGGAACGCCAGCGCATTAGAAAAAAAAAACAAAACCCCGCCATGTCACCTAAGGAAAAAAAAATATGGCTTAGAAATTATCTTTGGTCAGCTGAGGTCTCGCATGGGTTGATGGAGTTGCGACTACGTATCTTGATTAGGGGATGTTTACTTGTGGATGGTGTTGAGTTTACTGTGTTGTTTTTGGAAATGTATAGGGGAATTCTGCCTACATTTACAGATGTTATAATTTCGTAATATTTTGAGGGTAAAATTATGTTATAGGTATGGACTTAAAATGCAACTTTAGTACATATTGAAAATAATCAAAACTGAGGGAAAAATGTTAAGAAAAAAAAAAAGATGAAATGCCCAAATAAATAAAGCTTATGCTAACTGAAGGAATGGAAAAGGTTGTAACCAGTACTCATACCTTTGGTAATAAAGAACTTTCTATACCCTTTATACAGATGCCATTACAATACTTAGGATACAATGGAAAATTAAAGTCTGTTTTGAGGTGATTGTGTATAACGCAGAGCTTTAGAACAGAGATGAGCAAAAATGTATATAAGATTTTATTTATGGTGGGGTTCAAAATCTGCCCTTCAACCAAAAGAAAAGGCTAGAATCCTTTCAAAAAATGGAGCTTTAATGCCAACAATTAATCTATTTTGGAAGTTGGGGTGGAAGGCAGGCCCTTCTAAAAATTTGACTGAGACTATGAAGGCTTCCCAATGCAATCTTGTGCACATTGTGTTACAACAAAATAATGGAGAAGTATAAAGCGTAGGACAAGAATCAGGACAATGTTACACTCTGAGAACATCAATTAGGACAATTTGTAGTTAGGGGTTTTCTTGGTTTTGTTGCAAGGTCAGTGGGAAGCCATGAGATATGAAAGCAGATATCCTCGTTCATCCTTATAGTTGCACCATTGTGTTTTCAAATTAAATAACTGTTTATACGTTATCTTTTTTTTCTTTATTTTCGTTGATTCTATTTGAATGATTATTCTTAGATTTTAGCCCACAAGAAAATCAGAATTGTCACTCCAACCTATTAATGGTTGTAAGATTAATACCAATGCTACATACCTTCAATAGTAATCTGGCATCGTACAAACTTTAACTTATGATAAATGTCTGGTCCTCAAACTGTTTTATATGAATTGTTTTCACAATATTAATGGTAACAACTAAGGAATAATGGAAATAAATTAAGATATCTGATAATTTTACTTTAAGAATCAAGTTAATATATTGGTCTTAAGTTTTGGTTATGTCAATTTTATAATCTTTTATTCAATTAATGAAATGAATTCCTTTTGTTGTTTAGATATCTTTAGATATAATTAAGGTGACCAACCGTCCTCCTTTAAGGATGACAGTCCTCCTTTTTGAAGCTCTGTCCTCCCTTGAGAAGTGTCCTCCTAAATGTCCTACTTTTTGATGTTTGAAGAGTAATATGTCCTCCTTTTTGATATGTGAAGTTTAAAACCTTTTTTTTTTGTTGAACAGATAGGTTTATACCCCTGATAACATTTTTTTTTCTTCAAATTATTTGCGTCGTTCTTTTCATTTTAGAAAAAATGGCCACCTTAATATAATGGTATTCTGAAAGTACATAAGAAAAATTTAATTTCACATAATTGGAGTTTAATATTTGAAAATATGATCTAAATGTTCTTATATTTCTTTTTCTTTCAGGATATTAAAAATTAAAATAGAAGAAGTTTTTTATAATAAGAATGGCTTCAGCAAAAGAAAGGTATTTTTTTTTTTTTTTTAGATTTTTTTTTAATGTAATTTAATGCAATTGAAAACTGATATTTATTTTTATTTTATATTATTTTCTTTTGTTTTATTAGCAGTAACACTGCAGAAAGTTGTAGACGAAATTTAAATTGTGTTTTGATTACTGTATTATCCAAAGGAGAAAAAGGTAATTAAATATTACTTAATTTTGTGTCAAGATGAGTTGAGAAAAACAAATGAATGTTCTTTCATCTTTTTTTTTTAAACTTTATAGTTCAACTTAAACTTGTCCATTTAACAGCAAAAGATTGATAAGAAAAATCTGTTATAATAATTTGAACAGATCAGCAGCAATATTCGTGCAATTTAACAAAAAACGAATTTTAAACATCTTAATAATGTAATGAAAATAAATTAATTGATAATAAGTTATTTTAATCTAAAATAAGTTCATCATTGAGTCTCGATCTCTTCTGAATCCTTTTACCAAATTAATTTATGGGAAAATTGGAATTTTCTATGCTTGTTATCCCAGACGTAGCATAAGATTTAAATCTTTTAAGCGTAATAATAGCTAATTAATAAAGAGGCAAGGAGAATAGCAATGTAATCACAAATGAATTCAGATTTCTTGGACATCCTTAATGAAAGGTAATGCTTTAACATAGGTCTTGCCTGGTATCCTTAAAAGATCTGAAATTTCAAGTGCTTCCCTCAAAGATCACCAGAATTTCTTTCAAGGATAAAAGCACTTGAAATTCCTATTTTAATTTTTGGTAAAAAGTAACAAGGGAATAAGTTTGTTAGGAAGCATTTAATGAAGAATCATAGAGATTATAAAATGAGATTAATTTTATGTGCATTTTGTAATTTTTTTTAATTTTCTTATTTCTTTAGTTTCAGATACATATGTTTCTGAAACATTGATGAAATGTATAGTGCAATGCATGGAAGAATTCCCTCAAATATTTGTTTATCCTCGGGTTTCATCTGAAGAAAATAAAGCTGGGAATTATACCAATAAGGAAAATGAATGCAATGGTAAAAATATTTGTTTGTTTGTTTGAAGAGGTGATTTACAAGATTTTTTTTTTCAGATATATCTGATATATTTTTAAAGATCATCTTACAAATTAATTTCAACTAATGATTGGTATGCCTTTGATATACAATTGAAAATACATATAGTAAGTAGCTATAGTATCTGGTGTTGTCCTAGAAAAATCAATGCTTTATTCACTATATCTCCACTTCATCCCTTGAACCTCTATCCAATTATCAAAAAAAAAAAAAAAATGCATTTGGAATATTTCTGATTATCCAATTTAGAGTTTTAAACATTCAGTTGAAAGTGTTTCTGTATGGCAAAATGTTTCCTGCCATCCCTCTGATGTTTTAAGAATCCAAAAAATTTTAATAAAACTTTTGTAAATGATGCACAAAAAATATTTTCCTTCTACCTCTTAGTGCCTTTTCCTGTCTTGTCTTCTTATGGGCCTTATTAGTGTTCCATTTTGTTTAGCAGCATACACAGTTTCACAAACTTGAAAATTATTCTGTTTGGTTTTGAAAAGTAGATGGGTGAACTTTTCCCCACCACTTCTCGGTCAACCCCATCTTGATTTTCTCCTGTACCAAACTAAGTGTGCCTTATTCTAAATGTGTTTGATGAAAGCAACATCATTGGCTGTATGGTGGGCTTCCTATATTGGTCATATCATACAGAGAAGTAACACTTATAAATGAATAAAAAAATAAAAAATAAATTAAAAAAGTCAAAACCGTGTTTCTGTTATTATGCTTTATGTTGTCTATATGGTCCTAGGAATCACTGTGCAAAATTTAGCCCTGATAGATTAAAGAGCTGTGGGAATGTACAGGGAGGGACAGTTCACAGTGGAAGCAAATACCTTGTAGCTGCAGCTAAAACTGATTTGCAGCTGTGTCAGGTAGCAGTGCTGTTCCTCCATATATAATTGAAGACAGACGGTCATCTATGGAGATTACAGCCATAGGCCTTCCTTCTCTTCATATTCTAGAAGCTGATTGTGTATTTTGAAATTGATTCCATAGTCTGTTGATCACGGAAGGAAACACATTTTGAAGCTTATCTGTTACATGATGTCTCAAAGCTCTTAATATAAATTATTAAAGTGATTTTACAAAATCATTTAGTATGAAAATGATTTTTTTTTAATGTTTTATTATTTAACATATTTTTTGTTACCATTTGTTAGATGAAGAGATATCAGAAAGTAAGCCTCCTATTTTGTTTTCCATATTTGCTTTTAGAAAAATAAATGAAAATTACAGAGAAAGAAGCCACAGTATTCTTGAAGGCAGTTACTTTTCAATGTAGCTATTGTTCTTCCATACAATCTTTTTTCCATGTTTGAATAAGGGCATGTATGCAGACACAGTAAAAGTTGCACATTTTCTTTTTTAACCACTTTGTCACGGTAAATTTCAGTTCCTCATCATCTGGAAAATGATGTCTCAAAGGATTTCTTTTAAGGAATCAAAGAGATGGAAGTCTGATAATGTAAGATTGGGACTGTATGCTGAGTATGTCACAATCATCCTTCCAAATTTTCAAGATTTTTTTTCAATGGTGAATATATTGATGTGAGGTCTGGCATTATTGTGCAGAAGAAGTACATCAGTATGGTTAAATTCGTAGAATTCAATGCATGAATTCTACGAATATAATTATTGACTTTCAATAAAATGTGAATGTAGCAATGAGAATTTTTTTGTGATATCCCACTTCAAGAAAGCCATTAGAATCTTGTCCATTTTGCCCCAAAAAACAAACCATGAACTTACCTGCTGATTTTTCAGTCTTTAACTTTTTCTTCTGTGGTGGTGTTCTGTGATGCTATTCCATTGATTGTTGCTTGGATTCCTGTTGTAAATAGTGGACCCATGCCTCCTCAATATGTTGATGACAAAAGACTTGAGGAATCCAATCAATATTATGTTTTCCAAATATTTGATGAATCATAGCAGCTAAAAAATAGGAAACATTACTTTCTGATTGCCCTTCATATCTTCATATGGATTTTGAACCTGCATGTAAATGTTAATGTAATCTGAATAAAAATTAATATTTTGATTTATAATTTTTATAAATTAATTACAAGAAATATTAGTAATGTTATTTACTAATGATTCAGAAAATGTAACTAAAATTCAGATTCTGTGAAAAAGTTTGAGAGCATAAATAAAGCAACATTTTCGATGCTTGTGTAGAAGGACCCAATTGTGGACCAACATTGATAATAGAATGTCTTCAACACTCCTGTGGATGAGATTATATTCAATATTTAGCAATATATTAAATAGTAGTAATTCTTTCATTCTTTGTTGTCCTTGATATATAGTTTGTTTAGCCTATACTAAATTTTAAGTGGAATCTGTATTCCCAGAAAAAGCACAAAAAGAATATTAAATCCTTTGCTATCTTTTTGCATAATCTCTGCTATCAATCACATATTTCAATAATGAAAAAAATATTACACTTACACACAGGGTTGGGAAGTAAATTATTATTATTAATACTGTAAATAGTAGCAGTTACATTTAGTGGTAACGATCGGTAAAGCCATTACTTTTTTAATTGAGTAAATGTAACTTGGTTACTTTTATTGGTAACGGAGTAAAGAAATCGCTTTACTTAAATTGCATTACTTTTTCGGTCATTTTTTTTTTAATACTTTCATGCAAACTACTGAGAAAATTGGCAAAGTCTGAATAAGAGCTTACCTCCTTCTCATCTATGAAGGAGCTTGAGATGCTTTCTCCAGATAGTCATGTTTTCAAGAGAATATAGAGAATGCAAATTGGACACTGTATTAAGTCATTTGGCATCTAATGCTCCGCTGTGTTAAGGGACAAAATTTAGATTTTGCTAGATTTTTTTTTTTTTTTTTTTAATAATTAAGTACTGAAGTTGAATTGCTTCTTTCAGTAATTATTAAAAAAAATATAACTAAATAAAAGTTCTGCAAGTCTTAAAAGCTTTTATTAAATAATCTTAATAGTCTTAAAATTATTAATTAATAGTCTTAATATCTTTTTATTTTCTGAAATTCAGTAGCACTACAATTTCATCTTGCCACCAACTTAATTTTAGAAAGACATTGTTTCAGACAAAAGCTTAATGGTTTTAAAAGATCAAGTTTCATTAAGATCTGTTTGCTTGTTAGAATTACATTTAATCCTTCATTCAGTATGCAGACAGACAGACAAGAGAGGGTATCTGTAATTGCCAATTGTCTAGTTTTGGGAGGATCTCAATAATATTAATAAATAGAAAAGTAATAAGAAAAAAAATTAAATTTCATTATCAGTATATAAATGATGAATTTACTGTCTGTATCTGATTTAAAACATACAAATGTAAAATAAATGTTAAAATGCTGTTTTTACCTTGAATGATAGAGATAGAGCTCTACTTTTGTGATCATTTAGTGGGATTCAGAATACTTACCTATTTCCAGGAGGAAGAGCTATGAGGCTCCTCAGACTCAGTTGATTGTGTTTCCTCAAAGAGTATAGCAGATATAGGATGAGAATGTGTTAAGCTGCTTTCTGCTCTTGTACTGTTTCTCGAATCACAATGTCTCATAAACGTTTATAATAGCGACTTCTGAAATAGCCATAAGAGGTTTCACTTCATGATTGTCATGTACATCAATGTAAGTGATGAGAGTATCAATGCATTCATGAGCATCAGACATCTTGGGTTTCACCGTTATCATATATGTTCAATTCTGCTAATTTTTTGTCCTTTGTTTCTGAAAACCATCAATTTGAAGTCAGTGAATCTAAGGCTGAGTACACTACATCATCACGAATCTGGCATCATTGGGACCGGTAGGGTGCTGGATTAGTAATTTGCCAGATCACAAAAGGTTAGGTTAGAATTCACCTTCAACCCAATAGTTAACCACCTCATCCTACTTTTAAAATATCCCGTAAATCAGTATAAGTTAATTAAAAAAGAAAATAGAAACATTAAATTAAAATCAAGTGAAATTTTAATGAACCACAGGTAAAATCAATGGTCCAGGAAATTCTGTTGACTTATACAAGAAAGTTCATCACTGCCACTTCCAAAGTGAAGAGCTGAAATTTGCAACTAAGCACATTTACATGTCGTCATGTTAACAGTCATGCCAATAATGAAACAATGTTTATGCAGCAAGTAGCACCACCAAAAAGTAGTGGCAGGTTGGTGCGGTGACCGGGGAAATTTGAAATTACATTACTGTCAACTGGGGTAACTTTGTCCCATTTTTCATGTTTATTTCACAAGAAAAGCAAATAAATAGTTGTAAACCAATTAAAATTTGATATGGTAAGTGGTTTATATTATTTTAAACGAATTTAACTGTAATATAAACCATTGTTAAAGTATACATACAAACTTTAAACAATTTTTTAATTGTTTTAAACTTTTGGGCTAATGTTACCTTGAATTGGGGCAACTTTGGCCCAGCTCTTGAAAACCATGATTTTCCCGCACATTTCTTCCCTCTCATACTTTATACAATCTTGCTTTTTTGGCCAACGCCAAAATTTGAGATTTCTTTCCATAGATTCCACAGTCAGTCCGATATCTGTTAAACTTGAAATCTTTCCAGGATATTTAACATCATTGTACTTCACAATAACAAAATCATCTACAGCATAGTCTTTGAGATTTAAACGTTCTTGCTTGTTTGGACTGTTTTGTTTATTACTTTAATCTCCAGATTCTTCCAGTTTTTCTTCAAACTCAGAGAATGCTTCACTTAAAGTTGGAAACACATCCTTAGGAATAGTAGGGAATTTCAATCCGGAAGCAGACTCTTTCCATTTCATAAGGATTTCATGCCACAGTTTCTTTGTTGGGCCAAAAAAGGCCACATCGATGGATTGAGAAAGGTGTGTGGAGTTTGGTGGTAGACAACAAATCTCACTTAATATGTTTCACAAAGCTGATGTGTGAAATGTGTTTACTGATGTGTGATGACAGATTGTCTTCGATAAGAACTATCATGTTGGGCTAAAGTTACCCCAAGATCTGGGACATACTTAATTTCTGAATATTATTGATTTTAGATTTGAAAATATAGAAAGATTGAAAACATAACTATTTTAACCCATGTGTTAGAGCTTCATATAAAATCAAAATGGTTTAATCAGTTTTGTTTCAAATTAAACATCTTAAAATAATACTAAAGAATTATATATTTTTATTTATCTATTTTTTTATATTAGTATACATTTTTTTACTAAAGTAATATCAATTAAAAATATCAATCTCGTTATTAACAAGACTTAATAAAATTTATATTTTTGTTTACAGCTTTTACAACTTGGCTGATTGGCCGCCTGGTGCAGATATTAAGCCAAGCTCGTTATTCAAATGCTCAGATGCCTTGTATAGATGTTATTGTTTCATTGTTGAAGTTTCTGAGCCTAAGAAATCCAGCTGTTTGTAAAGGATTATTATCAGAACTAAACTATTGTTTGTCAGGTTAGTTCATTCTTATTTACCTTCTAAATGAATAATTTATGCATTTTATTTTTCCTTCTTCTTCTTTGTTTTTTCTTACCTTAAATATGTTGGCGTATTGCTACTGATGAACATTGACTAAGGGTTAACCCACACATTAAAATAAATAAGTGAATGAATGAATCCTTTTCTGAGTCGACTCTTTATTTCTGAGTTCGTTGTTCACTTCCAACAACTAGCTGAACAAATACTGGCTTATTATTGCATGGACATACAGAGCCTGACCACTTGTTTTCATCTCTTCCACTGCTCATTAGCCAGACATGCATTCCTAGAAACAAGATCTAGCATTTGTATGATTACATTCATTGTGAATTAATATGAAATGACTCATTCCTGTTTAGATATCAAGTTCATAAAAAAAAGCTGAGTTTCCACATCCTTTTTGTTGAAATATTGTGCATTCCTAAAGATTGCTTCCTTTATATCTGCATCATTTTGTTTTGTAACTTCCTTTTAAGTCTGAAAAATAATCCCCAAACTTATACTGTAGCCTTCATTATTGCCATTCAAGCAACATTGCTGTTATCCCAGTGAATCATCCAAACTTCTAATGATGAGATTATTCTTTGATATATTTTATTTATTAATTTATTTACATTTTTTTTTTTTTTGAAAAATCGTCGATAAAGAAATCCTGAAAATATTAGAATAATACGATAAGAGGAGTAAGATCCTTGGGTCTTTAAACAAGATTTTGTGATTGTTGCATTTAAATTGCATTACAATAATTGTTTCAGAAGTTAATACATGGAGTTACATTTATTTGCAAGATTTTTTTTTTTATTTGTAGCAAGTTTGTATACAATAATGCATATATGACAATTTACATATTAAACTATTAAACTTACAAGATTTGTTACGATAAAACAATAATAGCTGGCAGTAGATATAAAATGTATCTCCTAACCCAACTGGTCAGTGTGGGTGATTAGACCAACACCCTCCGAGGGGGGGGGGGGAGGCTTTAGCCAAAAAGGGCTGAAGAAGAAGAACATTTCAAATTCTATTAAAATTCATTTTCATTATATTTTAGTTCATGTGTAATTATTTTGTGGGTAATTAAACTTGATGGCAGGCACTTACTTAGCTAATTTCTTGTATTATCTATTGATTGCAGATTTAATCAGTATTAGTAATAGCTTGTTTTCTGAGGAGAATACTGTTGACAAATTTGAACTAAAACACTTTTTAATTTCTGCAACCAACATTGAAACTATAAAGGTAAAGTAAATCTAATTAACATTTCTTTATTAATATTCAATTGTGTTAACAAGGTGGTAGATCTCTTTAATTTTTTAGCGGCCCCTAGGTTACACTTGCCGTAAAACAAACGGTTAGAGATATTAGAATGAAACCTTCATCAATGTGTTCAGCATCAAAAAGTAGGTGACCACATCCACAAAAATCAGACCTCTAGGACCACTCTCTGAACTGAAGTTGGGGGTTCAAAAGTGGTCGCTTCCGATAAAGAGAAAAACGGCGATAGACATCCCCCCAATATCGACCCTTCTGAACACATTTTGTTTATAAAATTGTGCATATTATGGGGCCGCTTTGCTTTTGACACTGTCTAAAAGCATTAATTTATCTTGTTTTTTCTTTTGTGCATATATCCATTCATCTTAAAATTACTATGTTGAATTAGGGTGATCTATCACATCAGAAAGCTTAAGATCATTTTTGTTTTTATTTCAGTATTCATGCATTTCTCATAGAAACAAAGCCAAATACTCACATTAATTGTTAATCTTTGTTGAATTTTTGGAGTAAAATAGATAAATAACAGTATTTACAAATTGTTAAAAATATGATGTAATTTGATATATCTACATCATCATCGGAAATAAGCCGAAATCACGAATGCAAAGTTGGTGGTCTTTCATTAAGTGTAAAGGTTGATGATGATGCACTTTTAATGAAAATAATATACTTAAAAAGTTTGACTTCCTGGAAGAATAATACTAAAGCTCATTTACTGAAATATTGTTCACTTTTTCATATTTATAGTTAGTTACATTAAGTTGTTACATTAAGAACTTTAATTGATTAACAAAATGATAATAAAATGTAACTATTTTATTTATTTATTTATTTATAGGAATCATCTGATTTAGATTTAAGGGATATTCCTATTTTTATAACAGATCCATTACAATGTGAAAAATTACAAATGTTTATAACGTAAGTTGTTTATTATTTTTCTAATATTTTATCCCTGTCTTATTAATTTTTTTCGATTTTAAAATTTAAATATTTTCATTCTTCTAGGTTAGTTTTGAAAAAGCTGATTTTAACTGTATCACGATACAGTTCTTATGAAATGTTTACACTTCTATGGCAGAGCCTTTGCTGTCATTTAGAATTAGGAGATATTCCACTAAAGCAGGTGACTTTTATTTTTTGTTATTTAACAATCTAACAATTATACAGATTTATGTTATCAATAAAACAAAAATTTGCTAATATTCATTAATCATTTGGAAAGTGATTTTTCAAGGTCCTAACCCATGACTGCTTGTTTGAAGCCCAAACTTTCTAACTATCAATTAGAAGCATATTGCATTAGGGTAACCAGACTTCCCATATTTTATGGGATTGTCCCTTTTTTTTTTTTTTTTGAGGTTGTGTCCTGTTGACCTGATAAATTTAATATGGGATGCATAACTGTCCCATATTTTAATGCAGTTTCAAGATAACTATTTATCTGAATTTCTTAGTTTTATTTTGAGCTGTTGAGAACATTAGAAACTGTAAAGAGATAAACATATTTCCACTTTAACCAATTGCATCGAGCGATTCTGCATTTCAATTCCAATCATTCGTTGAGCATTTCTGCTCTATAAAGTTATGAACACGTTTCTAACAATGGATATTCTGCTCTCTTTTACACTTTTTAGATTGATTAGTTACAATGCACAAGAACATGTTATTCATGTACCTGCTATAAGTTTCATATTAAGTGTCATATTGAGTGTCCATTACAATTCAACATAAAGAAACAATTTCTTTATTCCATTATGTATTATTTATTTATTATTTATTTGTATAATTGCAAATAATCATATTTAAAATCAAATGTATGAAATTACATGAGAAATGAAATTGTATTATTACGAGTACTTTAATGTTGTAATCAGTATGTGAATGGCCATTAGAATTGATCGTGGAAATTGTTACCTATTTTGAAGTAAACATTTGAAAATAATGAAAAAAAAAAAAAATGGGCTAATGAAAAAAAGCAGATTTGCATAATTAGTTTAGATAAAAAAGTATATTCAACAAATAAAGTGTTTGTTGATTTTGTCCACCACATTAAAGTACCTTGTATTTTTATTTTCGAAAACTGGTCACCCTTGATTGCACTGCTTCTAATTCAGGTGATCTGAATTTATCTATTGATCGTTTTTGGAGTTTACAAATCAGTAGGCTTGATCCTCCATGGTATTTTAATTGAAAATAGTCCTAATCTGCTGATGACCAGTGGCAGATGAAAACTTGACTATTAGTAATCACAGAGTATCAGTATGTTTTACTTTGCATTTCTGATGATAAATTACAGATGATGATAATGATTATTATTATTAGTAGTAGTAATTTAAACATTTGGTGTGACTCAGTGTTTAGAAACATGTTAGTTCCACAGCAATACGAGTTTGAAATGTTTCCTAAATTTCCATTTTTAATTAAAACTTTTATTCCTTTATTTTTTGCTAAATTCTTTAAATTATTATTCGATTTATTGTCATTACTTTTATTTGTAATTATATTTATAACATTCCAATAATATTACATTTATCATTATTTAGGTTTTTCTTCAATTTTTCAATTGTAAACTTATATTTTATTCTTTGTTTTTTATTCTTTATTTTTTTTCTATGTAAAATTACATTCTTTTAAAATACAAATGTGGCCACCCTTTTCAGTTATTGCTTTTCTTTTATAAACAGGAATTTTTAATAGTATCATTTAAAATTAAGTATTTTGCTCTGCCGTGCCGTGCTTGAAATGACCTTGAGAGCGCCGGTCAACAGCGAGAGATAGTGACGGCTTGCAAAAAGTGATGACGTCACATTGTAACTTTAGCATTTTTTTTAACCCCCTTTCAGTGCAAATAAGCAGCTAAAATTTGGTATACGTCAACTACTTAAGGTCCTAAATAAATGATAAAAATTTTAAGGGATGTTTCGGACTGACAAACCTAACCATTCCCTTGTGAAATGCCCCACATAATACAAATTCCTCTTACAAGCACTGGCAGCATACTGATCAATAAAACTTGCCTAACCACACAACATGGCACCTTGTAATCTGCATGTCTGCTATTAGCACCATCTACATGTGTCCCTGTAGTCGACAGTGAATGTGTTAAAGTTCATCATCAGATAATATGGTAGATAAATGTTAAAAAATAACAAAGGCCATTCATTGTCTTGTCATTTTCTCTCTCTAAATTGTTTACTGAATTATGCATTGGAAAATTAGATTATTAGTATTTTTTTTAACCCAGAAGCATCAGTAGTTTCAGATCTTTGAAGCATCCCAGGACAGACCTATTTTGAGGTATCATCTCTCATCAGTTAAGGTAGTTCGAAGATCTGAAACACTCTCTCTGGTTTATTTATGGCTAAGTTGATGATTTCCCTAATTCTTCTTCACTTGATTTCTATCAAAATAATTCTTTAGGTCACTTTCATCTTAATTCTTTTACTGAATTATGATACGACAAATTAGAAGTAATCTGAAAATTTTGCAGATGCAGGTATAAGCAGTGGGTTCAGCCAAATGTTAACATGCTTGGCTGCAGACTGGAGGAGCCAGGTTCCATCCCTGGCACAGGTTCCTCACTGAATTCTCTGCCAGACAAGCCCTAGGGTCCACCCAGCCCTCTGAAGAAGGGGTGCTTGGTTTCTATTCCAGAGGTTAAAGGAAGATGGGTGCTGACCACCCTACCTAATCTTAGTCCTGTTAGTTAGAAAATGCCTGGAGCCTTACATTCCTTGACCCCAGAGGCCACTTAGCCCTGTAGTGGGATACTTTAACTAACTGTGACAAATATAAGCACATCTGACTTAAAGTGGGTGACATACAGTTGCATATAGATAATTGTGCTCTCATTTTTCAATTACTCTTTCTAAGAATTGGCCATACATTCTTTGAATTTTCTCAGGCCATTGGAAGATTTGAACTTTTATATAACCTCAGTCACAGTTTCTACTTGCATAATAAGCAAAGTTACAGATAATAACTGTAGACATACACATTTTGAAATAGGATAGGATAGATTTCATTTTGAAATGAAATTCCTTCTTCATTTACTTAATTCCTGAAGGAAGGTGGAAATTCTGAATCATTCTTGTTTTCCCAAATTTATTAGGATGTCTAATCATTTGTTAGCTTCTTACTGATAAATAACAATGTATTAAAAAATAAAGTTGAAATTAACTCCTATTAATTTTTTAGAGCAGGTTCTGTTTTATAGAACATTTTAAAAGAATATTAAGTTTTAAGGATGTGTTGGCAACTATATATATTGTCATTTCTAGACATTGTTCTACCTGAAAGAAATTGGGTATTATAATTTAGGCTAATTGGATGGTCAAATTAGTAAGCATTCAAGGTGCTGTCCTGATGAATCTATCATTTTCTTTTATTTCCAATTTTTTTTATTTTATAATTTGGCTAATGAAATGACCTTTGTTCTCATTTAGATAATACCATTCGTTTTCATTGCTTCAAATGGGATTTAAGTTACAGATAACAGTTGTAAATCATTTTAATGTTTGATCAGTTTTCTTTCTTTCTTTCTTTCATATTGATGTTATTTTCTTTTAGGTGTCCTTAGATACTATTAATGAACTGATCTTCAATGTTGGACTTCCAACAAACGTTAACATCCAAGAGTATTTTGCTAGTTGTTTAGAGGCTTTGGTTGAATTCATTTGTGCCAGAATTTCATTTGAAACAAGGTATGTTAAAATAAACAAAATTGAACTAAAAAAAAAAATAAGAAATTTGCTGCAATATTTTGCAGAATGCATACTTGGTTAGACAGAGACAACAAGAAAATTAGTCGTAGCAAAATTAAAATCTTAAAAAGATTTATTTAAGTGGACATTAAAATAATTCTCAAAACTTATGTACAATTCTTCAAAGTAAAAGGCTAATATAGCTAAGTTCAGTTCTGAGCTTCCTTGTAAACTTAATAAATATCCTCTTGATATTTCTTAGATAGAATACTAACACTCACAATTAGTGTGATTTAGAAATGAAATTAAATCCTTTCTCAGTTTCTAATAATATTAATAATAATAATTGCATGCTTCATAATATCTAATTGCACTGCTTAATAATAATTGATGAACCTCTCTTTCAATTAAATATCTCATTACATTTAGTTCCCATCTCATAAACGCAAGAGTTCAGTTCTTTAATAATGCTGCACGAAATAATCTTCCATTGGCTTTTATTTCTATCACCTGTGTGATTCTAAAACACATAAATCGATCTGGCTTTTATTTGTTCACCTGTGTGATAAATATAAACTAAATATTGGCTAATCAATTCACCTGTGTGAATGTTTATGCTTACGAATAATAATGGCACTCGTACTTTCACCTGTGTGACTAATAAATATCTTTATACGCACTAAAGATTTCTTCATTCAAATATTTTCAATGGCTTCACTAATATTACACCTGTGTGAAATTATAATACTAACTCCGTTCTCATTCACAAAGTTCATTCCCAATGAATCAACCATAGAAACTGTATCTTCGTAATCAATCTTGACTGCGTTTACGAACGCGGTGTTCCCTCCAAAATGGGATAAAATTTAATTACTCACAGTTTGTTGTATTCATTCGGCTTTTCACCTTGGTGTCGAAATTGAAGTTGAAGTAATTCGTCTGGAATCCTACTGCCAGTCTTTGTTAATCCATATCAACGCTGTCTCAGGAACCACCTTCACGAAACACTTTTGAATATGGCGCACTCTTTCTAATCACTTGACTTCTCCTACCCACGATGCATCGGAACGGGGCATCTGCTGGAGTACGGCGCTATTGAATCGGTTGGCATCGAAGGCTTTGCACTTAGTGTGAATTTAAATTTATGGAATTGCTTCTTTCAATAAATAAAAGTTCCTTTTCCTAACATCCGAATTATTCAGAGTTCTTCTTGTAGGATACTATCTTGAAGTCGTCAAAGTTATGAAAACCTGAGAAACGACACAAAATCTTTATTAGTAGGGTGTTGGCCCATCCTTAGCTTGAATTACAGCTTGTATCTGACGTGGGATGAACAAATACAGATCATGCACAATGTTCAAGGGAATACGCAGCCATTCCTTGTGCAGAGCAATCTTTAGTTAAGAAAGTGTAGAGGGAGGTGGAAACCTAGCACGCACTTTGACCTCCAAAATACCCTCAAAGGTTCTATTATGTTAAAATCAGGAGACTGAGGATATGTTCCACTTCATATTCGTGCTCATCAAACCATGCTTGGACACACCGAGCAGTGTGAATAAGGGCATTGTCATCTTGGAACAGGTCATTCGTCAGGGAACACAGTCTGCAGCATAGGATGGAGATGATCGCCCAAAATGCTAAGATAATGCTGTGCTGTGACCATCCCATGCAGGAATACAAGTGGTCCCAGACTATGCCAAGATATTGCACCCTACGCCATCACAGCGCCCCCTCAATACTTAACAGTAGTAAGGAGACAGTCAATATAAAAGGCTTCTGTTGACATTCTCCACACAAAACATGTCGAGTGCTCTGAAATAATGTAGAGGAAGATTCGTCAGACCAATGAGGTATCCCTACTGCTATTGTGTCCAGTGTCTGTGCTTGTGGCACCATTGCCATCGCTTCAACACATTTCGCAGCGTCACTAATGGTTTTTGAATAGCCTCTCTGCCATGCTTGTTCCCAGCATGCAATTCCTGTTGGATAGTTTTGGTTGATACAGCATCCTGGAGATGGGTGTTCATCTTGGAGGTTATCTGGGACACTTGTGCTGTCGAGTCATTATCTGCTCCTAACACCCATCTATCTCTGTCAGTGAGCTTTGACTTTCGCCCACTGTTCTGTTTCACAGATGATGCCTTACCATGTTTTGTGTAGACTGTCATAACAGTTGACACAGTGCTTCTTGACAAACCCACAATGTTGGCTGTTTTCGTCACTGAAGCTTTAGCAAGGTGCGCTCCAATGATCATGCCTCTTTCGAAGTCTGAGAGCTTGGATCTAACGATGTTTCACAGCTAGCACAAGTTTCACATGCAACCTGTACAACTGCTGCTGATCGTCTGATACCTCTGCCTCATTGCCACTAAATGACTCTGCTACACAAATGAAGTATGACCCATTTTCATGTGTGTGTTCATATTATTGTGTCCACCCTCTGTAAATACAGGATACCTGAAATGTGCTGCCAAACTTAAAGGTTGTATTCAATCATGCAAAACAACGAATAAATGTCATATAAACATGGGTCTGGCAATGCGTTATTTCCAAGATATAAAGGATGAAATGATACAGAGGTGTTGGCCTTTACATCATATCGTAGAGTCATTGGATTGGAAGAGGGGGACCAACAGCATAGCCTGCTCGTTCCCCTGGTTTAACCCTCTGGATTTTTTTGTTTGGGGTTATCTTAAAGCATTAGTGTAAACCATACTGGTTCCACCATACTGCATGATCGCATAGTGGATAGGTGCAACACAATTCAACTTGCACCTGGCATCTTCGACTGTGTTCGGCAGTCGATGGAATGACATTGTGTTGTGTGCATTGCAGCCAGTGGAGGACATTTCAAGCACTTTCTGTGAAACTGAGTGACTATATGGCCAACACCTCTGCATCGTTGCATCATTCATATCTTGAAAATAAAGCATTTCCAGACCCATGTTTATATGACATTTATTCGTTGTTTTGCATGATTGAATACAACCTTTAAGTTTAACAGCACTTTTCAGATACACCCTGTATATTACATAAAAATGTTAATTGTGTCCAAAGTTATTTGTCCCTTCCTCTCCATCTATTTAGTATATGTTCAAAAATATTACTCAAGAAAAAACATTTAAAACATTTTTTATTTATTTATTTACTTGATCGCTAAAAAGAAGAAAAAAAAACAAACTATTAAACCATATGCTACTAAATGGTTTAACAGTTGTTTTTTATTTCTTTTTAACAATAATTTATTTATCATCTGTTTATCTTTTTAACGATTAATTATTAGCATACTACTTCAGCTCAGAGATATAATAATTAATTAGTAACAATTAGTAGACTCCCTCTTCTAAAAAAAAATTATTATTAAAGCCTTGACTTCTTCAATTTTCTGATATGCATCATTCATAATGAGCGATTCATATGTGGCTTCATGCATCCATACTCATTGATGTAGTCAATCCAATCAGCATGGTCATATGCTCTTCTTCAAATATATATATTCTTCATTAGCATTGCCTATCCAAATGGATGCCAGACATGACTTCAGCATGTTAGACTTATAGCACGACTTACAGCACTGCCTTCGGTACTGCATTTCAATTTTCATTGAAATGTTATAATTAAAACTTCAGCATTTCAACATCTAATTGCTGTTCTTTTTATTTAAGTTAATATTATCCTAATTTTGCCGAAAGACTTTTTTTTTTTTAATTACAAAGTTCATCTTAATAAGATTTGAAACCTTAAATCATAATGTTCTTAAATGTTTGATTGGACTTCAGTGATTAGAATTAAGTCTAATTCTTGTAACAGAGATGATTAGAGATCAATTGTTCTACTCATCTCTGTGACAAGAATGAGACTGATTTCTAATTACTAAAGTCCTTCTCTAATAAATTATGTAAATGCATTAATAGCTAAGTTTCAAATCTTTACAAAGATGTACTTTGTAATGTAACATACTCTCTCTTGATGACAGAGATAACATTAACTAAGAGTAAGTGTTATCTTAACAGTTTTGTCCTTGAAACTCTTTGAAATACAAACCAGACATTATTGTAGAGCAGTATTGATTACAGTTTACTTTGCAGTGCTAAAAATATGTTGTTGTTATTTTGTTTTTTTCTATCTTTACATTCTGCATGCTTTCTTGATATGATGACTGAAAATTTTCAGGTAAAATTTTAAAGCACAAAACTTTTTCTTTTGTAACTGTTTGTATTCTTATTACATGAGATTGTAATCACATTGTAAAATTTAAAGCAAATCACTATATCTTTGAAAATGTTATTTACACTTACAGATAGGTACAATATTGCAGTTGCCCATGTCTGTTTGAAAATTCAGACTTGCCTAAGTTATACTAAAGGCGTTAATATAGCTTCTGGAGTAGAAACATCCATTAAAAAAAAAGTGATTTTTAAGGTATTTTTTGTCAGCAGAAGTTTTATCTTCTCTAGTTTTAGCAGCCCCTAGGTTACAGCTTGCCTGTAAAACTTAGGGGACAGCTCTTGCTTTTATGCTTGCTGGATGTCACACTCTGTAGTGGCCAAACGGTTAGAGATATTAAAATGAAACCTTCATCATTGTGTTCAGCATCAAAAAATAGGTGATCACGTCCAAAAAATCAGACCTCTAGGACCACTACCCGACTGGAAGTTGGAGGATCAAAAATGGTATGCTTGCTTGATGTCACACACTGTAGTGGCCAAACAGTTTGAGATATTAGAATGAAACCTTTACCATTGCGTTCATTATCAAAAAGTAGGTGATCACGTCCAAAAAAATCAGACCTCTAGGACTACTACCTGACTGGAAGTAGGGGGGGAGGGGGGTCAAAAGTGGTCGCGTCCGATAAAATTTTGTTTATAAAATTGTGCATATTATGGGGCCACTTTGCTTTTGACACTATCTAAAAGCAATAATTATCTTGTTTACATTCTGAAAGCAGTCTATTACTATTTGATAAGCCCTTCATTTTCTTAGTTGAACTGTAGCATATCAAGGATGAATCCTTGTTTGGTGTGATTTCTGTAGGTTGTTTTGGAATCGCTCGGGCATTTAAATTTTGTTGTTAAGGGGTCAATGGTTGTGGATATTTTTAATCATTGCAGTTCATTTCCTAAGCAGGGGTGTAGGCATCCCTAAAATTTTAACTGGAAAGAGTGGTCAAGTAAAGCATCGTTGAAAAGCTCGCAAAATTTCATGTTGAGAGGTAGTTGTCTTTTGAAATTTGGACAAATAATTGATGAGCAACTGAGGATGGAAACAGGAATGGTGTTAATTAGGTAATTATGTGTCAGTGAATTAATTGGGAAAATAAGATCAGTATCTTCCGTACACTAATTAAGATGTTCCACAAACCGTTGCCTTATGTTCTGCAGCAGAGAAGAGTGCTGTGACGTCATTCATGGAAATAGCCATGTTAAGGCAGACCTGGTTGCTGATATTTCTGTAATAAAGAAAAACTGTTCTAGTACCTTGTAGGATTTCAATGACAAGTAACACATCTTATTTTGTAGGAAACATTTTATTTTACATGTAAAATTATGCTTTACTTGAATGCAGAAATGGTGGAAATGTTCTTTGGAAACCAGGTATGTGCTAATAGAACAGCCCAGTTGTTCAACCAATAACATGCAGATATGCATGTTAATCAAGTGTTTAGGAGGTAGTGGCAAAATTTAGGGAGACTGGGTCTGTTGGCAATAAGAAGCAAAATGCTGTAAACATAGTAAGAACTGAAGCTATTGAAATGGCAGTTTTGGGTCATGTTTGTGTTGATCCTATGATAAGTATTAGACATTTGGCTGCTGTGTCTAGTATTAACCGACTAGTTTTCAACGAATTCTACAATCCATATAAAATTCAATCAGTACAGGAACTCAGTGAAGATGATTTTGACCGCTGTGTGCAATTTTGTGAGATTATGAATGAACAAAATCCATAGGATATTTCACAAAGTCCATACCCAACAACCACAAAAATTAAATGTTTGGTGCCCATCTGGTAGATCCTTCATTCTTACCTGGTAATTTTACTGGAGATATGTATTTACATTTTGTAGAAGATGCTATTGATCCAATGTTAACTGATATTATCGAGAATGATCAGCAGTATATCGAAGATCAGTTGGTATTCTAACAGGATGGAGCTGCTCCTCATTATGCAGTGCCTGTTTGACAGTATTTATTAATAGATTTGAAGGTTTCCAGGTCAATGGATTGGAAGGAGAGGTGCTCCCACGATTGCCAGACTTATTGCCTTAGGATTTCTTTTTATTGAGTCACTTAAAAAGTAAAATTTATGTAATGTAACTAGCATGTTTAGAAGATTTATGGCAACCCATTGTCACCAAATACCGTAATATTAGTGCAGAGTGCTCCAGAATGTGCAGCAACATTTTGAACAAAATCTTTATGATTGTATGTAAACTTGTGGTCAGCATTTCCAACATTTAATAAAATGACATGTAAGTAACTACTTTACTATTTGTTTTGTTTGGCACGAAATTTCTCAATCACTATTGTTTCCATTGTGAAAACAAAAATACATTTCAACATGAATTTTTCGTGAGCTTTTTAACAATGTATTACTTGACCACCTTTTCCATTTAAAATTTTAGGGATAGTGTACAGCCCCGCTTAGGAAATAAACTTGCCACAATTAAAAATACTCAAAAGCCATTGACCCCTTGAAAATAAAATTGATATGTCCAATTGATTTCCAAAACAGTGTGCGGAAATAACATCCAACACAGCTGTTTTGTTTTTGGTGGGCCCTGTATATTGTTATTGGTTGTTTTAAAGTAATGATATGATTCTTAGCTGTGTTTCAGATTAGTAGTGCTAAGTTGTGGACACAATATTTCCATTCAGTTATCAGTGATAGGATATGAAATTGTAACCAATAATATTAGATTCCTACTGTTTTCCATCTAAATGATTTTATTTCAGAGTTGATTTTAGGTTGTGGAAGGCCCTATGTGGACTTGAAAGGACCTTTTAATAAGTTTAAGTTTTTACAAATGCATGAGTCTCATTTATTTAACTAATTTGACTTCAGATCATCCAACCAAAAAGAAAAACTACTTACACCTTTTTACAAGACCCTTATAAACACAGGATCCTATGTAAAAGCCTAGATTGCCTCTGCCTGAAATCAACTTGTTGATTTCAATTAATACATCTTCCTTTTAGATTTTAAAAATTATTTTTGTAAAAACAAAAAATATTTAACAGTGAATTTGGTAGTGGATTTTTTATAAAATAAATTATTATAATGAGATCCATATCTATATTAATGTTCAAACAGTGATTTCATTTTATGTTGATTTAATTTTATAAAATATTGATTGATTTTGTGTTTAAAAAAGACTGCTCATTTATATATTAAGAATGACTTAAACTGTAATGCAGAATAGTCTTAAGCATTTTTACTTCTAAAGCTTTAATATACTAAATAGAATTTTAATTTTATTTTTAGTGCTGAAAGTATTTTATTGGAAAACACCTTAGCTACATGTTTTGAAAACCTACATGAACTATATCAACAGAAATCTCATTTAATATTTTACAACCCCACTCTCACTCGGATGCTGACTAACATTCTACAGGTAAGACATATTCATATTGTAGAGAAACAATTTTGACTTGAAAAAAAAAATATTTCGTCAAGATTATCCTGTGAACTGTTTGTCATAATTTAATTGTATTTTTTTTAATGTTTTTCAATTCATTATTTTCTTTATAGGTGTTCATTAAGCACGGCTTAACACAGATTAAAAACAACAAATTACAGGAGGCCTTTGGAAATGTTATGCTGTTAATTGCCAGTAATTTTTTTAAGTGGAATTGTATTCAGTTGCAAAAATTGCATCAACTTCTCAGAAATTTTCTCTTCAGCTGCATTGATTCCAAATGTTATCAGCAGGTGATTATTAACTTTCTTTCCCCCCCCCCCCTAAAGAATTAGAAATCCATTTGATATTTTTCTTCTTGTAGACCAGGGGTCAGCAACCTTTTGTTGTAAGAGGGCCAAATATTTTATGTGGGGATTACTGCGGGCCGCACTTAGGCCAAAAAGGACCAAAATCTTATTTTAACAACCAAAAAAAAGGAAAATCTTATTTTAACAACCAAAAAAAAAAGGAAATTCTTATTTTAACAACTAAAAAAAACAAAAAAGAAAAATCTTAAAACGCCCCGCGGGCCGCATGCGGCCCATGGGCCGCGGGTTGCCGACCCCTGTTGTAGACTAATGGTTTTTAATATCTTGTTTCTATAATTTGTTATTGGAATTATCTTTTATTTTTTATTTAACTAATGTTTTGAGTTTAAATAAAGCAGTTCCTGCCTTCAAGCAGAATCTATTTTCACCTGTTCAAAAATTTTGCTCAGCAGAGCATTTATTATTTAAATTTCTTATCTCCTTTCTCACCTCCTATAAAAATTACTTATTTTGTAATTATCTCTTTAAATCCAGATTTGGGAAAAGCTAGGCAGCTTCTAATGAAAATGACATATCTGACTGTCACCTGAAATATAAAAACGGATGCTTCATTTATATATTTTTGTTTAATTAATTCCTTTGATTGTGCTTACAGCTTCCCTAAGTGAGCAAATTAATTTTGCAGAACAATTTAATCTGTTTGCTACTTTTTGAACTAAATAAGTATTAAAAGAGTTGTTTATTAAGATACACACTTTGTTTGTTTTTCCAGTATTTCAGGAAGGATTTATTCTTCTTTCCAACAAAAGTAGTAAGTGTTGAGTATGAGAAAAGCAGCTTTCACATTTTCATTACGTAATTCCTTTCACACAAAATAAAATTTTGTGAATTTGATAGCAAAGAAATCTAATAAAGGTTTCTTTTTCTTTTTTTGCATTCAATGTAAAAGTAATACATTTATTTTATTACAAAGTATGTACGACTAGTGTTGATATCTACCTTTCTTAAATATAGCTTGCCATTAATCCTGTAATAAGGCTAATTTTGCAAAATTGTGTAATTGGCTAATTGCCAGATTCCATGACTGTTACAAATGGATTATTTTTTCTTTCTTTTTTTTTATGCTTTTCGATTCTTTTCAACCTTGCCATCCTGAGACTCAAAAGGGATTTGAAATTAGAAAGACCTGTTATAAACTTATGAGATCTTAGGGAAAAATCTTGTGGATTAGGTTTGACTCGCAAACCTTTCTGACAATTTGTCCGAGATGAATATATGTTGCATTATGATTCTTCAAAATCAATTATCCATTGCAATAGCTTTGAAGCACTTAAGCAGAAAAGAAGAATATGGTATGGCATTTTCTTCTACCTACATAGTAGTTATATTTATCATGGATTGGGTCTGCAATAACAATAATACTATCCTTATGAAGTTCTTGTAGCAGAAGTTATTAGAGATTAAGGCCATTGATATTGTTGAGACTGTAATTTATTTTGTGGTGAAAATAATATCTACATACAAACACATCTTGCATATTTAATTTAATATTAGCCTGGGTTAGATATAATCAGCTAAGAAAGCTGAAGTGACCACTTTAAAGGCTTTGGGTTGATGATATAAATGCTATTGTCCTAGTGGCTGTAAAATAATGGTTAAATATTAATTCATTAAATATTCTGACAGTTGATCATTCCTCAGTAGTTTTGACAGTAGTGCAATGTTTTTCTTTGCTTTGATGGTTTCAAATTGTGAAGATGTATAACAAAAAATAACAACTTTTAATCAAAAATATCAGCTTTTGTTCTTGCAAACAAAAATAGCTTTAAATCATAAATTTATGATACCCTGTCCAGTCCAATTATCATGGTCATCTTCCAAAAAAATGCAATGTCTATCTTTATGCTGCTAGAACTACTGCTATGGACATGTTGTGGATCTGCAAGAGTTTTTTATGTAAGGAATAAGGTGTCCATATGGCCAGTTTCTAAAGAATTCTAAAGTGTAATAAGTGCAGAATTCAAATGTCGCCTCTGTCAGTTGACATGCTACATAAGCTTTATTATATTCAATGACTGTGATATATCATACATGGAAGCCACTTTGTGTTGAATAGTTATTCACCATTTGAACGATATTGGCCTTGTAACATGGCACATTACACTGCTGGGGATTTTTACCTAATTAGCCTCAATGGATAGATATTCAGTAGCATTCAAAGTAGTCTCAACGGATATTCACGAAATTCACAAGAAAGCTTTCCGGATATCAAAAGCTCTGCTGATACTTGCCTCTTTCTGCTGCTCCATAACATCAGGATAATTTAAGTTCTTAGGTTTTCAGCTACCAGCTGAAAATCAGATCAAACTGAAAGGCAACTTGTTTCAATCTTCAGTGGTCCAAAGATCTTCTGTCAGTGATTAGGTATGATATTTTATACATTTTGATTGGATTCACTTATCCACATAGAATAGGATTGTGGTCCAGAATATATTTCCATTCATTTGCTGATTAAATTCCATAGTTAGGCAGTTTTTTGTCAAAGAGTTTCAATAAGGCTAGATAAGTAATGTTCATTAGTACCATCAGTAAGGCATGGACATACACTGTTGACCCAGCATCTGTTGTTTTGAACAATAGCCTTTCATTCAAGGAATATTTGAACTGCAGCATTTAAAGCACATTCTACAATATTCACAGTCTTCTGAAAACTGTATCCTTAATTTGAATTTGAAAAATGGTACCATCCAATCATGCCTTTTTGATCTAATTCATTACCCATATCAGTCAGGAACTTAAATAGACAACCCTTCCAGTATATCGTATATACAAGGACGATTCAAATGAAAACGATAAATACTTTATTACAGCTTGTTTATTAGAGGTACTAAAATGAACACTGCACTACTTCTCAACCTAGTCACCATTCCTCTCAATGCACTTGGCCCACCTTTTTGGCAAGGCTTGTATCCCCGCCAAAAAAAAAATCTTTTGATAGTTTGCACAGCCAGTCATGCACCGCCTCTTTGCCCTCTTCGTCACTTTCAAATGTGCGTCACCGAGTTCTTCCTTCATAGTTCCAAAAATATGGTAATCGGAGGGTGCCAAGTCAGAGGAATAGGGGAATGGGGAAGATACTATATGCAGAGGGATTTGATGGTTGACACTGTTTGATGGGCTGTGTGTGATCTGGCATTATCATGCTGAAGGAGAACACCAGATGAAAGGATTCCATGGCGTTTCGTGCAGATCGCAGGTTACAGCACATCAGTCAGGACATGTTCCCAATCTTTTTATCCATGTATTATTCCACAATTGGTCCATGGTGGTCCCAGAAAAGGGTAAGCATAATCTTACCCGCCAATTCCTGTGAGCGGAATTTCTTCTGCTTGGGAGAAGATGAGTGGCGCCATTCTGTATTTGCCCTCTTTGTCTCCAGTTGGTGATGTTGTATGCAAGACTCATCCCCTGTGACTATTTGCTTTAAAAATCCTTTACCCTTAGCCTCCTACTTCCGCATCAGCTCGATACAGGCATCCATTCGTTGCACTTTAATGTCTAGTGTGAGTTGGCAAGGAACCCATCTCGCAGCCATTTTCCTGTAGCAAAGTTCGTCATGTACGATATGGTAGGCAGACCCATCACTCAACAGAAGTGAGAATGCAAGATCTTTAATAGTGACTTGGTGGTCCTCTTGAATCATCGGTGATGATCGACTATCTATGGCGGCGATCGACTCAGCGGTGACAACTCTGTGTGATTGTCCTGGCCTCAGCTCATCATCCAGATCTGAATGGCCTGCCCTGAACTTCCTGCACCATTCGTACACACGTGCCTATGACTTTGCCGACATCCGTCGATGAATGTCGATGGGTTTGTTATCCTCAGGCACTAAAAATCATACCACAGCACTCTGTTCCTGTTTGGTGCACTGCTCTCAGGGGCCCCATTTTCAAAGTCCACTAAAGCCATCCAGTGGTAGTTTCCAGCGTCCAAATCAAAGGCATAGATTTAGACTGCATGCGTGTGGGGCCGCATCGCTCTGCATACATTCCCTGATTTTTAATGACACTTTTATCATTTTCATTTGAAATGCCCTCATAGTATCATAATGACTTTCACTTTGATATGAGCTTATCTCGTGAAATGAAATAATAAAGGATGGTCATAATATTATGATTGGACTGATTTGTTAATCTGATTGACCATTTGAATGTAGGTATAATTTCTAGTTCATTTGATAAAATTCATTGATTTAACTCCAAAATTAGTGGCTGCCTAAGTGTTTCATTGGGCTGATTAGAGCTGAAAGTTCCGACTTCATTTCAACAAACAATTTAATGTGGCCTCGAAATTCAACGATGGATACGGAGATGATGAATGAGGAGGATAGAAAAGGATGGGACTCAACGAGAAAAGCAAACTTTGATCATGTAAATGATCAGTTTTATTCTTTGTAAGTATAAATACTTTATAATTTAGAAAGGTAATTTTATTTTGTTAATGCGTTACTGTGACTTATCTTATTATCAAAATAAATGCCAATTTTTCATTTTTTTATTTTATTTATTCAAACGTATTTTCAAAATACTGATTTAAAAGAAAAGGAATATCTCAGTCTTAATTTGTACCTGATTTCTTTAGTGTTTCCAGTTTGACTATATTTTATAAATTCAAGAAAAACTAATTTTTCTAGCATTTATAAGTCCTATAGTGAATAAATTATCTCCTAGGTCAAGGAATTACTGTTTTAATGTCTTTCAGTTTTTTTGAGTTCAGCATGATAGAATTTTAATTTTTTTATTGAATCATACTACATGGTAAGTTAGTATGTGCAAAATCTTTAACTATAATAATTTTATTATTCTAATATAAAACTTTGATTTTATATGAGTTTTTCTTAGAAAACTTTATAAAAAGTTTAACAGAAAACTACTCTTTTTCTCTAGATCAATAACTGAAGCTGGAAAAATTGATGCTACTTTTCTGTCTCTTACTTGGAGAATGTTAAAACATAAACTTCAGGAGAATCTGATTAAAGCTGAAGGATCTTCTAAGATTAAAGTACTTTTTTTTTTTTTAATTAATTAACTAATTAACAGGGCTTAAGCAATAAATTTGTCCACTTGCCACAGGAAGATCATCAGAGACAGTTGGCAAGTGAATTCTTTCAGTTTCATTCTTTAATGTTTCGAAAGATATTTTTGGATGTTGATCTTGCAATTTATACAGTTTTTACTATTTTAGAATACCTTTTTATCAGTGGCAAGTGACTTGATCTTGGACGTCATCATTTAAAATAATGAATTTATATTCATAAAAAAAATTATATTAAGTAATTAATTTAATTACTTAAATTAGACTAATAATTTGAGTGAGGAAAATTATTTTGTGGCAAGTAGATTTTGATTCATTTCTAGAGCTCTGTTAATTAATATAGATGCTAAGAAAAGGAAACGGTGCCATAATTATTTGCTTTTTATATAAGCATTAAAGATATAATTGCTTGAAATGACAATTTTATATTATATCACACTTGTTTTTAATCATTACAGCAACATATATAAAATTTACAGAAATAATTTGATTGCAATTAAAATGCACTACTTTCCTGATTTGGAAACCTATAAAAAAAGTGGTTAGATAACGAGTGCATGCTTTGTGATCGATACATCTTAAATGGATATGTTAGTAGAGGTGGATGCAGTGAAAAGATGAGACCCGTGAATAAACATCGGTGAGGAAGTTGACATGTTTGGTGAAGAGAATTTTCAGATAAGCGCCAATTCTTCGATAGTTAATGTGTGCATCAGTATAGAAATGATCTGAAATAATGAATGTATGGACATCGTGAATACCATGTAAAGATATTCTATTTGATTAGATCACATTATTATATAATATATTCAAATGAAATTGTGTGATATAAATATATCGCATTATTATCAAGGTATAGCTTGATTGCAAAGAACAGTTTACTAGTCTTGAAAAAGTAATATTAACTACTTTTCATTGATAGAGTAATCCAGTTCTATTGAGGAAATATTTGACCAATGAAATAGATATCCTTGAACAGGAATGTGTTTGAAATGTTCAATGAATTTCATTAATGGATTAATCCAGTTATTGAAAGGGATGATATGAAGGACTAGCAGTAGCAAAAGAGGAACAGATTATCTCAGAATAACAAATGCAGAGATTATCATATTTTTTTTACATTCCCGAGTACAATCTCAAGTGTTGGAAGAATTTTTTGTATCCATTTGGGTATTTGTGCAGAATTTCTGATGTACCATAATATGGATATTTCAATCAAAAACTATTGATTGCAGAGACTACCTTGAGTCCAGTGCTTTAGATTCTAAGGTAGGCAGAATAACTTCAATTTCTAGGATCTTCTGAAAATTTTGTAAGTGAAGGGGGGAGCAGTAATTGTGGACCTGCTTGGTTTGGTGAGAAGATGTATATATAGATGAAATTATAAGTGACAGTAGTTTCAAAGCAACTGTACAGCTATTTACAATTAAGGGCATCTTAAAAATTAATTGCATTGTTTTTTACTAAATTTTCTTCAGTATTAGTATTAATTTTCATTAACTCATTGATCAATTATTTTATTGTATTTATTTATTTATTTATTTATTTATTTATTTATTTATTTATTTATTTATTTATTTATTGTTTTTTTTATTTTTTTTTATTTCAGCAAGTAGATTATTTACAAACTTATGAAGTACTTCAAATTATCCTTGAAATTGGAATCCAGTGCTCAGTTTACTTTAGGAATCTTTCTGCAATTGATAATTCTAACCCAAGGTAAATTTAACTTCAGATTAACAAAGTGGGATAGCATGTTTTGATGTAAAATGAGCAAAGTGAAAAAAATGCAGCTTCTCATAATCACATCTTAAGTTATCATCAACTGGAATCTGGGGCAGCTGTTTCATGCTTATTAGGACTCAGGGGCATGTATAGAATTTTTATATTGGGGGGAAAGTCAGGGATTGATCAGCAACCAAACAAAAAAAAATGTCATTTTCAAAATTTTGCTGAGGGACGGGGGGGGGGGGGGAAGCCAAAATCCCTTCAACTTGCTTTTGAACCAAAAATAATTATAATAATAATAAAAAAACTGAAAGAAAATAGGACTAATTTTTACATTTTGAGATTTATACATCTCCTACATACACCCATGTTAGGACTCTTTTAAGTCATATTTACCCAAACAGCTGAGAGGGTATGGATGGTTATGGATATTGCTCTCATTCCTGCCAGTGGGATTCTAAAAACAATAGTAAGAAAATTTACTAAAGCTAGTGAAGATTCAAAACCTTGTCCACCTATTCCTAGGCACTTAAAATAAAGTATAAAAAGCAAAAGAAAAAAAAAATGTTTTTACCTAATTGGACCTTTCTTGTTCTTCAATAATGTTTAAGTGACTGTCTTGATGTTTTCCTTGAAATAGGTACTGAATCAGTTTACAGCTGGCATTTTAGAATATAAGCTACTTTGGTTTTTGTTTTGGCATTAACATTGAATGAGATCTTTGTTCTGGTTCCTGTAGTTATTGAAAGTTAGTGATTTCTGTATCAAACCTTCCATCTCATTTGTTAAAGAAATTATGTATATATGATTGGCTTTAGTACTTAGAGAATTTCTTAGAAGCTAAATGAAATGTTGACTAATTCGTGGATTCTCTGTTTTTCAAAATTAACAGAAGCAAATAATGGATTAACACACTTTTAAGAAATTTAAAATTAATTTAATAAGGTATTAACATTACATGATCTGCAGTAAATCTCTTCGTCCAAATGAACACAAAGGAATGATACCAAATTATATGCAAGAAGAAAGCTTTCATTGGAGACTTTAATGGGAGTGAGTATATCTTTGAAAGCTGAAGAGTACAGCTAGAGAACAAGAATTAGTGGTGTCTTTTTGGAATGTTATATAGAAAGCGTTATGGATAGATGTTATTGATATGATTTCATTGATCTTTATTATTATTACATAAAAGTTTCAAACCTTGGGTTTCCCCAGCAAAGACAACATGGCAGGTCAAGGACCAATGCACATATTGCCAAGTATAAAAAAAAAAGTGCGCAAGAATGATTAGGGATGTGTGGTTGTGTCCATGAATTTTCTAACTATGCATGTTGTGTTGAGTACCACAGCCTTCTGGAGTGGCGCATAAGTGTTTTTGTGAAGTCCTACTGTGCTGAGGCTGTGGTGCAATGTGTGAGGCACCAGACCAGTGGCGGACAGGGCGATGGGTACAACACGTACTCGGTCCTGCCTCCACTGCTTCTGGAGCTCATGTGCTAAGTCGGTGTATTTACTGATCATATCTGCATGAGTTTTCTGCATGTTCTTGCTGACAGGCACTGCAATATCAATGAGATATGTCTGTTTGTTGGCCTTATCAACAAGTGTGATGTATGGTTTTTCTGTGTGAATGGGGAGGTCGCAGTACAGCTTATGTAAGGGTGACTCTAATACGCTTTATGGTATGTACTTGTAGTATGGGACCGTATTCTTAGTAAGTGAATCTTTGTGTGCTAGCTGTTGATGAACAATCAATATTATTATTATTATTATATTGTATTATATTATTATTATTATTATTATTAATGATGTAAGTAGTGGTAGTAGTATCATTATTTTCATCATTAAATGTAGACATTTATTAAAAATTTCACCACTAGAAATAAGTGCTGCTTTCAATTTTTTTTTTCTTTTTTTTTTTTTTCAGTGAATTGCCTGCAGATGGCAATGTAACCATGGTACAATTTAAAAATGAAGTTAAATCTAATTTGGAATGGTTGCTTCCTAATATAGAAACTATTATTGTTAAGAACAGCACTGAATTGTTACTTCAGCATATTTCTAGTCATTCAGGTGCTACACTGTTCTCTTTCTACAAAATCATCTTAAGCCTTTTCAAAGCATTAATATTTGCTCAAGGTAAGTTTTAATTTTTCTTCACATTTTACAACAACATCATAATCAAAGAAAATGATTTTTGTTTCAATATTGCAATGGTAGGTCCTCTATTTAAAGCTGCTTAGAATGTTTAACTGTTTTGGCTTATTTACTGTTATTAACTATCGCTATTTAATAATCTAGGTATGAAACAGATTGAGAATCTTGGAGATTATATATAAGTCTTTATTTTACTATCGTGATATCATTGAACTGTCATTTACTGAATAGTATGTAGTTTCTATGTATAGAATTTGCTTTACTCCTGTAATATTATTTCAATGCATGGAATAATTTTATTTGACTTTTTTTCATCCACACTATAGAGGCATTGGGATTTACCATGTGCTACATCTTAGTCTAATCTCAAAATCAGCTTCAGAAATATTTCTCTATGCATCAGGCCCATTTTTCCTTTGAAACCTGTTTCTTCTGTATTTCTGAACATCACTGGAACCTTATTTATTAGTCTTACATTTAAGAATTTACTATTTTCTTTGACTTATTTTAATCATTACGTTTGATCGTATTCCTCTACAACATGTACTGATTTCAATTATTATTTAGAAGTCAATGCCTCAAGGCAACAATGCAGAGATAAACACTTGAAAGGTTGTAATTTAATATTTATATTCATTATTTTATAACAGTTGAAAACCTGTTTAATCGTATTTTCTAGAAGAGAAGGCTTACCACTTTATCGCTAGTTCTGTTACTGTCATTTGGCCTTGATTTTTGAGATATTTATCTTATTACACGAAAAGAGTCAGACTTTGATTTTTTTTTTTTTTCCTCTTTTTAAATGGATATGGCCGGGATATTACAAAACATAGCAGAGCTATGTATTTGCTTACTCTCAAAAATGACCACCTTTTTTTTTTTCCTTCTTTTGAAAGTCTTCTTATAGTGGTTTTCATATTGACATTGCTCTGGAAACTCTCAGTAAATTGTAGTTCATGTCAGTGTTGCCCTATGTATTTGTAAGCTTAAATTTTTCATTTTTTTTTTTTTTTTTTTTTCATTATAGCATTTTTATTCTTTTATTTGTATGTGTGTGTGTTTATTCCGTACGAATAAATAAGCTATAGAA